>VIBL01000260.1:0-547090 GCA_008271625.1 Lutraria rhynchaena | reverse complement strand
AATCATAATGGTGGCCTACGCATGTCATTTATGAAATAATTCAAAGCAATGGAATGCGATAAAAAATGAGAATTTAAACATCTGCAAAACATTAAGTTCCAAATAACAAATCTGACATATTCATCAGTAATTCCTGATGGTTAAATTTTGCTTAACATGCATTCTAAATCAGAGTTACGTAATCTACAAATCTACTTTGGTAATACACAAGAAATTTCAATCCTTAGAACTTGAGCAAAATTCATAAATCATTTCATATTCAGACACTTATTATTTCATGGACATATTCAATTGAATCTATCCTAAAACTGGCTGATTGACCTTCACCTCGATTAACATAGCCAAAAATGTGACCTTGACCAAGAAAACATCTCAGATAACATGGTTAATCAATCGCAGAGCTAAATTCAAGAAGCTTTGATACTATTTAACTTCATTGTCATTAAAATATCTAGAAGCAGACCGAGTGACCTTGACATTTGCTAAAATTGCCAGAAAAATGACCTTGGCCTTAGCAATGTTTTCATTGTTTTACTATTATAATGGTTTTATAAGCAAAGCTAAGTACAAGCTGTTTCATGAATTATTTAACTATTTGATCATCAGTATTGATTAAGGTACAAAGAACAACTAAGTGTATTCTATCAATTTATCTGCCATATTCAAATTTCAACATCAACAGAAGCAGCAGGATATAATGAATACAAAAATGAAAAAAAAATATTATTTTTCACAGGTAATGTTCCATAAAAGCAAGGTTTTCTTACCATTAGCATTAAACATCATATTTTATTACAACATTAAGTTTGTTATAAAAATATTCAAACCATTTTGCACTATTAAAAATGTAAAATCAATTGTGATATTAATCTACACATTATTCACTTTTATTGGTAGAAAAGTTCTTGTTGTTTTAATCTCTTTCAACACCATTTAAGTATTGGCATATTATAATAGCAACAATTTCTTTACTGGAACTAATTTAGTGTAGTTTTGCCCTAAACCTCAAGAACACTAAATTGATAAAAGTATATAATAACACATTTCTTTGTGCTCAGGTTTAAAAATCATCTCATGTTTTTTGAATAAATATTGACTTTTAACAGTATAATCTGTATTTTTAACATAAACTATTTCAATAATTTCACATTCAAACAAACGAACGCCTTATTCCATGACTCTATGATCAAATTTAATCTTTGTTATTTGATCTTACGTTTAATGAAGGAATTAAATGAAATAAGCCAAACAAATTTTCAGTCAAATGTGGTCAAAAATCATAAGGTCGTCTCAAACAGACTGAAAAATTTAAATATTTATAGAATTTAATTCCCACACATTTAAAACTTACAGACAAAAGTTTCTACTTTCTATGAATATTCATCATTGTTGACAATTTATTGCTTTTATGAATATTAATAACCTTTAAAACCATTAATATCATGAATATTGATTTGTGATAAAACTTTTTGATGAATATTTATCTGATAGAGGCATTCTTTTCATAAAATGAGCATGAGTTTTATGCTATTTTTTTTATTAAAAGACGTTACTAATTCACAGCGTAAATGTAATTTATGGACATGAAAAAAAGTTAGTCAATCTACTTGCCTTAAAATAGCTGTAACGAAACCTTTGATTCAAATGTCAACTGACTTACTGACCCCTAACACCACATCAACTACCTTATCTCTAAACATAACAGACACTTCTCAGATAGTAACTCACCTGAAAATAGAAAAAAAAACATTTAATATACACACCTGAACAATTGTATGTCAATTAATATACCACAATATCTGTCTATACAAATCTCTTATGAGACTACAGATATGTGGCCTTAATATGAGATGGTCTTTATGCAGAGACTTATAACATAGTGTAACAATAACAAACAGGACTGGGTTTTGGGGTTTGTTCATCCTTGTTCACCAGAGGTGAATATTTTACAATGGTCCCTGATCACAGGTGGCCCCTGATCACACATTGTTCACTGACTGTCTACGTCCACAGATAAAGTTTCCATAATTACCGGTAAGTCTAACAATTTAAGAAATTTGGAGAATCAGTCTGGTACTCGCGGTGGTAGATTTCTTAAAAATGTAAAAAACACTAAAATAGGGGCTGAAACAGACCTAGACAGCCAATCAGATACTGTGGTAACCTAATAGCCCCTATATTTAGACTTCAGGATATCCTGTCAAGATTTGTGATACATTGGCTATTATCCTCTTTATCAAACCTGTTATGAGAAGGTGGCTCGTATCAATTGCAGTCAAAATCCCCATAGAAATAGGTGACAAATGTAATGATATATGACCTTATATAGAATTATACTGATACATCCTTGCCCCAGTGTACTTTTTCTCAAATTCAACAAATAAATGTTAGTAGAGCTATTAAAGTCATACTCTGTTTCTATCAAAGGCTAACCATATAATTACTGCTCAGATAGCTTGTATTTCATGATATGAATATATTTCATTTTTCATCCAAAAATTCTGTGAACAGTGACACTTTCAAAACTGAGAAACAAATAAATCTCTGAAGAAAATCTCCCATTGCCAAATATCAAGTTATTGTACATGACAATCATCTAATGAATAAATCCATGACAAAAAAGCTCTTCTTTTGGAGGAGATAAAAAAATCTTGCTTTTTTGGAGGAAGGAAAATAGCTCTCCTTCTTTGAGGAAGAATAAGAAAAGTAATAATACATTGTATTTAAGTGGAAAACCTTGGCTTACAGTACTTTTAGTATCAATTTTGAGATAGAGCAAAAAATAATAAAACAAAAATCACTTCTGAATATGATGTAGTGCTCTTATGCTTGAAGATCTAATTCAATGCTTTAACAAATATTGGCAAGTGTAGACAGAAGATACCTAGACTAATAATTTATGCACTTAAATACCTGTCTACAGATAAACAACCATTATCAAAGGCATCTTAGATTTCAATTTCTCCACGAACATAATGTATCAGCACAGCAGCTCAGAATTCAAAGTCGTAGAAGAACCGTAAACCACAATATCTCCTGCTGAATATGAGAAATTCTATATCTTTTATTCAAACCTTTTTTTTGGCAGATTGTACTTACAACCTCCTGTCGTATCTTTTTTTCTGCTTTTGAAATATTCAAATATGATTTTAAATAATGATGACGAAAACTTTTACAACTCAGCTAATTTACATAAGAATTTCCTATTTGATAAAATTTCTGATACCAGGTCCTAATAAAAATGCCTAACTTACTGGATTTTGTCCAATTTGGGAGTCAGCACTATACTTCGCTTTTTCATTTCAGTAAAGGAGGGAGAAACTTTGAATTAAGGAGAGGGGCCTAAAACTGATAGTAAACCATTGAATCTGTCTCTACCTTATTTCCAAGGGATAATTAAGGGGTTAAGATGCTCTGAACAACATTTTACTGATATTAAACAACATTTTATCTATAAATACAACATATCCACTACAATATGAATAGCAGAGAAATTTTGGAATATGCCTTCAACATTCTAGAAAGGGGTAGATACCAGTCTGCCCCTTAAAAATATTCTCCTAGTCAATAAGAGTAGCAGGGTTGTACTTGATTAAAAACGGGACTAATTACAATCTCGTTAATCGAATAGTGAAAGGGACTAAGTCAGCAAAAATCAGTCTAAGATCAGGACAAAATTTTTTTTCATAACTTAATTTGACCCTAAAATGTTCAGCAAATCTTAGCTTGAATTTTTTTTTTATTACATAACTGTAAGTATATCAAACTTATAAAGCAGACAGCCATATAATATTATGCAGGAATGCAATAAAAGTTTACAATTCTAAAATGCCTCGCTGGTTTTATTTGCCGTACTTTTATACTTCTTAATATTACTTTAATTCTATTACCTCAAAGTCCCATTCATTAACATCAGTTTTGAACACTGACGACTGCTCATCGTGTACTAAAATCATATTTTTTTTATAGATCCTTTTCACGGTATGACTTTAAATGATCACGCCGTGTCAGACAATAGCAAAAAAAAAACATCCAGTACATCAAGAAATTATTCATCTATCTCAATGCATTTTACATAATCATTTTGGCATAGATTAAAAAGATACATTAAACATTAAGTGGGTTGAGACACACACTTATAATGACTGAGGTGTAAAAATCTTACAGTGGTACTTTAGGCGTGAAAATGAGCTAATAAATTCAGTATCCGAGTTAAAATCAAGGATTTTTCATCCACAACTGCATCATGAAATATGTTCCTATTGAAATTAGTGAAAAAAAATCAGATTTATAGCAGTTTTTATATCGAAACAGTCTGCCGACACGACACGTACAACATTACAGTACCCTTAAGAGGGAGACATTCTAATAAACTAACCAATTGTACAACCTAAATTCAAAATTAGAACAGCAATTTCAAGACGGGGACATAGAACATGTTTTATAAAAAAAATTATACAAATTTACATTTATATGTCAAGCAATCTATCCTGTTAACCATAGGTAAAAAATAACTAATTTGTCAATCCAAAGATTCGCTTACATTTCAACCATTATTAAAAAACAACTCTTCAATCTTGAAGGTATGATAATGTAAATAAGTACAAAAAATGAATAATCAGTCGTTGATCACTGTTTCAAATGCTGTCTACATCTTTCTGACATCGACACAATCACTTAGCAAGCTCAATTTAAACAGCGACCTAAGTATTCAATCATTTATCAAATATCTGAACTTGATGTTGATCATTTTTTAAAAGTATGGAGTGATGTATTATATGTAAAAGTGACAACAAAATGGCTGATAAAGTATTATAAAGCATATCCTACAATGTACTCAAATGATAAAACACACACACTCAATATCAAAGTTACACATAGACAGGCAGACAACTTCAGGGACACTTACCAATATTTAAACCCATTCTCTCAGCATTATGTAAGTAGTGATTTTGCCAATTTCCGCATTTTACATACGAATAAAAAGATGTAAACAGATAAAATTGAAGGCAAAGTTCTGACACTTATATAATACGCACAATGTTTTAAAACCACTTTTTGAAGTGGATTGATTAAGATCTATTAAAACTGTACATTACTACTGATTCAACGGACATTCTGAACATATTTCACCTCCAGAACGAAGAGTTCCACACACATGAAATTATCAAAGTAATTGAAAACTTCTAATTATAAAAGTATCCTTTCATTCAATAAAAGTCTTGCATATAAAGCTTGCCATATGTCTAAACTGTGTAGACTTGAACTTATAAATCAGCCAAAAAATGCATTAAACCAGATATGAACTAAATTACTACAAATTTCAATATTTAATGAAATACTTGACTGTTGGTACAACCAATTTTCATATCATGTCGCCCAGCATAAGAGGAACAAATCTGATTTAAAAAAAATCTTGGCACATGGCACATGCAATCTCTGTCATGTGAATCTTTGGTTCAAACAAATTAGCAGCAAATCAGTGATGTAGGTAAAAAATCACAATTCAAAGAACATTTTCCATGAGACTGCAAAATCAAATTATTTCAAATCTCTGACATTCATAACGTGAACACAGAATAAATTAAAGCAAATGCATGCCAAGTGGCAATCCCTGCTAAAAACTTCTATTTCTGATTATCTAAACATCACGAACATTAGCAAACCAGTCAGAAGCATTTCAAAATAATGAAAATGCAACCCAGTCTACCATTAAGATGTATTCTTTTCTGAAAGTCGTTAGGTTCCTCACTTTTTCTTTCAACAACATCGATAAATCTTATACAATGGACAGACACATGTCCATGGTTGCCAAAAACATGTCATTCAGTGTATCAACAATGGAACACCCTGACACTTTACGCTCGTAACTCACTGAAATTAAAGAATTGTTTTTGTATTCTACTTTGAGAATAAATTCGAGTCATATTTCTACAAATAACTGTCAGAGAGCTATACCCCAATGATTGATTTATGATCCTTCTTCTTCAGTCTATGAAATAAATACATTTTCATGTGTATGCCCCTCACTCCAAACGTGAACATGACATTTATGCATTTGAAACATGGGTAGTAAGATGTTCAACAGAGTGGACAACCAGAACAAACAGCTACTGGGATTTACACTGGAGTCATACGGCAACTTTCCAGTTTTGACAGAGGAGGAAGACCCCAGTCTTACACCTGGGTAGAACCACTGACCTTTCGTAAGCTAGCTGGACAGCTTCCTCACCTAAACAATTGCGTCTCAGGTAGGATTTGAACTCAAAGTGGTGAAGAGTTCAACCACAGAGGCTCGTACTGGAATCTACAGGGCATTAAGAACACAATGTAATATATTCAGCCAACATTACTGTATAAAGTAAGTATGATGATTATCTTAAAAAGTTTGATGAGATTACCCATAATACAATCAACTCCACCTAGTTATATTCATTCGTAATTTCTGTAACACTGTTGATAAACCACATAATATGCTACTTAATTGTTTGTACAATTGCACTAATATTGTTTTACCTGTAGAATTAGTCACTAACTTCTGTGTGTTTCGTAATCAAACAAATGCGCAATCATAGAAGATATTTTTTTGACCAGACGTAAATGTTACATTGAATAACAGAAGTTTTTGTTTGACAATTCATTAAGTTGTTTTTTGTTCGCTTCTGGCAAAAATTTATAATTGTTTTCTTGGAAATTCATTTACCTGTGATGTTTTTTGGTAAAAAAAATCACTACATTTGTAATATCAAGAACTCAGTCGTCTGTTCCAGCTTTTCATTAAGTGTTCTTAAATAATCAAATCTGAATATTGGACAATATGTAAAGCTTTTCATGTGCTAAAATCACTCAGACATGTACCTGGACAACTTACTAGAAAACTTATACATGTACGCAATCCAAATCACTGGACAACTCATCAATGCATGGCATCTAACTGGATCACTCATTAATATGTAACATGGCTGAATATATGTGTTTATAGTAGTTTGTATGTCCGTCAGCCCGATTTGCTCAGTTGCCTAAAGCAGCTGACTTGCAAGCAGACAGTTGCAGGTTGAGCCCCGCATCGAAAACTTTATTTTCTGCCTCCTATAATAAATATAATTGAAACTTCCACATCTGAATGGACGGACAAACACAGGTTCATGCATCAAAGCATTACTGCATTGACAAATTCGAAATTAGGCCATTTTTAACTTTTCTAACAGCATAATTACAAGAATGAAAAAAATATTTGCGACTAATAGTACCTCCAAAACACATAATTTATGTTTAGAAATTAATTAGAAAAGTTTTGTGGCCTACCAATCCTATTTTTTGGGTCAAGTAACTGTAAACATGGCCGTTTTTTTCTGCCTAACAAAAACTAGGTTAAACAAAGACATTTTTTGTTTGTATAAAATGACAAAAAAACAACAGGGAATATTATATCCTTGGTAATCTTTCATGACTTTGGTAGAAACAACTGTAAGAATGACAATAACCACATGAGATAATGTAACAGTAATATAAATTAAATGTAACAAGTGTAATCAATCAAATAAAGCTACTTGGCTAAACTGAGTTTTACATCTTACAGGTATACATCACCCCACCCACCCTCTTTATTGCTATAGGTCTAATGGAAAATGTTCCCTTGATTTATCTGAAACATTCATTGTAGTTGTTTTGTATTCAGAAATGATAGAGGAATGTAGATAAATTGTTTTATCAACATAAAAAATAAACCATTCAATGTTTTTTGTTCATATGAATTCATATATCAAATAATTACACAACTGAGGGACTCTACAGCAAATCCAACTAAACAAACAGACATTTTTATCAGCCACAGTGAAAATTTGATTACAACAGAAAATGCTAATAAAACACAATGCCATGCAATGTAATGGCATTTAAATCTAACATTAAAGGGACATTACTCTTGTTAACTAGCAATCATTTTTCTCCTGTCAAGGGAGATAATTAGTTTATCAGAGAGCCTATAAATAGGTACAACACCACTTTTCTCTCACATAAGTGGTAAAATAATCATGGCAAAGTCCAGTAAACAATAAACATAATTAAGAGAGAAAAAACTCCAGACACAACAACCTACTACAACAATTAGGACAGCTGAAACCTTGCGCATAAGTCTCAAAGACAAAAAAGCTGTTTGTAAAAAATAGATAACAGTGTAAGTTAGCTAATTAGGGGACTTTCTAACTCAGAAGTTCTCAAAAACTCAGGAAGCCAACCAATTTCAGCACAACTCTTCTTTCATCATTCAGGAACAATTAGAATATAGGAAGAGTCTGTGTAAGTACATCAGGATATCAACACTTGATGCCAGCAAATTTAACCAGGGGCGAGTAACTCTTGCAATGATAAATCGCAAAAAAGTATGTCTGCGGCCATTCTAAATAATGGACTTAAAGAATTTGATTGTTAAGGCATAAAAAGTGTATGTTTCTGGTCATATGCTTATCAAAATTGAGTAGGTAGGTAGTTAGGGGTTTTTTTTGGGGGGGGGACATTTTTATTATTGTTTATACCGCTGAGATTATTTTTTTGCACAAAAATGCAAAAATTGAGGCAGTGGATGTACGAGTCCTTGGCCTAATAGAAATCTAGGGTAGCAGGCAAAATAAGGGTAGATAAAGTAACCAGAAACAAACAATATTTTTATGCCTAAAGACTCTCCAGCAGTTACTTGTATTAATAAACAGTGAAAATGTTTAACAAGCATCAACACCAAATTTGGTATGACAATTTTTTGTTTTATTGTCTAGTCCAATCAAATGATCACAATTTGGCTCTCCAGTCAAACACGTCAATGGCTATATTAACAAATACCAGTATGTATATTTATATTAACTGTACTGTTTGGTACGTATATCTATATGTATACTGAACAATTGTGCTATTCATGTTAAGGGGTTAAAACAGGAAAGACGAAATAAGGGTTTTTAACTATTGACCCCTGCACAACAGTAAGTATTTGTAATACAATGTCCGCATAGTTTAATCAATCTAAACAATTGTACCATTTTATTTGGGGACAATAATACTTTTGTCTGAAGGAACAATACATTTTCAAGGAGTCGTGTTTTAGTAACATGATTTAGTACTAAACAATGAATAAATAATAGCCAGTACAAATAACTCATATGTCCAAATATCACATCTTAAATACATGCAAAGGACTGGGAAGGGACAAATTTTCCCTTAAAAAACTCACCCACCCAACAAAAGGCGTCACTTTTACAGAAGCAATTTTCCTGATATTCTGTAAGATTATAAATACACTCACCAGTTGTCGACATAATTAAACAATGCACATGGAATAACGAAGTTTGTGACATTTGTAGAATAATAATCTGCTGCCTTGTTGTTACACATAACTCGCATACCTCATACATCCATTATTCAAAATATTTAACTTGAATCATGCTCGGTAACAAAGTTTACAATCTCAATCCTCCGAAACAGCTTGACATGATCATTTGGCCTCGGTATAAATGTACATCATGTTGATAAATTCTGCAGCATCTTCTGAGCGCAGATACTGGCTATGTGAATTATGCATTATATGGTATTTTTATTAATCTCATGAAATAATACAGACACAAACATTAAGACACACTGAGAATGCTTAAAGTGCAGACTCAAAAACTTAATACACCCCACTGCATAGAGAACTTAAACATGCACATTACTGCACAACAAAGCATTAATGAAATGGTGCAACTGTAAGTAGATTAAAAAATAAAATTGAATAAACATGTGCACATTAAATAAAATAGATGACAATGGGTTCACAGACTGATACAGGGAAACTCTGAGCAAGCAGAATAAATCATAGCAACTGTATGCTGAATCACAGATACTGTGTGGTTGCTGATTAAATCTTAGCTACAACATGTTCGCTAATTGAATCATAGCTACAATGTGTTTGTGGATTGAATCATAGCTACAATGTATTTGTGGATTGAATCATAGCTACAATGTGCTTGCTGATTCAATCATAGCTACAATGTGTCCGCTGACTGAATCATAGCTACAATGTGCTAAATGAATGATACAGCAATTATGTACTTGCTGCATGAAACATAGGAACTGTACTCAATAACAGAACCAGAGAAACCATGTGCCCTTAAAATCAAACGAAACAACAGTAAGTCATAGGTTGTTCTTCTGGGAGGTTCTTTTTAAGAGAGAAATCATGTTCCACTATCTTAAATCATACATCACGTAATAAGAAAGTGCCAAGTAGCAAAAAAGTACATATACACCTCACTTGAATGATTGCAGAGCATAAATCACTTCTGGCACACTGAAATCATTCAGTTCACATACCACAGTCATATCATTGAAAGATTTGCAGTAAAACATCCCCAAAACGTTCATCTAAAGATGTTCAGTGAAGCGACAGCTATCATAGAAGCATTTTTATGAATTTCACTGTTGAAATACACGGTTGAAACACAGCCTCATCATTTTCTTCCCATGAATGACAATATTCAATGAGAACAATTTACCAATTGAATGATTACAAGTAGCTAAAGAATTCAGACATTCAACATATCCACCATCTGTCCCCTAATTAATGCCCCGGGTGATGCTACATTTCACAGAACATCCTTCAATAGGTCCAGTTATTGTTTCAACAATATTTGGAATGCATCGATAAAAGGTGAACGATTACTATAGTAACAATGATGAGCAGCAATTTTCTTTTTCTCTCAAAAAGGGGTGAGGGGCATCAATAAGAGAGGGGTATTTACAAGAACATATCTGGTATCTATATAATTTAAGTTCATAGCCTATAGGAGAATTCAAATTAAAGTTACCTCTATCATTTGATATCTGCTTTCCTGATAAAAATTCAAATTTTGATTTGTTTTATACGAATTTATATTCTACATTTAATTAAGATTTTCAGTGGCTTCTATTATCAATGATTGAAATTTCTTGATGTATTAAAACATCTTGGATCCCAATTTTTTGCTGCATAAAGTGAATTTTCAGATGGGAGCTTAAAATGAAAAAAAACACACCCAAACACTGGATCTCTGACTCAAAGATCATAAGTGCTTGAATCCTGTCCGTAGCTAGATCCCATCAGATCTAATTTGGCACAAGATCTGGTTTGTAACCCCCCAAAAAACAGTCATTGATCAAACACTATCAATATAAAAAATAAATCAGTCTAACTCTAAACTATTTAAACTATGAAATTATATGAATTCATAATTTCAAGATGCCTTCACTGTTTAAATTGAGCAATAAATCATGATTAACGATCTTTATTCAATATTAAAATTGATAACCTACATTTTTGCTGCTGCAATTTAATTAACTGAAATCTGAAACACAGACGACAGTCATAGGATAGGTTTGATATGAAGTAAGAATGATTTATTTTTGGTTTCCAGATGAAACAAATTCGGAAGTGTGGGCATAAGGCCATGCAAACATTCTATTTATAGATTATCAGGTGATAAGTTATTGACCAATCAAACTAAAGTACAAAAATTAGAATACAGTAGGATAGGATTCATTCATAAAATTTTATGTTGAGCTCAAACATGTACATTATGCAATGGTGCGGGTAGAAGGTGGTACGATAGTATAGTATGAGACGATTCATGTTTATTGCGTCATAAATTTGTTTATACATGTGTAGCCAGATACGGTCTTAAAAGCTTAGGAATTTAACAGATTACCGATGACATTGTTAATGAAAGAACGACCACATTTTATTGCAACCTGAACTTCAGACAATGAATAGAGACTTGATCCCAACAGTACAAGTTTGCGACTCAGGACATGTATATTTAAACCAAGTTTAAACTGTTTTGATTGGATGAGAAAATCAACTGTTCACACACTTTTAGGATTTAAACCCAGAATGCCACAAAAACCTCTTTGTCACCTCACAGTTCACACCATTAGCAACTGACTTATTACCCGGTTACTTAGTATCAGATTATGGTTTTAACGGCCCAACCACTTAGAATGGAAGGATAGGTTAATATGATGAAAGAATTGCATCATGGGAAACGTTTAAATCCTAAAGGTCACTGAGTACAGATATTTTAATAGTTTAAACTTTTCACAGACTACATAAAGGATTAACAAACAAAGTGATATTTTAAAGTGATTTGTTTATGAATTAGACATGCCGAAATAAACATGTTATCAGCATGTCCAGTTCAGAGACATTTTCCAACGGCTAATTGATTTTGGTTTAAATATTCAAAACATATTGATAGTTTATACAAGTATGATTGCAACATGTCAAAGAATGGTAGAAAAACAATTATAATATCTGCTTCATCACACAATAGAATGAGTCATGATTTCAAAGATTTTTTCTTCCCCATCCCAACATGTATAGTGGCATACAGTGCATTAAATTGATTAAAAAATAATTATAATTCAAAGAACCAATCAAAATCCATCAATGTTTGATCGACCAATAAGAGCCAAAGCCAGACTATTAACATTTTTAACAGTATGAACAACAGCTAGTACAGTCAAACCTCACTAAAGAGACCACTTCAATATTGAGACTACCATGTTATAAAGACCACTTATTTTTAGACTGGTTGTCTGCATTTCTTCTGCATTTCAATTTGTTACTAAGGCAACTGATATTCAGCTATTGTGGTTTTACATTATTTTGAGCAAGAAAACTGGTGAAAAAAATAAAACCAGTAAAACTATAATATTTAAAGTATGCACTGACATCAATTTAAAAAATAAAAATATAAAATGTAAAAATGTTTTAAAATTAATCCTCCCAACTGTGGAGCACAAAACAGTTTGAAGACAATCCTCATGATGCAGCTTTATTATTGGTCAATTCAAAGATTGATTTCAAAATCATCCTATCATTAGCTTACTTTTATAACTACCCACAAATCTCAGATTTTTAATCTCTCAATCAATTCAATTCAATTTTTATAAAGCAAATAAATGTGAAATTTCTTCTTAACATAAATGACTATATACAGAGTCTGAAATTATCGCAATGATTAACCGCAAACATGATATGATAAATTTTCCAGTTAACATTTTTACATACTTAACTTCATAATAAAACATCATTCAAATAAATTGCTATAAACTGCATAATCATGAATTTACATTGATATACGTCATGTGTAAACCAGTCCATCAATGTACGGAATAAACAAGAGTACTTTGTTCGTAGGAAGCATATACATCACTAAAATCAGGATGTATGAATCAAACCACAGACAAAAAATTCAGTCAAAAGAAAGTAATTTTGAATTACAATAATATTCATTATGCTGAGATGATGATGATAATTTTGATATGTAAGAATTTATACTGAACCCTCAAATATATTTATAAATTTATTCATGAATTGATTGTGGTAAACAACATTATCCGAGTGAAGTCATCAAAATGCTCAGACAGCCACGAGAAGTAAAAATATGACTTTTGCAAGTAAGCATGTGTCTTGTAATAGATATCGTTAATAATTGGTTGTTGATAAATACATTAATTTAACATTTACCCACAAAATAATAAAACAAATTTTGTAATGGAGGGGGTTAGGCAGCTCCCTGAGATGCTCAAACCTGTGAACAGTTATTCACCATCACAGTATTAATACAACTTCATTTTCTGCGTCTTATTAGAATTTTTAGGGATAATAATTATAAACTAGTAAAAAAATGTACAAACATGGCTTCTTGTCAACGATAAACAGAAAACCTACTTTTTATATTTTTCTTCATTTTTTATTTTTTTTATCCTAATTCACTTGGAAACTGAAAGAATAACAAACTGACAGGCCACCAATTTAGAATGTTTACAGTAAAAGCAAAACTTTGATATATTTGTTTATGCAGAACAGAAAACATTTTAAGTGCATTCACATTAGAAGAATCAGTTATAATGCACATTGCACTTAAATAATTCTGATCACATCAGATGGAAGTCAAAATTAATGGCTATCAGGGATGTAAGGTATGATGAAAACAAATACGCTATTGTTTTACAGACAACTGTGAAAAATGATGATACTATTTTAATGACATGATATGCTGCATCTAATGAAAATAATCTTTGTGGTTATATGCCCGTTTTCACCAGTATTTCAGTAAAATACCAGCATACAGTTTACCTAACTGGTTTTCTTGGATTCTGTACCAGTATTTACGTTGTTCTCAGCAAGTAGTAGCCGTCATCACCAAATGGATGATCAGCAATGGTCGTATACATGATGTCTTTAACAAAATCGTTATGGAGGACATATTCAGGGATCTAAGTCAGGAACCCGAGATCTGTACATAGGTCTATGAAGAACATACATATACCTCAAACATTTTAATTTATTATATTACATTTCTTTTTGTAACTCAATTAAAATTCTTGATGGTATCCTTTACTTTCAATACCAATTCATGAAAAAAACATCTTATTTAACAAAATATTTCTGTTTAATTATGTGTTTGGATTTTGTTATTATTTATTCTAGACTGCGTGTCAATGATTTTCCAGACTGTTTCAAAGTTCAGCACACTTAAAAAGAAAGAAATTCAAATAACCAGTCTAAGTACTCATGTCATTCAAAAGGTGTGAATCAATGGTCACAACAAAACGTCCACTTAATACCTCAACAAAACAGCAGGGAATACGATACCCCTATTATCCAGCATCAGTATCCAATCAGAATGGCAGCTGCATTTTCATTTAAGGTTGAAAAGGTCAACACCTAGACTGGTTATCCCATTTAACTGTCCGTCAGGTGACTTGATGCATAAAATACAGTGACAGTCTGTTTGTACAAACCATTGATACCATCATTTGCCCACACATAATGCAGATAATATTTCATAAACTGACTAAAGTTGATGAATAAAGCAAACGAGAAAATGCCAAAACTGTTGTAAGACCACAAGGAGATGTGTTGTTTCAATCTGCCAGCATTTTTTACACAGGACTGGACAACATGTTAGATTAGACAAAGCAGACTTTATTATGGCAATTGCACTGGGAACAAACTGATAATCCTTCACCACTTAAAACAGCAGTATTAAATTAACGAGGTGTAATTTGGTAACCTAGCTCAAAAGTCCTCAAGATAAGATCCAGAGCATTGCCTCATATACCTATTGCAGCTGAGACAACACTTTTTATAGACTCATGCCAATCACGTTAACGGTATAATTTTAACAGTGTTTCACTTATATACCTTTAACAAGAGGTCACACGTCCAAAGAATCATAGAGAAAATATAACATCCTTCATTTTGAAACAAGAAGTTACATATTCCTCAGTGTGAAAAGTGATATCTTCCTTAAGATAAGCCAATGAAATGCCACAAGAGGATTCTGGCACAAAATGACATTCCATACAAAAATGTATACACTGTATTTTACAAAACATGTTTCATTACTGTTTTAAGAAGGCTATGGTATTTGGTTAACAGCAAGTGAAGTCAGGTGCATGTTAATGGTAGATGGCAAATGAGTTCAGGCACATGTTATGCATGAATGATAAGTGAATTCAGGAGCATACTATTGGTGGATGACATGCAAATTCAGGTGCATGCTATTGGCTGATGGCAAGTGAGGTCAGGTGCATTCTATTGGTGAATGATAGCAAATTCAGGTGCATGCTGTTGGTGGATGGCAAGTGAATTCAGGTGCATGCTACCGATGAATGATAGCAAATTCAGGTGCATGCTATTGGTTGATGGCAAGTGAATTCAGGTGCATGCTACTGGTGAATGACAAATGAATTCAGGTGCATGCTACTGGTGAATGACAAACAAATTCTGGTGCATGCTATTGGTGGATGTCAGGTGCAAGTTACAGGTGTATGACAAATGAATTCAGGTGCATGCTGTTGGTGGACAGGTGCATTATACGGATGAGAGGCAAGAAAGTTCAATATCAAATGGTCAATGTCTCTACAGAAACTATGTAGACCTTACTGCACATCTATGCAGACATTTAACTCAGAGAGGACGTCTAACACAATTAAACAATGTGATATGAAGAAGAAACAAGGGAAGAACTGATGGCTGCAAACAGTATCAGACACAGTTATCTGGATAATCAGTCTGTTTCTTTAATTAAACCAACGAAGCTGGGATTAAATAAATCATGTTCCTCTGCCGTGCAATGCAATCATTCAACATATAATTGGCTACAGGTTTCTGATAAGCTAAATAAAAGCAAATATCACATTAGCCTAATTACTGAAAAATGTGAAACAACAGTGTTTAATCTAATACAATGTTTTATTTAAAAGGCATAGCAAATTTCCAAGCACTGATGAAAAGGAGAGCTTGTATACATCACTGCGTGATCCCAGCACGAAGTGCTTGCTTATGAATGAATTTAGAAATTCCGCAGTGAGAAAATATGTTAGAATTTATGATTATGCATAGAATATACCAGAAACTTACTGAGTAAAATTAATAATTATATAAACTTATCTATTTCAATTTCAATGTGAAAATTTGAAAATGCAATATAATTATTTTGTTAGGCATATAATTTAGTATCTAATTATATTTTTCTTGAATGTAATTGCCTTTTAAATGATAAAAAACCCGCCTATGTCATAAAAATTCAAATATGATAATAATTCAAACATGCCATATCAATTCAAAATTTCATTCAGGAAATTTAAAAGTACATTAATTTTTTGTGTGTTCAATTGTGTACAATTCAGCCAGTAAGGTAGTTATATCTTTCTTGAATTTAATTGGTTTTAAATGATGAAATCGCTGATGTTGTTAAATATTCATACTAATTAATGTCACTTGAAATTCAGAGCTTATTAAAGTCAACAAAATCTTCATACAGGGTTTGATAAATGAGTATTTTAGGAATTATATAAGCATGAGAAGCATTTTGGACTTTACTTATCATAAGCAGTAAATTCTTCTGAAAAAATCAGGCTTCATAAAGGAAATGTCATGAAGGTGGCATACATAAAATGTATCAAAAGACATGAAAATTAACTAGACATGAGGGAAAATGGGTGGAGCATGTAGGTGAAGAGGTGGGGCAAAGGGATAAATGGGTGGGACACACAAGGGAAGTAATTCTAGGGACACAGGGCACGGGGGACAATACACAAAAAGACATTATTAACAAACAAAAGGTGCATGATGGGTGGGGTAACAATCACAAGGATCATAAGATGGGTGGGGTATGAAGCAGAATCAAAACATGTTGTACTGAAAGATGGATAACAGGAAGCCAAACCAGAGTATTGTTGTACCTTGACAAGCACTTGTTTGATTTTAATTGTAAGGTGATAGAAAAATCTGCTAAGAACATGGATGTCAATTTTGAATGGAAATAACTCTTGATTGCATGTTAGTTAAAAAACTAAAAGAGTACTGATAGAGTAAACAAATGGAATTGTAGTTTGACATCCATTTCTAAAAATGCAATTCAGACCTGATCAAGTACAAGTGTTTCCATTGTATACAAATCAAGAAGGAATCTTAAAGAATAACAGTTTCATCCTGTAACATAAATGTGCCTTAATATATTTACTGTACAGTGAGCTATGAGAACAGCTCAGTTTGTTTGTAAAACAAACATTACGCACTGCCCTGATCTAAACAATGTGTTATGTAAGTAAAGTTTTGTTTCTCTTCAGCAGGAAACATTTGTATCACCTGTTTCTTAATTAAAATCTCTGAGTTTTCAAGTACACTCTGACATCATATGTTTATGAACTAAGCTTTAGGTTTAAAACTACTGATTCCGATTTCACAAAAAATCACTAAACATTTAGGCTGATTAAAGGGGTTGATGCGCATTTAAAGCTCGTTTTTTTATACTAATTTCTTTTAGCTTGATTGTGAAACAAGCAATTTAGCTTTTATTAATCATCCTCAATTCTGCTTCCTGGACACTATACTAGTACTGTGTCTGAAAAATGGGATTGTGAAGTTCATGAATGAAACCCATCTGAGCCAGGATTCGAACTCAGGACCTTTGGATCAGAGGTCAGATGCTCTACCCCTAGACCATGATGCCTCCCTGTTGAAAGCATGTCTCTGATTTGCAGGTAGCAAATTAATTGGTGTTGAAATTATCATCATCCAAGAACATGGGTTACAATAGAATAATGACGCTTTACAGTTTCAGGTTAAGTTAAATTAGCCCTGATTTGATTTGCTGCATTTAAATATTGATTAGAAAAAGACCAATGGTGCAGCTGCATACAAAGGCTCAAAAGAATCTAAAATCCTCGAGTCCTAGTAGCTTCCTGAGGCTGACCATGACAAAATGTGGCCTCTAGGTTATATAAGTAGTGAATACTTCAGATATCATCGGATTCTATGAGATACCAAGTGACTTCACAAGATGCCCAGCTTAATGAAATATCATGATTGTTATTCTATGAGGTATCACATGATTTTGTGCGAGCCTTGATCAGTGGATATTGTTGGCTACTCTCGAGCCTTGATCAGTGGATATTGTTGGCTACTCTCGTACACAAAGTTGACTGCACTGAGTTAACTTATCAGTTCAGTCGGCTGAATGTCTGGTCTTTGAGGCACGCAGGCACTTCCTCAGACAATTTTCACTGACAGATGTAAAAGAGGAAATTAGAATGGTGGATTACCAAAGTAAACAACAATTAAACGGGATTATCATCTGAATCACATTTTAATGCCTGTCTTATTGTTTAAAAACTGCTTCCTTCGTAAAATTGAGTTCAGATAATTGCTGTGTTCACAGGAAATAGACGTAATAGAATTAGATAATATTTATACAAATAATAAACATTACTGTCTGCAAGATATTGTCTTTTACATGTTTTTGTACATTTGTTTAGATAACTGGTAAGTGGGTCTTATAATAAGACTTATTGCATAGAATGATGTATAAAATATGACCACTATAAAGTATACACTTTCACAAATTAATTTATTTCCTATATTCTATGCCAATCAAGTAACTGATATTTCCGAAATTTTAAGACAATAAGATTCAATGATTTATCATTTATCCATGATTATGTAAGATGGATTACAAGTGCTTTGAGCGTCCATGCTGATATTTCTACTGGAATGACTGACTGAACAAGAGTAAAGCAGAGTACCCTGAGAAGTAAATAAGGAAAACTTTCATCCAAACAAGAGTTGAAAGTGTCTACCTTAAAGTGGTCATATTTTATATATCATTCTGTGCAATAAGCCTTATTATAAGACCCACTTACCAGTTATCTATCTACACAAATATACAAAAACATGTAAAAGATGTATCTTCTTGTGAACTACTGGTATTAAATAATAGTTGTATTTATTATTTTACAAACAAAATGCTGCACAGGAAATTATCTGTAATAATGATTAGCGTAGACCATTCCATTCCTTTGATCCCTTGGAATCCTGTAACCAACAAATCATTGGAGTGGCCTATAATGGAGGACATAATTCATGACTCACATGACAATTTGCTGTAGAACTACTTTAAGGCCATTAAAATTTACAAATCACCACATTAATAGGTTTTAATGGGTAAAATTGTAATTTTCTCAACCATACAATCAATTATAATTTGACATTAATTTTCATTTTGTTTATATAAATAAAATTTCTCATGATGTGTATACTTCATTACACTTTGTATGAAAGTAAATTTATGATAAAATATGTGATACAGTGTATAGAGGAGACGGTTTATATATCTGATTCAGAACATGATGAAGTTTGGAGCAACAATAGTTATATATTTGTATTTATATTGCACACAACACAAGCTTCATTTTTTTTGGTTCATGTTTATAAAAACATATTTTTGAGTCCATCCTTACATTTTTTCATAAATTTTATCAAAAATATTCAAGTTCTTTGTTTTCTGTACAAGCATATTATGTTAATAAAAAGTGCCTACCTACCTCCCCACTGTTAAAAGTCACAACTACAAACCAACATTTTTTTAAGGATGGCCTTACATTAGACTGTGACTGAAATATTGCAAGGAAAGTAGGCTTCCTGGAAGAAACAACACTAAAGACCTGTTTTACCCCCCCCCTGTGGAGACCACATTGACAGTAAAAAACAGGGGCTGGTTTTTTGTAGTCGAGTCTTAGCTAAACGAGCAGCTTTTAAAAAAAGGGTTTTATCCTATTGATTCTTTTAGGTAGCTGTTACAGGTAAATGTCCGAACTGTGTACCATCAGCAAGATTTTTCAGTTTAAAAACTGTTATTTTAGCAAAGTTTTGTACATGAAACAGGTGCCAGTAATTTTATTTCCAATCAAATCATTTGGTACTTAATCACTGAATAAAGATAAAACCTCAAATAAAAACTGCTATACTTCTCTTCAAAAAAAGGTCTTCATAAAAAGGTTTTACTGTCAGGAAAATAAAGAAGTGTGATAAGACAGTTGGTTTACATTCACTTACTATTGATTGAATAGCCAGCCCACAGCATTATTCTCCTGAAACCTGAATAAATACCACAGTCTGGAGGCCAGTCTCACAAACAGGCAGCTGATTGGTTTGTTTCTAAGAACTGACTCAGAATTGACCAATGAAAAGTCAGCAATCTGAGACTGGTCTCCAAATGCAGTTATATATCCTAACACCAAGTTATTTCCAGAGTGTAACAGTGTGCTGGGAATATAACAGTGCTCCACAACCTTAGAGGGATACCGTTATTTTGTAATTTCTGATTTCAAAGACCCCCATAAAAAGGGTCTGTGATGGAATTTTAGTTTTAATGCCATTTCACACAAAAAAAAATTGAATGTAATTTAACAAAAAGGCACATTGAAGATAATTATCAGACAAAAAATACTCCAAGTATAACAGTGGTTTTAAAGAGTCATTTAAAGCACATTAAACTACATCTTCTATTAACCTTAATAGCATATAGATCCCTATTTATGGCTGGGAGGCAACTCCCTAAGGTTAAAGGTCTAGCCATACCCCCCTATTACTGACTACTGAAAATTGCCCGTCTGTCAGTACACGCCCATGCATTCCTTGTCTATGTATGTCGACTTTTTTATCATGTTCCATGTTTATGTTTCATACCTAATCATAAACTATTCATATAACACTCGAAACACTATAAACAATGTCCCCATAACAAGTTTATCACGGAATTAATTGGCAGACATGGTGGAAAAGTCAACATTACACGGTCATAAAAACATGAGAGGCTAATTGACAAACTCCTTTTTCATTCAATTACCTCCCCTTTTCAATTTGTTTTATTGTTAAGTTTTATCTTAACGTTACAGGAGATAATATTCAGACGAAACACTGGAGTTGAAAATGCACCTGAGTGATCCAGATCTCATTTGCATAATCAGATAAAATGGCATAAAACTGGCGGTTGTTTGCAGTTAAAGTGGAAGTCCCGACCCTCCAAACAGACACATTTATACAATAATTAAAAGGGTCATAACTCAGCCAATCATAGACCTGTGATACAGCAGCAGTATCAACAAACGTACAAAATGTTACATAAAATTCAGGTTTGAACCTGTTGGCTCCGAAGTGTCATGTCCGTTAAAACCTGCTTGGCTAGCTCTTGCAGTTGAAAGTCAACTTAATGGTACTTGCATATATCATGTAGGCTCAATTGCAATTCATTCATTCATAAAATCAATTTAACCAAGAATGACTGGACAGAGTGATAAAGGAAGACCATGAGACCTTGACCTTGTAACATATCTGACCTCGAAGTTCAAGCAAGTGGAATAAAAAAGAACATAAAAGCAGTATGAAAACACAGCATACGTGCCATAAAACTTAATAGACTGCCATATTTCATAACAAATCTAACTATAAAACAGTTAAATACATGATATGTAGAGGCCTGAATTAATGTTTCATGCTTTCAAGGAATGCAGCTACCTCCCCAAAAAAACATTAATTTCATCACAAATTACCAGCATCACAATTAACCTACAAGGTTAGTAGTGTAGTTATTTTTCAACATTACATGGGCGGATACATTTGAGTGCATAGTTTGAAAAAAAAAATTGTTGTCCACCATTTGTTTTGCTTACATGCACATTTCAAGGTTTATTTGTGTAATATTTATATACATAGTAAAACCTCGATATTTATGCCATCTTTGGGACTAAATATTTAGTCATAAATTGAGGTGGTCTCATTATCAAGCCAAAAAAAAGCAGAAGCGAAAAATGGTTCAAAATCTAATACTGAGGTGGTCGCTTAGTATTTTTTTCTGAGTACGAATAAATACTTGTATATTTATACTTATATAGATTCAACAAATATATCAACAAAAATTACGATGAATTACGATTGGATAATCAAGAAAAACAGACTTATATTACATGGATAGGAACAGTTTTCCTCTATAATTCTGGAGTTTGTACAATGCCACAATCCATCTTGTCTAGACCTAGGATTTTAATTAGTTAAGGAAAGACAATTAAATTTTCAGAAGTCAGAAACAAGTGATTTAGTTCTGCCAACATTTTGTGTTTTATGGTTGATAACTGTGACTATTTTTAGCAGAGAAATTTAACAATTCAGCAGTAATCATGTATGAAATGTCAGTTTAATCAAAGCACTGAATGAATCTTCATGGGAATCTAATACCTGTTTCCTATGTTCAGTAAGGCTTTAAGAAAGTTCATGGTTTCCACTAACTCAGTCTTTTTCTGCTTATCCTGGACATTTTTCAGACTTAGACAAATTTTTCTCTTGCCAATATTCTCATTTTCATATGAACAACATTTCCGAACTTAAAAATACATTTTATATAAGTTCTGTTGACCTCCTTCCCTATGTATTTTGGGGATGTAAGAGGAAACATGGTATTTATTTTTTAGCCTAATTAGAAATGAACAATTATATGATAATAATGCGAAAATTAATAGCTCTTCAAGGTGCCAGAAATTAGACACAAGAGTCACAGAATTGGCAAACCATTCCACTCTTTATGTAAAACTGCTGTTCTTAGGTAATTAATATGTAATTGATAATTAATCAGTAATTTGCATTCCAAGGCAGAACATACCCCACCCACACCCACTAACAGAGATAATTCCAATAAAAGCATTATTTTATTGAATTACTGAGTTAAAATTTTTTAATAAAATAATAATATCATGAAGTAACACTCAATAAGCACAAAATAAAGATTTAAATATTGTGACTGATATAAATTTTATACCTCAAAAAAGGTCTTTTATTAGAATTTAATGATATTTATATATCTACAAAGTGCTTTTCAAAGATTGATATTAAAATCTTTCATATTTTGCAAAATTGAGTTCATTTTCATAGAATATGCAGACCATTAGTAAAGAATTTCTGCAAGAATTCCAATAATTAATTATCTACATTGATTAATATTCAACGTGCTCCTTTTCGTTTGAAAACCAACCAAAACCTTACATTCCGGATATCATTTTGAGATGAAATTTCTTTTTGGATATTTTGGGATCATAATAAAGACATCAACAATATTAAAAAAGATTCTGCAGTTTTATACAACTGATTTTTTTTATTCTAATGTAGACAGACTACACAGGTGGTGTTAATGAGTGAAATTGATGAAAGAGATATTACATAAACTTCATTAAAAATATGGTTGAGCGTCAAGTACATATTGTGTTTCTTAGGCTAGTAGCAATTTAAGAATTAAATTACTAATCATCTACATTACTAGTCATCATAATCTGTGGTACCTGTCACAGGAGAATTTCAGGTTGTAACAGACAAGATTTATATGGTGTGCGGTATAAGTTATGTGCGAATCTTGCAACTTGTCGTAACAGAATGTAAAGATGGGATATTGTCTACAATACATTATAAGAAAATATTTCATATTATTTACAATGTTATAAATTAGACACAGTTGATACTACAAGAAAAGCCATCACAAAATGTGACTCATACCCCTACATACATTCTTGTCTACACTTAGGTCGTATGTTAATTTTAAGGAAAAGAATCACCAAAATGATCAAAGGGCCATAACTCAGTACAGAACCAATTTTTAACCTGAATGATAAAAAAATAAGCACACCTTGGCATCATACTGTGGTTTGTAGTTAGGTCTTGGGAAATCACAAGCATCTGATTGGTCCATCCTGAGAGCAATCATGAAATTGACCATTCATGAGGCAGGATTTTAAGACTGATCCCTAAACTCAGATTTATAGCCAAATGTGAGTGATTGTTTGTATACACTCACACTTAGAGCAACAAAAGCTGATTTTAAGATGCTTGAAAGAATGACCTACGTCAGGGAATTAAACAGTTGAAAAACATATGGTACAAAAACATCAGAATTGCAAAAATAGTGACATTTTGTAATCAAACATATCACACATTGATAAAATAATAAATTGATATACTTAAATCATGTTAGGTTACTTCTAAACACCATATGTTTAATTTCCAGGACGTAATAAATAAGTGATAACATGAGAAAGTTCATCAGCACCCTGAAATTTGACAGATTCCAAACAGTAGTCTACTGCATTCATATCTTATTACTGCCAAAATCAAATCAAGAACTCCTACGCACTGGTTCCCAGACCAACAGAGCTGTACATCCTATACTCTTGTACCCAGACAAACTTAGCTAAAATTCCTTCAGCCTGGTTCTCAGACCATCATAGTCAAAACTCCTACAGACTGGTACCCACACCAACACACCCAATTACTCATACTACCTGGTACCCAGACCAGCATAGTTTTAACCCCAATAGGCAGATAACCACACCAATGTAGCTTGGAATCGCATATCTACAAACAACACAACTCGAGACAATCCTATCCAAAGCAAACATTGTGTTCACCGAGATAATATTCTACAACATTTCTTCTAGGAATTGATAAGAAAAACAAGGGGGCACCAGGGATGAGTCCGTTCTATCATTTTCCAGACTCACTTTTGAAGAGTAAATAATGCTGTTCATTATGTTTATCTGGGAACATCGAAAGCTCACAAAATAGATTGATTGGACTAAACATATCTATAAAGTACATCCTTAATGTCTCGTAAAAATGTAAACATTTTCAAGCCCAATATATTGAGATCATAGCATCAAGATCATAGCATTATTTATGAGACTAGACTAATTCTACCTCCTTTTCAATCATCTGTGAAGAGTAGAAATCAGTCTAATGCATTTTGAAGAGTTTATTAATTGTGTGCTTTTTTTATTTCATCTGTTACCATAGCAATAAACATGGGTCTTTTTCATATGTTCCAAGATGTATAATTGAATTCGTTGTTCATAGGATTGTTATCTTCAAAACCATTAACAGAAGCCATATCATTAATGCATTAAACATTATAGCCACATATTAAATATTTCAAATCCATTGTCAATGAGCAACGTTTGTTAGACATTTAATACGGATCTGATTCATAATCAAAGAAACGAACAGTTGTTAATAGTTGAAACAAACTAAGCTCTCATTGGAAAGAATTATAAATGTTACAGACATATTACTACATATCATAAAATGATAATTGCAAAAATTTAGCTGATAAAGACACTAGTTGTTAAAAACGGATAATCACTACGTCAAAACAATAGCAAATGATCATAGTCTGAAAACAATAGCATGTAAAATTAATTCAATAGTAAGCAAAAAAAAAAAACAGAAATGAATAATCATTGAGTCAAAACAATAGCAAATGAAATACAATTAGACAGCGATTAATAAAGGCAAGGATTTTTATCGCAGACTTAATACTTTAAATCTGCTTAGAAAGACTACGAAAGTATAAAAGCTCTTCATAGACTTTTTACAACTGTTTCTGCTAATACTCTAAGCAAATGATAAACGCTTCCAGCCACCCACCCTGAAATTTATTACTTACAGTAAGTTTGAAACTTGTTTAACAAGCAACGGGAGTTGAAATATTAGATCATACAATCTTGCAAAAATTCTGAGAATAGTAATTTGTCAATCAAAATACTAAGGTAATTATCGTCTTTGTAATAACAGACATAGCTTATAATAACTGTACATAGATAATCGTACATTTTCCACAAAAACAAATCAAACTAAAAACCTAGCAACCAAAAAAAAATGCCAGTTAGCTTTTTTGGAAGACTACCAATATTTCACAAAATTAAGTGTGATATAACTCTTGTTTTTTTTAAAATGTTGAATAAATTAACTGAATTTTAGGTTGAATTTACAAGCCTTATCAATTTCATTTGATCAGATCGGAAATTGTTTAATCAAAGTAAAAGATAAAAATCCTGAATTATTTTTTTGATTATCATGACTTCAGTTTCTTGTTTTATGATCTTTAAATGATCATTTTTCATGTCTAAACAGCAACTGCTCCTGTAATAAACTCAAAGTTCAAATACTGTCAGGTGTGATATCTTCTATACTTTTGTGGTACAAAAAAATCTACTGTTTGTGAAACATTAATTCAAGATGTAAGGATCTGGATTGAAGTTAAATGAATTAGAAAATAAATGGTTGCTTATGACTTAAGCAATTGCGTCTTCCCATTCTGTACTTGATTGACCTTTGAGCTCACCTAATGACCTTGACCTTAAAAGATGTTCATATCAGAATAAATAACAAAATCTTTCCAAGGTGTAACAGACACAGTTCCTATTTACAGACAGAAATTAAATCCATATATCAGGTGAAGACAATTCTTAAAATTTCATACACGGTTTTAACATAAAGTATGTTTTTTTGTCAAGAATCTGTGTCTACAGAAAATGAGCCCAACCAATGCTGATAGACACTTGAAAGATAATTTCAAGGAGTTATTTTAGCAATTAAGGAATTTAAGATAAAAAAGTAGTAAAATTTCACCAACAATCAACAACAAAATCACACCACATATTGTGATACATTATCTTGATTGGCTACAATCCATAGTGAGAAGTGTGCACTTCCTTAGTATCAAGCCATAATGAAATGTTACATGTATAAATTGAAAATAAATATTAGACATACATGAGAAAATGATTCCAAGAAAATACACACGCAAAAAATCCCACCTTCCCTAAAATACTACCATCCCAAAACCCCATCAAATCATGAGCACTATTGAGAAGCTTACAAGTTGTTAAATCTACAATGCTTTCTCCCTGTAGACTGGAATTGAGTGACATCAATCGAAAATTCAAACCTACATGCGTGTTAAAATGGAGCGAGCTTATCCTTAACAATTTAGCAGTCAGTTTATAAACTTCAGTGAAAACATAATTAAAAACTTCAATTCACATTATTATCAAATCATTTTTAAAATGTGAGGCCCTAGAAAGGCATTTATTATGAATTTTACGGTATGCAATCAGACGACAACTTTCAAATAAGCACATCTTATTGGTTGTTCCAATGCTTTGACTCAGAATTGACCAATGCTGACCTGAATTCTGAGACCAGGCGCTAAACACACTTATATATAAAACTAGTCAAAGCCAAAACAGTAGGTGTCGAGTTAACCCCGGGATTTGTCATGATTTGACACAGTCCGCATCCAAGAATAAATCACAAAATTGCATGAAAGGTGCATGAAAGGAATGTTAAAAACAGATCCATTAGTTTTTTCTTAAACATGACAAGTTATTTTTAGAGATAACGGTTAAATCATCCTTCATTTCAAACAAGGTAGTATCTTGTTCCTTATATCTAATACAGTTACCACCTTCCAGCGCCGAACAATAAATGTTTGCTGTAACGTAATAATGACATTTATGGCAACTCACCAGCATTCAGAATGACCCAGACAAAACATTGTACAAACTAGATAATTAATCTTGCGGTCACTTACCTGAAAATAGACAAAAATAATACATATTTTATTACAAATACGAATGATTACGCATGAACGTTATATTAATAATATCATAATTAACACACATGAACTAATTTTACAACAGGTATAACCAACTTTCTTACAGTAAATTATCAATTCATATACAGACCACTGACCAATTAAAATTTCTCTTTTAGAAATGTTATCATAAATTTACAATACATTAATTTTTTAGCAAAGCATGCATAAAACTCAGCCATAGAAAGTCAGACAACAGCATTTGGATTCCGTCATTCTAACCAATTTTCTGCCATAAAACTCACACAAAATTTACTTTAAAAAAGTAGTTCTGCATTAAGACTAGGAGGAGTATTTATACATAAATCTGATTGGTCCGGACAAGCTATATAGTGCTTTTTTTCAACCAATAAAGATATAACATCAGTGTGCTATCATCAAAATAGACAAAAACTGTTGCCTGGGAAACCAAAATCACGTAGCTTTGGTCAAATGCGATATGAAGGATTTTGGGTGTAAAGTTTATGATGCAGTAGATTTTAAGACTGGAAACAGTTGTGAAATAGGTTGATTGAAATTACAAAAAAAAAACTCCCAACATACTAACTCTTAACGTGGGATACACTGAAAAAATTCCAATCAAGGATCACAATCATGGGACTCGAAGCAAGCACTTCCTGCCATACCTCGTTCAATTGATTAAGACTTGCGTCACTAGATTTAATGATCGGGAACGACTGTGTTAATTACATGATTCCGAACATATAAAGCCAATAAAACATTATCAATAATACTTATCTGAGAGAAAATCAGCCCAAATAAAAATGGCAGCCGGAAGTTTATGAGTTAAATAACAAAAATTGAATAAAAAGTGTTCAAAGTACAAGTGGTTCGTAGAGTCCTCGTTCTTTAAAATCAGAGTGGAGTTTTTTTTATAAAATTTGAACTTAGGAGAAAAATATGCTAACTTGCATTTATTAACTCCACACCAGTAAAAACATAGGGGTGTAGTCAGATACATTTAAATCGTATATAAAGCTGGGATAGTATTTCAAAGGGGCGTGTCTACCACTGTATACATTTATATAACACATGCACATACTGTGCAAAATGGATAGTCACACCCATTTTTTTTCACTAACTATAGTTTGACTGCATACACAAAAACCACATGCCACAACCAGGCAAGTGCTTGTTTAATGGAAAATGGGTCAGATGCTTAATGCAACTAAAAGTTTGAGTCCCATAAAAGTCAGGGACACAATATCCAATAAGGGACAAATTTATCCAGACAACTGACTAAATGTGAATTAAGCCAGCAATTTAATCCCAAGACTTGATAAATTACCAAATAATCTCTAATAAAAGCCCATTCCATGGATAGGTTACATTTCTACAAGGTTTTGTAGAACAGAAACATGGATTAAACAATTTTCAGACACAAAAGACATAATTTTAAAAATTTCCGGTTGTTTTCAAAGATTTTAGGGGTCATTAATTCATGGGTTGAGGTAGTAGAAGGGGAGAGGCATAAATTAAAGGGTGGGTAACAGTTAAGGGGAGGGGCATTAATTAAGGGGTGGGGTATTAGTCAAAGGGGGGGGGGCATTTATTAGTAAACTTATGGTAATAAAGAAAGTAAATACAAATTGCCCACATGGGATGATACACTGGTATTATTTAGCCCTAATGATGGTAACAGACTGGTTGGTATAAGGTTGCATTTACATCTTCAACACAAACCATACTCACAGTGATAAAATTCCTCATTTCATCCTGGGCCTCATAAATAATGATAAAAATGAAAGTAAAAATTCGAGAAGAAAAAAGTGTATATTTTTTATTCCCTATCACACATGGTGGGCCTATCGTAACACTATTACTTACTTTCTTTTTTATCATACAAAACAGTAAAAAATGATTCAAAAGTGACAAATGAGCCTACAATAAAAAATTACCAAAACAAGACAAAAAAACCCCAAAAATCTCGGAGAGTAAAACAAAAGACTTTGATTGGTTTTGCATTTATTGCAAACATGTGGATGGTAAAAAGTGTAAGTGTACATAAGAAGGTGGGTGGGGCACATTCAATGGCCACTTGAAAAGCATATTGAGTAACTTCTTGTTAACATTAATACTTAGAATATAAATATGTCAAAGAATTGTAGTGCGAAACAAGACGGAAAACTACAAAATAAGACATCAAGTGAATATAGCCATTGAAGGTAACATGTGCTTTACTTTACAATGTACAATAATTACCAATTTTTCCCTAATGAATGCTCATCCCTTATCCCCTAATTAATGTCCCTCAATGTTTTTGAGGGAAAGGAGAAATTGTGATTTATCATAAGTACTAAACACTGACCTTCACACAATGTTAATTGCAAAAAATATAATACCCCCCATCCAATAGTTATTGGTGAACATTTGGCATTTGCTTTTGCAAGGACTTGACAAAAATCTATTTTAACCCTTTGCCTCATAAGCATATTTTGGACTGTTCCAAATTCAAAGCAAACGTACAAAACAACAATTTATTTAAGAAAATTGGGTGATTTCTCTCTGACAGACTAGAAAACATTGTGACAAAAGAAGCCATTATTTTCAAAAGTCATCTGCTTTAGATGCAGGGGGGGGGGGTATTATGAGGCAAAGGGTCAAGTTTAAGAGAAATTAATGATTTCACACCTTACTTTGTACATCATGGAATTGGCACAAAACTGATGTACATCAAGTTTTGGTGTAGGAGCAAATAATCTCTTCAGCCTTCAAACAGAACTAACTGTATACAACGCACAGAAACAAATTTATTCTTATTAAAAAAGGGCAATTACTCACGCATTAATTTTTTGATGGAATGCTCATTATGCCTGTCTTAAAACATTATGACCAGCATCTTGAGGCAAGGTATTGTTATAATGATCAGGCCGAGGTTTTGCAATAATCAGATCCGTACGTGGCGCCATGCAATATTGCATAGATATGCAAAACTGCAGTACTTGTAAAAACTCAAATTGTAATGGTAAAACAAAGATTTCACCGATTTTCCTATCGGCATACCAGAATGCTTCACTTCGAGTATAGAACAGAATGCTTTGAAATTTGGTTATGATAACATGATCTAGTCAGCTGTGTTGTAACAAAACAGTAATACATTGACATACTGTTGTTGTATTAAGTATCTCCATACTGTTGTTGTATAAGATATCTGAGAATATACAGCCAGGAAATGTTGACAGTTTCAAGGTATATAAGACAAACAATATTCAGAGTCCTTGCAGAGCAAAAAGGTCGTATCTTGTTCATTATATACATGCAGATTCTACAATTTTGTCACTCTGAAGACACTTATGATTCAGTAACCTAACAAAGAATCAAGCTAACACATTATATAATATACATGAATATGTTTTTGTTTTTTTTATGTGACTTATTATCACTGGGTTTTAATGCCCTTTTTCAACAATTTTTCAGTTATATACAGCGACAAGTTCACCTAACCAGTTTTCCTGGACTGTCTACTAACCAGTACTACCTTACCCTTCCACAAGGAGCTGGCAACTTCTCAAAATGTGGAGGAAAATCGACATTTTTGTCAAATTTACAAAGAAGGGTATGACCTGCTACGACCGGGATTCAAACCCGAATCTCCGGGTTACAAGTCCAGCGCACTAACCACTGGACCATGGCTGAGGTCACATGAATATATGGATCTCCAAACTAACATTGGAATTCAGAGCTAGCAGATGCTTTCATAAGCAGAGAAGGTGGATTTTTAAGCAAACACAAAATTCATATTGCATTCAGTACCACTTTTATGCTTCAGTTAGGATCTTTGGACTCCATTAAAGTTTCACCATGACGTGATGTCTAAATTGGTGAATTTGTCGAAAATTGAACCAAACGTGCACAGTAATGAACAGTAACACGATATCAATCTAATAAAAAAACTCAAAACATCCGAAACCGATGTAAAACAACGTAATGATCCTATTTCCCATTGACTTTCACCCATCAAAAACATGTCATTTACAAATAAACATGCAACAACGTTGTTCTGCTTGAACCAAAACAACATTTTTGGAAATCTGAGAAAGACCGATACTCAAGATTTTCGAGTGGATAAGATAAAAAAATATATCACTCTTCAATGTGGGAAACTACAGAAGTATGAATCAGCCTTCACACTGATAAGTCATTACAAAAGACAAGTAATCCCACAACCGACTGGAAATCAGTTAAAACTTGAGTTTAGAGTTGTCATTAGCTTACTGTGTGAAAACATCCGTTTGACCACACTGAAATTTTAGATCAGCCTTCATTAAATCAAAATGCTAACATGAATAATTATAAAATAGATGATTGAAGGAAAAATACTTATTTTGCTGCCATGAGAAATTTTAACTGAACAGGTCGTATACAAGTACTTCTAATAAGCATATTAATACCTAGCCTTACTAATTTGGCTTTTTGGTGAATAAATAAAACTGGATGGGCTATCCATTGAGAGGCACAAGGCCAAATAAAAAAATGTCTTGCCATCACTGTCTAATTGGTTGGACTATAAATGCCGAAATACTGATTAATGCTAAATGGATTATTGATGATAATTATGATACACTAATTCATCAAATTGACCAACAAAGCATGAAATCAAATCTTCTGGGTCTCTTAACAGTTATTAACGCCAATTAGTCAAAGCAGGGATAAGCATAGAATGTGCCAAGCATGACACAAGGCTGGAGCAGATACCAGTTTATAACAGAAACTAATTAACAAATATCAACCCAAAGAATTAAAACCAGGGTTAAGCAAGAAATGTGCCAGAAAGAATGAACAAATTAGTTGTTTTTCAGCAAGATGACTGGAAACATTCCCAGTTAACAGATTTTTCAATGAAACTGTTCCCTGGGTTCCATGTAGCCAAAATGTCTTAGCTTTATGAAGATGATGACCGTTTCCATCTAATTAATATGATACCAAATACTGAAAAAATCCAGCAATATTAATCAGTGTGTCCCCTTACCTTGATAATCTCCCCTTTGACCCGCCTTATGCATATTTACCATAATGGTGATAACATTTCTTCTTTAATATATAGGAAGGTTACTGCTTGATATAAATTATAATATATTACAAAAGAAGCAACAAACTTGGTGCCCCCATGGTTAAAACTGACAATAAATCAGCAATATTTCACCATAAGATCCCCTTCATACGCACAATTGAGCAGTGGCAGCCATTACATAAAAAATTAAACAGTTGAACAAATATTAAATTTATGTTCCACTAAATTGCATCATCTTTGCTCTCCTATGACCGGGTGACGAGGTGAGCAGACGGGTGAAAAATGAAAGACTGTAAAACATACATAAAAAACATAATAAACTAAAACACAGGAGATAAATCAAATGTAAAATATAGAAGGAAACTGGAGGAAAAATGGCGTAACTTCTTTAATACCGAAAACTGTGTTAAAGTAGTTTTGAGACAACCCCTAAATACGAAACAAGACCTATCCCAGTGCCACCTATGTCTAGCGATCCAAGAGAATAAAATTAAAAGCATTCATAAAACGAAATGAAAATCTATCGATAAAATATTTTAGACCATACTTAAATCGTAACCCCAGAATAAAGTTCATCAAGGACTGTAATTTAGGTTATCTTCCCTACAACTGAATGAGAAAAAGCCAAGGTGTAGTCACGTCAAGAATTCAAATAAAAGGAGCTATCTGAGATTATCACAGTATAGCTTCCAGTGTTTGTACAGCTTTAGTAGAAAAATTACTGCAACAAAAAAAAACCTGACTTCCTAGGCTCCGTTAAGAAAATTCTGTGATGGTATAAGTAATGTTTCTGGGTCAAATCAGTATAAAAAAAAAATATTAAAAAAATATGGATGAAATTAAGAAGTAATTAAAGCTAGGCAGCATGGAGATAAGTATTCACTTTTTAAGACTAATTTCCCCATTTTCAACCCACAACTTGTTTCTATTTCCCATTTATCAAATTGGTTTGATGATAATTTGTCATAAATATGACCTATTTTTTACACAACATCAGCATATTTTTTACATTTAGATCAGGTTTCAACAATTTATGTTAATATGTAAGTCATTAGGTGCAGTCATTTGGCTGAGAGTTTCAACTCAGGATATAGCTCTCTTAATCAGAAGTAATTCAGCTGAGTACAGCAGATAATTGTCCTAATTAGAGCTCTGGATTACCAACTAGCAACTACCCTCTTCCCCGCATTATGCATGGATTATAGGTAGCAAACCAAAGACATACCTCCAGTAACAGTCTCATACCCAAAACCACCCCCATCTACTGTCTTATACTCACATCAGTGCACAGGATGGGCGCAGCGGTAGTTATACGCAGTGGCAAATGGTGTATTAAAGAGAAATGTCTATGTGAGAGGCAGGGATAGCAGTGGTGCATCAGCCGTGATTTAATTCTGCAATACAGTTCCTAAAGGTTTTGTGGGGAGCAAATTGTTGCTTACAGTCCATAAGATTGCTTCACTTAAGACATACAGAAGGATTATTTTAATGCATATTAATAGGATGAAATAGAAACAAATTCTACAGCTTTGAAATTATATGTGTGAAATTATAATGTTATAAGCATATTTTAGAAAGAGTGACTGAAAGAAACGCCTTCCACATGATCAGAATATACATAGTAGTGTAGAAATGCATTAATATTTCTACATCAATAATATTTCCCCAGCAAGGCAACAAACACCCATCCTAAAAAATGTCTTGAATCAAAATGTAATTGGCGACCTACATTACGCAAGTTAATAAATGTAATAAATGGAAGATACCTGTTCATTCAAATTTTATCTCATTATTTATGCATGACCGCCTTTAGCCTTAAATACATAAAGTCTATGTGGTTGCAACAAATTGCAAAATCGCTATTTATAACATTTAGGCTATTACAAATTTTCATACATTGGAATAGTACACCATCTTCAACCATGTTAAGCTTTCAATTTCATTCCAAAAGCACACTGGATTTAAATACTTATAATTAATCTGTTTGGTTTCATTTCTCCCACAAATACTGTTTAACATCATAATATATGAGAGTAATTAGCCCAATTATTGTAATACATGAAACATGAAAGTTATAGAGAAAAAGAATTTAATCAGTAAAAAACACTGTCATTCTCTAATAAACGGAACATTTTATTTTGTAAAAATGAAGACCATTTTATGAGCGCTCCAACATTTTTCCAGCGCCAGCATTCTTTACCGCCACAATTATTCACATTCACTGCCAGTGATTTAATTCAATGAAGATTTTTTCATAAAAATCACAAAGTACAAACATATGTATGTGATGGAATTTTTTGCTGACGCACTACTGCGGAATACAATCATTTGTTGAATAAAAGTTGGTTAATGCATGCGAAACTCCGCCCCCATTTTCTTTGAAATGAATTCGGATCCACTTTCTCAGAAAAAAAACGATTCAGCAGTCATTTATATAAAAGTATTGGTTAAAATATCCTTCCACTCCTGTAGTAGAGATTTGATCTTAATCACAACACCAAATTCCATGGCACAACAGAGTTTCATTGATTCAGCACCGAACTGTTGGAACAGGTTATTAATCGTCTTGGGGGCTGGCGGGCCGGAATAATTCTCCAATTCAGCAATTTTAGTAGATTGATACCAGACCTTCTAACAGTAGCTGTATCAAGTGACAAGAAACCCATTATGACGAAACCCTATTTTCCAATTTAATGATCTGTGATAGTCATCAGACATGGTGTATCAAATGTTAAAGATCAAAACCCTACATCTTTTTTGATCAGCAAAAAAAAACCAGAAATAACCAGTATAGACCAAATGTAGCTCAATACAATGATTACAATCTAACAATTAAAATAAAACTGCCTAACACCTTTCAATGTTTAACTACAACCTCGCCAGTGATATTAGCCATACCACGCCTTATCACGCCAGGCATAAAAATATGACAGACTTTCATATATTAACATGTCTGTAGTTGACTTAATGACCCGTAGCAGTGTTTAAGTCCATTTTAACTGTCTGAGCATTGAAAGTTTTATATAAAACATAAAAATATCATTTTATGCTTTGTGACTATCAACAATAAAACCATCTCTAAAAAAGTGTGAAGCAGAAATTCCTGACATTACTTCTACATCATTTGAAGCAGAGATAAATGAAGCCTCAGAGGTTACTGAAGAGATGAACCAGAAGAGGATAATCAGGTTGGTTAATTCATTGTACACATCTGCAACATGGGTGATCAAATTTTACACAGGGATGGAAATAATAGTTAGAAGATATGAATTGATAGTAACACAGTGCGAAGTAAGAGGTAGATAAAAGTTAGGAAAAGGGAGACAGAGGACAGCTGTAGTGATGGAAAGAAAGAGTGTATGAAAGACTGATAATGAAAGAGAAAGAGGGTTTGGGAGTGAGTGACTGCATGCACGTGAGTGAGTGAAATAAGATGGGAATAAGGGGGGAAGGGAGCAGGTGAGAGGTTTACAGAGGGGGGGTGGTGAAGGGAGAGCATTGTGGGGGTAAAGTTGGATCAGGAGGTAGAGGGCTTAGAAAGATGGGATTAATAGAGAAAATGTTTATCAGGGTGAAAATCTCAATGTAAATTAAAAGATTTTGTCATACTTTGTCATTATCATCATCTTTAAGATTTTCTGATGTTAGTATGGAGTTGTGTCCCCTTAAATACTAAAACCGTAAGTCAATAAATAACATGGTTACGATTTATGTAACATTTCACAACTTTGTCTGCTATGTCAACTACCTACTCAGTATTCCTGACAAATTAAGATAAAGTTGTTGACATTTCTGTTAGTAGACTCTTCAGACAGTAGTTAGACATTAATTGGAAAATTAGTCAAATTTTGGGGAGATATTTTATATGACAAATGGAAATAAAATGCAAACACATATTCCGTCAACCTGAATTTATAAATAGTGCAACCATGGTTCAGTTTTTGAATAAACATTTTTGATCCATTACAAAAAATGTACATAAAATGCTAATTTATGAAGAATTTAAAAAAAACAATTTTGTCATGACCTTTGACTCAGTACATCCTATGTAATTAATTCTTATTCAACAACACATTGCATGCAGGATAGGATAAAGCTGCGTACATGTTGAGTTCTTGATGTACCACCAACTTTTTTCTACCGTCATCGTACAAAAATGGTGTCTCCATGTGACAGATAAAGTGCTATCTGACACACTGTGATGTCACACAGTCTACATGTACATGCGACATGATCATACAACCAGTCTAATACCGAACTGTCACTGAGGCGACCAGTCTATGCAACTATCTTCTTAATGTCAAACACATGCAGGTACCATTTTAAGCCGGCTGCTTTAAGTACGTACAAACAAGTACACAGCTTTTTGACACTTCTTACTTACTTAATTGAACTTTTTACTTCTATCTGAAACTTTTTACATTCAGTAAAAACTCGAAGAATGAATTTCCTCATGAAGAAAAATATTCAGGTTAAAAATTAAAAACTAAGACGTGTGTTCACTTTATGAAAGTGTACAAGTTGGTATTCCAGGAAGAAGTCATCAAGACAGCGTGGTTCAAACATTTTAACTTTGTTATTTGTTTAAAGTAGCCTTACCCTTTAATGAACAACATCGTATCAAATACAAATGGCTGACAGGTACTCTCTCACTTCTGGCTTGTTTCTACTCTATTTCTGTAAGTTCATCTCAAGTATATTGCGTGAATGTACCAGTAAAAGGTATATTGCGTGAATATACCAGTAAAAAGTATATTGTGTGAATATACCAGTAAAAAGTACGTTGTGTGAATATACCAGTAATAAGTATGTTGTGTGAATATACCAGTAAAAAGTATAATGTGTGAATATACCAGTAAAAAGTACATTTCGTGAATATACCAGTAATAAGTATGTTGTGTGAATATACCAGTAAAAAGTATAATGTGTGAATATACCAGTAAAAAGTATATTGTGTGAATATACCAGTAAAAAGTAGGACAAATAGTACAAACTTGTCTCACCATAGAAACAAGCTAAACGTAGACAAACGGTCAACTTTGAATTATAGTCGCCTCTCTAAAACAGTCACTTGTTACCATAAATTTATCTATATCACAAACCCAAGAAACCCCGGAATAAAGACCAACTGTGCATTAAGGGCACAATTCTACACTTAGTCTAGTGGCCTTTGTATACAGGTTTGAAAGTATATAAAACTTTACTAAAAATACATGAAAATAAGACTATAAGGAAATACCAGGGTATTGTATGGAAATCACAACTTTAAAGTATCAAAGTAGACAAGAATTTGTTAAAATGGGATCAAGTGTGTGATGACAATGTGCTGGTTAAAGGTCATTTCATAAAGTGAAATGAAAAACTGGGTGTCACATTACATTAAACAACATTATCATGGATTAATGACATATTTTAGTATCATTTAACCAACAGTAACAGGTGACCTCACACAAACATGGGACACTATCTTTTTTGTTTTATTGGTTAACTTGAATGACATTTATTGATCTTTAACCCCGGCTAAATGCCAACAAGATATGACAAAAACCTCTACCATTTAATCTCTTCCCTCATTAGGACAAATGATACGTTTGACCTTTTGCAGTCTGCTTGAATCTATTATCATATCATACCGTGTTTCCAGGAGAAGGTGTGTCCAGTCGGCCCTGTTATATCATTAAGACTGCTAATATAGGGGATTAAACAGTATGGTGTTGGGCCGGAGGGGATTAGGGGTTGACCATGCTGTCTGCAAATAAATAAGAAACGGGAGGAAGCCATATGTAGTGATTGCTATGGTGTCGTTTTCAATCCTTTTCATAAAACGGTCTTTCAAAACCGTCAGACTTTAACACATTTTCTGCAATACATCAATGGAATACAAAGGGTAAGTTTGAGCATAAAATGTGTGATACAAATTATAAACCATTAAAATACCATCTGCCTTAAGTGTTAAATGAAAACCTGATGATATCAACGCATTAAAATTCAGAGCAATAGGAGCAATAGGAGCGTTTAAATCTTGCTAGATGCTTTTGTGATGTGATTGGTTTTATGTGCCACCTACATATATTTCACTTATATACAGACTGTGTTTAGCGTAAGGCTATCCACAAAAAATGTTGGTTTGGGGGTTATATAACCCAAGCTCTAAGGTAGGTGTAGGTAGATTTTTTAAACGTTATACGCTTGCACAGAAGACAAACGGTTGAAATAATAAATGGAGTTTTTTTTGTCATTTTGGCTCAGGAATTTTTTAGCAACTTAGTTGAGTAACAGAAAATCAACAATTTTTTAATGATGGCCAAAGCAAATATTATTATTCTGTTCAGATTCATTTCTTGATCATGTTGAATGCATTGGTAATTTGAATCACTTTCCCCAAGTGGTAACCAATAAAATGTCTTAAGGGAAGATGTGATTGTGGCTTTTGTATTCACTACACCAATGCTGCCGAAGAAATATTGAAAAAAAAACATCTAGACTGTGATACCGAGCACATCACAACTTTAAGGAGATAGAAACAAACCAGTCTGAGCATCAAAGACTAAAATGTTGAGCTTTGACAGTGGAACCACCAGCCTCTTATTCAACCATCAATGACCATTTTTGAGGTTTTTCAATCGTGAAGCTGAGCATTGAACGAATAACCAGTTACATCAGAGGCAACCTCTTCACCATGGTGCTAACTTCAGTATACACTCAGAAATTGTTTACAACAGTTCCATCACAAATCATTTTCATTACATCAGCAAGGTCACATACAACAAAGATTTATGACAAATTAAAATTATTCATTTTTTCCTACCCCCCCCCCCCCCGCCACTCATCCAGATCAATTTCCCAGATAACAATGAGTAACAATCATACTCAATGATACAATTAATGAAACAACCATATATTTTGTAAGATATTGTGAGAAAAGCACTTTTAATATCACATATACCTTTATATACCTTCAATGGCTCATGGGTTTTATTCTTTGAAACTTGAACTAAATCATTCAGTAATGCGGTGTATGTCATTAATAATGCATTAAGTTAGTTACAATTTCTTCAAGGATCATTAAGACAAAATCTAACAACAATGTATGGTGACTATATTATAATGTGATATTAAATAGACTGTTGGAAAATTTCGCATGTGCAATAAATTGCCCCAGATAAGAATGTCATTTAGTGGAATCACACCTGAACCATTTTAAGTGTCTGATACTTAAACGTTTAAAGTTCTTGACAATAATTGCAAACAAGCACATAAGGGGCTAGATGGAATGTTAATGATCGTGCAGATTTTGGATTATTAGAATTTCTGTGAGATTGTTGCATCTGTTAGCTGCAATAACCGCATATTGCTGTGACATTTTTGACATTTTAAACAAGAAGCCCCATTGTTATGTACCAAAATTGCTAACTTCTAAGTTCTGGGTTCAATACCTTAACAAAGTTCTTTAGTATAAACTTTAATCACTAGTCCCTTACTGCTGTGAGTACAGATCTCACCTGGGACCAAATGTCACGCGTGAAGGAGCTGTTCAGCCAGCTTACGGAAGGTCAGTACTTTAACCCATGTTTACGCCTGGGAGCTTCCTCCACCACTATGACTCTAAGTCACCAAATTAACCAAGAAAGGGTGGATTTAAGTATTTAGGAGTTCATGCAGTAATTTCATTATGCAACAAATGTTTTTCAACGAGTGCCTAACTGACTTCATTATTTACGATGAAATAATGATATATCACTTTTAATGAGGTACATAAATATAGCAAAAAATGCAATCAAACAGTTAATTCAGTGGTACATATGCAATCAGACACCATGTCTGCAATTGATAAGTCACAAAATATCACTAAAATTACATAAGAAATATTCCAACAATTACCGCACAGTTGAGCAACAGGTGAAAACTATTTCCCCGAGCTTAAAATCATGCACTGTCTAAAATCTGATATCATTAAAATTTAAACGCTGCAGAATGAATTTAGATTTGTCTGACCTTGGTAGATATGTTAGATGCAGATAAAACATGAAATTTTAAATTGTACAGGCAGCTGACAAGCAACAATTTGTTTCAGTAATATACTTGTTTCTACTGAAGTTTGTATTACACAACATAGGGGACAAGGTCAGTAATTTCACTAGGGTGTTGTCAAGAAATTTTCAAAGAATGTTGCTATGTGAGAAAGACAGATTGATCTTAGCGGGGCATCAAAATTCTGCATATTTGTCAAAATATGCAAATACTACAACAGAAATGATTTTTCATTTTTCAGACAGGATGAATACCCCACCATCCATGCATACAATACTGCTTTGTAACAAGAAACATGTCCTTAATCAGGAAACTCTGCAATGTCATGATGACCTATATTTTGTAGTGAACATGTGTACCAAATTTAATTAGAATCCAATTAGGATGCAACAGTCATTTGCTGAGATGGTTCTCAGTGAGGTGGGTCCAAATATGCTCTAGTTAACATCACCAGGATTATGTTATACTATACAGATGCATTAGAATCAATTTGAAGGGTAATTAAAGAACACATAAGTCACAATTGTCCTCCTCAATAAGGGTTAATGCATTAATCATGGAAAGGTACTGCATTTATTATGGAATATCAGGTACAGAGCTTCATTTATTTGGTTTTGAGTCATCCCACATTATACCTTCGATGTATATGTCGGAATCTTTCATCTTTTTGCAAGTAGATAAATAACAGCCGACAATGCCGCTGAAGAGTTGCAGGTAAAATATGCAGACTGTTTTCACCATCCTTATCACTAATAAAAGTGCATTGCATAGCTTATCAGAAAATCAAAAAATAACGCCATAAAAACAAAACACAAAATATTCCTACCACCAAACCAGGCATATCTCATGAAGGAATGCTACACACCAGACAGCATTATTAGTTGATTTCTGGTACGATTTCATTAAATGAAATCTTATTACAAAATAAAAGGAACATTTCGTCCATCAGCTAAACAAAGTCTTAACTAAATTAGACAAGAAATGGGTAAAATCTTAATGCAATTATGTAGGGTGCCTTGTAGAAAAATGTAAAAGCAGATGCATTGGTTTCTCACTTATAAATCCTTGGTAAGCTTTTATTCACAGATAACTCTTATGTAATGAGCCGGCTTTATCTTAATTCATCATTTCAGGTAGTTACACACTTATACCAGCAACAGACACATATTTGTCTGAGAACTGATAACATAACTGCACATTCAAATACATCTGTGCATCACAATAAAATGTTCGCTCAAACTATATTCTTGTCCTTGAACAAAAGTTCATCGAAAACATTTTCAGGCACTTGAAAAAATGTTCAGTCAAAACGTTCACAGCACCTCAAACAAAATGTTCATTAAAATATAATTAAGCAATAAACTGAGCATACCGGTAAGGGAACTCAAGTTTTTGATTGGCAGCTGCTGAGTTGAGACTGAAATCGACCAATGAGAAGACAGCATTCAGAGTTTGGTCACCAGACTCAATTTTGCGACCTCAGGCCAATACAAAATTATCTCTACCACCCAAGGATTTCATGTTTTCAACCTGTCAGGAATGGTTAAGCTTTTTTACCAAAATCTGTGCATGATCATCAGCGTGGAATAACTTGTTTAGAACTTTATACATAGCTTCCAAAAAGTTAAACTAGGTTAATATGCCAGTGTTCATTTTTTAATAAGCCTATATAACACAAAAATCCGGCTTTAAATTAATTGGCCTTCAAGTAAAACATGTCTTAGGGATTTCTTTCCAATTATATCCCAATTAAATGCTAAACCCTACTTCAGTGGAAACATGAAAACTGTAATGTTCAGTTAAAATACACTTGTATGATAAAGAATTGTTAATAGATTTGTACTGAGAATTCTCATCACAAAAAAGTTTTACAATAATTAAGCTAACCAGGAGGACTATAAATGTTCTGGTGAATTACAGGTAAAATTTGTTTGCTAACTGTTGTCTTAACAATCAAACATGTCACAGGAATTTGCCCTAATTTTTCTCTCTCGACATAGGATAATTCGGTATAGGCTAAAACATTGGCACTATTAATGACTGATATGTTTCTATGATTCAACATCTATACAATGTAATTACCTGGCAATCAAAGCATTATGGAAGAAATGGGTATTGTTATTTGAATAAAAAACACATGTCTTCCTCCCTGCTAGAAATGATCATAAGTGAAGAAAATGAAGACAAATGGTACTTTGAGACATACGACCTTGAACCAGTAAATCAAAGGTCAAGGTCATTATTTTGCTACAGTAGGGGTGGACACCTATTTGATGGTTAACTGCAACACTACACCTAATAAGAAGTCAAAATATGAATAATTTGAACCTTTTACCTCAGAAATTACTTGGATGAAGGAGACACAAGGACAATTAGAAAGTTAATGAGAAGGAGAAAGTTGACTTCACTGAAATGGATGCAGAAATAATAAAACAATACAGAAATATAACACACAACAAAATGAGTATACTTTTAAAGAAACATATCCGCTTGAGAGCATGTCATTGCCAGGTGACTAAGTAAGTACACACAAGAAGTGTACTTATATACTACAAGCAGGAAAATAAATATGCTAATTTCTCGATTTTCCGAATAATAGAATGTCTAACTAGAAACAATAAATTATAGAAAACACTACTTAGATTGCATTATATAACAAGTTTTCTACTTAACAAACCCCAGTACAGACAATTCAACTAGAACTGTAGAACAAAACAAAAACACTTGAAAGATTGTTAAACAGTGGATTAAGTAAGTTTTTCATTAGGCAGAAATAAAACAGATTTAATTACACTTATTCTAGACAGGGTAATGAAAGTGTTAGATGCACATTGCGCTCAAAATATAACAGTAATAAATGTTGTTGAGGCAATTCAATACATCAGCCTGCTTTTACATCAACTTCATTATTTTTCTTAGACATACTCTTCACGCAGGAGGTAAAAAAGGTACCGCATTTTTCAAATGATGATTTTATAATTAGAATAATCACTTATTTTTGCAAACATCAGCAGAAATTTCTGGGAAGTCACAATGACTTGGAGTTAAGGTAAACCTATCATCTAAGACAAGCTTCTGATGTAAGCATAGACTGGTTATATATGATCAGAAGAATTACATATGGTAGAGTAAATCATTCACCTTACAGATATGTAAGTATACCAGCCGACATACAATGAGATTTTCATGTGAAAAAGTTGTAAGATTAAAATATTATGACAGATTATGGAATTATGTGCAGGTCAAATCAAATGCATGTCAAATTAATGTCACTGTCGCAATAACCGATTTTCTCATTAGGGGTGAGAAAAAATGGTCAGTTGGAAGCAGTTTGGAACTGACAAGTAAACAAAATATTTTGAAGTTTTTGACGAACTTTTCTATCTCAAAATCAGCATTTTTCTTTAAAAGATAAAATTTTGCAAAATAAAAAAGAGTATTTATTTTTGCATTGAAAGTTATGAAAAATAAATATTTACAAGCATGATTAGAAAAAAAAACCGCAATGTTAAGACCATCTTTGAAACCGATAAAATGGTCTTAATGTTAAAGTGGTCTCATTATCAAGTTGAAATATATAAAAAAACATTGAAATCTGATCTGAAAATAAGCAGACATTATTATGTGGTGGTCCCTTTAATGTCTTTCTGTTTAATGACATAGAAAGAATATAAGTTCTGTTACTTAAATTGAGAGAGAACTCATCAGACTCATAAAAAGTTCCACAACTCTTATCACATTAGTCACATTATTAGAGTTATAAAAATTTCCACAGCTCCCATCACATTAGTCACATTATCAGAGTTATAATAGTTTCAGAGGTTTAAGTTGTAAAGTGGTTAAAGTCTCCAACTAGTAATCACAAGCCCCTTACTGCTTTGAGTTCAAATCCCTACTGGGGTCAGAAAAATTCTCATGAGAGGAAGCTGTCCAGACAGCTTACGAAAGGTCAAGTTCTACCCAAGTGCACGCGTTGCGTCTTCTTTGATGGTATTATAATGCTGGTTGTTGGAGCAATGTTACCCCTACCACCAGCAAAAAATATCAAATTGTTTCGTGCTAAATCAGTAATATACAGACTAGTTTTGGATCAAAGTTGTAAATGAAATAATTTAATATGATATCAAATGATGTAAGACGAAGAGAGGGGAACTTATTTCAAAGTTTTTATGACAAAAAAACATCTGATTCAAGGTATCCTTTGACTAACAAAATTCATCACTTTTGAAATATCGGTGTTTAAGGTTACAATACAAAGTGATAAGATTTCTGCAGATATATATCAGGTCTTCTATCCTTAAAACTCAACACCGGTCACGCAACGAGTTAAATCATTAACTAACACTGCAAAAAAAAATGCATGCAATTTTCCCATCTTAAAAGCCCATCAGCAGGTTGGATCAAATTATTGAACTTCAGTGTAAATAAACAGTTTTGTAAATTGGATTTTATACAAACAGAGAAAACCTCTTGTAATTCAATGACACAACATAATTATAAAAGAACATAAAATATTTTAACTATGATATACTAAGACATACATACAAAACCAGAACTGTTATTTAGCTCAGTTAAACATTTTTAGGGCTCATAATGTTTTGATACACCAGAAAAATGCTAAGCGATTCAGGCAGTTGCGTCACAAATTGATGTGATAACAAACAGTTGCAGACATATTAAAATCTAAATCTCTAAGTATGAAAGAATGCGAAACAATTAAGTCCATGTGGTCAATTCAGTCATTGAAATCATTATGTACATGCTTCATAATGTATATGTATGTATGCTTTATCATAGTAAATTTTTAGTAACCAATAAAATCTTATTATCAATAATTTGTCTCCTTCTTGTAAAATCCATGAGACAGAAACTTTAACAATTTTGATGAACACCTTGATGAAAATCTCCAGATGCAAATCGGTAGTCAAGTTACTAATACATCTCAACAACTCGGTGTGACATTTTGTAAGCTATGCACTACCTTAAATATCAATTTCACTGCATCGTGTAAAATGCATTATATGCAGCTATATTAACGTGCGGTTACAGTAACAATCCTTCCCAAATACAAGTGTACACCCACTGCTACCTGTCTACCAAGTAATTTTAACTAGTCTGCAAAATGTACACAATATGCGCAACAAACACAATACCCAGTTATCATGCTGGCAAATATCAAAAAGACTTTCAATTGAAGTGTAAAAAATCATGTTCAGATTGGAGCGTTCTGTTAAAAACTGAAACAAATTCTTAAAATTCATTTCAACATCTATCAAGGTGTTTCATTTAATCAGTAAGTTAAAACAATGATGAATAACGTAAATATTGAAGCTTTATACTTCAATAAACCATCTGCTTTGAATTACAGTGTTTGTTTGTTTGTCCTGTATGCTGCGATAATCATTTGTTCGTAAGAAAGAACATTATTAATACGTAAAATCATCTGCTTCATCTTCATCTTTTTTCTAACAACTGTACGTCAAAACTGCATCCATATCAGCTTATAGATAGCATTCCTAGAATACATTCATGACTAGTGCAGTGTGTGAAATGTATCGTTCATAAGAAGTGCATTGTGGGACATAATATGCAATGCATTCTGGGAAAAATCATTGATATTTTTTTATTACAAATTAATAAGACTCATATGTTCGGTTTTAACACATTTCTGATGGTTAACAGGCATACAAGGCTTCAAGCAAACTGATTATCCCCTTTGCATCTGTTTTGTGGTCACATATGCAAACAGGCATGAAACACCAATACCATCTGACAGATGTTAGCAATGTATAAATTCATGTGAGGCAATAAAAATAGGCTTTAAAATTTTACTTATTCCTTATCATACATCTATAATCATTCTATTGAACAAATAGAGCATGAAATTCTTAATTCAACAGCAATAATAGATACAAAATACAGCATCATGACTTTTATAGTGGTATTCACCTTCAATGTCAGATTTATAACAAAATATCAAAAACATACTAGCACACCTCAATCTTATCTTGTCATTATAAATGCCAAACAATACTACCAGACACAGAGAAGGACTGACAAAATGGCATGATTTTCATGTTATTCTTTGACTATTTAATTGATTATGTAAACATGAAAACAATTGTGTTATTGTTAGAGTGGTGATATACGTTTCTATATAAGCGTGTGGTTTAAGATTTTGGCTCTGTTGAAATCAACAAAATTGTTCAAGATGGCCCCACAGGCAGATTACACAGCCATGATTAATTCCTGCTATTATTTCAGGTAATGTTTGGTATTTTGATTTCATGATATTGTACGCACTGAAATGTACAGAAGTATCATGGCTGTTTATAAGAAAATAGAAGAATGAAAAGGTCTGGAAACTCATACTCACATCTAAAAGAAAGGGGAGTGAACCCTTTGCTTCATATAAGCAATTATACAAGACATCACGACATCAATTTATTCAAGAAAACTGGGTTATTTCTCTCTGACATCTCTCATTTGAAGCAATGGCTTCTTTTGTCACAAAGTTTTCAAAAGTCCTTTGCTTCAGTGTTGGGGGGAAATGCAGTTTTATGAAGCAAATGGTTAATAAGCATTAAGCACAGAAAACCTTGAATCAAAAGTAGCTAACTTGAATGAGTCCTCTCAATGGAAATTGTTACAGAAACAACAGAGGATCTAGTGTTTCCAAATTTACCTCTGATAAGGGAGAGAATTATCTTAATTGAAAAGGGAGATAACTGTAGGAAAGTTATTAATGCAATTAAAAGCTATTAAAAGGGAGATAACTCTATCAAGTTTTCAAATATACTTTTAAGCACATAGGAATGGCATAAAAGATTACATAACACATCTGCATAAAGGAATCAGATGTAAAAATCATTAACATCACAATCTGATGTAATACTAAAATATTTCATGAAACCGTGGAAAATGCAAGCTGGGTAATTTTATACAGAGTGTCTAGATGGGAGCTTTACTGAACGTTAAGTAAAGTAAAAAGTAGAACACAATCTGAAAATGCATTTTGCAGCCGCTCAGGTCAGATTTTTTGTTATCTACAATGATAATTATTTAATATGACTGAAGCTGTAAAAGCCAGAACTGTGAGTTACACTTTCTCTGATCTTGTTTTTCACCCATCGAACCCACGCAAAAAAATAAGAGAACAAGAGTATTTTGTGAATCTCAAAACCACGTGGAATTTGTATGAGGTCTGCGAAGAAAGTCTTATCTTAATCCTACATGTGTCCACAATTTTCACTACAATATAGGAACAAATAAATAATTATTTTTTCATAAAGCAACATTTACATTAAGATCTACATAATGAGCGTTCTGAACATTCCTGATAAAATATATCAATCATTTAAACATGAAGTTTTTTTCTTAGAAAATTCAAAGTGTATCTACATGAATGTTATAAATAAAACTGTATCAAACAAAATGGTGCAAGAAAATGGTTCACACACGTTTTTTATGCAAAACTTATCTTCTGTTTACAGTTTTCAGATTACAATTTTAATGGGAACAAGTTTGAAATGTAACTTTTGCTGATCTGCACATGAATATATGATTAAAACTTTCCTTTGATATGAATGGAACAAATCTATATGTTGATGACATAAACACAGAGAAGGTACCGCATTTTATCATTTTTATCTTACAATATAAGCTACGATCAGCAAAATAATCTCTCATGGGACATTTTTCACTTTTCTTAAGTTAAAACCACAAAGACACAATTTGCATATCATTTAAAGTACATTCTAGGGGTTAAATACAAAAATGTACTTTTATTGCATGAGTTCAGTTAGACACAGCCAGTCTGACCTTATGATACACAGTCCAACATATCACCAATACAAACCTAAAATACAAACATTTATTGTTGAAAAAATAACAAGAAAATATTTATTTGTAATAAAAAAAACAATATTTTATATTGTATTGGGTAATCTAAAGTTCCAGTCATCTAAAATAAATTGTCTGGGGCACCCTGACTGAAATATTATTTGGAGTGCTATGGGTCAAGTTTTATATCAATTGTTTAAATTATTTATTGTTGTTTTTATCTTCCTTCAGGCAGACTGTATGTTGAAGCCGATCCTACTGGTGGTCAGTTGTAAGACGTCAACCCTATTTTCAATGAAATAAAATGTTAAACGCTTTTTCAAATATCCAGGCCATTTAATGCACTGATGATTTAAACAAGATTTTTCACCAATATTTTCTTTTACGGTAAGCCACAGGACACATTAACGCAGCAAATGAATGAAAACATACAAAAGTACTGCAGGTGATTTTAATTAGATTTTAATAACTTTAAATGCTTATCAAAAGAAAAAAGTTTAACAAGTCTTGCTAACAAAACATTAATTCAACATTTATTTATTTGCAAACCTAAGGTGACCTCAACTTTCAACCAAAAAAATTCTAATGTCAAGTTTTAATCAGACTGTGTTACTCTTTTCGACCAACTTGGAGCTTGTTTCCAATTAAAAATTTAGTGACTCAGTCTGTATCATGATGTCATTTCCTTTAAAACTATATCAAACCATAACCAAATGACAGACAGAGATGAAATAAGCAAAATCAAGATAGTTGCCTAGCATTAAGTATGGAATAGAAGCATAAAGGTATAATCAGACTTACGCCGTTTTTGCACCTTCAACTCGCAGATATTGTTTAAATAACAGGTAAGTCGCAGAAAGCGAGCTAAACAAATGGAACCGAGAAATGGCGCAGGGTCGATTCTTTGAAGTCAGAAATTGATCTTAGAAAAAAGAAGAAAAAACACAGACCATCATAAGTCAAGTAAGAAGTCAAACAAATCTAGAGAAATATAGTAACCATACAACTGAGAAATGATAACAATTTACAAACACTGGGTTCGAACAGATTGAAGGGAGTGGGTGCATTTGTGTTTGCATTCATTTTGATAAGAAAAAATGATTACGTTAAACGAGTTTATCTTGATTTTAATAGAGTAGGCGATTCAGTGAAAGCTGATAAACGTTTGTGGTTTGAATAATGACTAATTATACTTTTTTGATACACACAAGCCAAGTGATACAGAGTCATTGAAATGGGACTGATTTCATGGAAATATTTGCATATAGAACCTTCATGAAGCATGACACATTTTTCATAAACGGAGAGAATTTCATTAAGACTCTAGTTTATTCTTAAACAAATCTAAGGATAGAGTGTAGGACTTCAGATCAAAATTTTGAATCTTTCAAATCCTGTCAATAGTATGATAAATCAACTTCTCACAAACCATAATTGAACAAGAAACCCACCCCACCTGACCCTCAGAGGAATCATCAAGACCTTTGAACTGTTCAGACGATTGTTTCATGAAATATCAATGATTATAAACGACCTGGCGAAGACCAGCAAGAAGTCAAATGAATGCTAAACACACAAAAGACATCTATTGAAGAATGACAGTTGACCACTGTTTTTATCTTCTCCCTTAAAGAGAGAAAATTGTTTTAACCAAGTTGATACTTAATGGAGACATATAATGTAGCCAAAACAATTCATCATACAAACAAGTATTGTGTACTAAAATACAGCACCTTGTAAAAATAAAATATAATTATGTCAACAAACAATCTACTCTTCAAAAAGGAGGTGAAACATGTGAATAGAGTTCCCAAACACTAAGAGCTTCAATATTTGCCACTGTACAACCTGGTATACTATATAACTATAGGAGGCGTACCAAGAGGCATTACATTTCAGGTACAGTAATGGACTGGCGTGGGTATAGGATGGATGAAATATCTAAAAGGAATTTTGAAGGGTTCATGACCAAGCATAATTTTAACTATTCATCTAAGTGACTAAGTATCCATTCACAGCAAGAACTAACTGCTAAGTCTCATTTAACAACATGGAAGCCATGTTTCCACAACAGCGCAAATTCCAAACAAAACGCAGGTGGCACATGAAGATTTCGATTTATCTAGTAAATAATGGCAAAAATGTGTTTCAAACTTTGTATACATCAGTTGCCAAGAATGTAAACGAAACCTTGGACAAATGTCGGAGTGTTTTGCTATTACATAATGCATTTCTGTCACAGGTAATTTGAAATATCTTGTGTCTAGCAAGCTCATTAGTATCCTGAAGCCATAGTGTTTCATGTACAATTGCAAAAAGTAAAAGTGTTCACACGTTTAAGAGGTAACAGATTTTGTCAGTCATAATTGCAAATTTTATCATCACATAGTTTGGCTTATATCTCTTAATTGAAAGAATTCTGTACACACATCCCAACATAACTTGTATGATGGCGAAATTGCTACACTTGCGCTTGTTAATCACAAAATGTACCCATTATCCCCACAGCAAAGGACTTGTTGACTCATATACAACACACGCAAAATGCAAATTTTTGGAAACCACATTTTGCCTGTAAACTTTCAAGCATTCAATAAATAAGTAAGCTACTGAACTATTAAAGTTTTCATTGTCGATTTTTTGCTTAGAAAGCCATTAACACTAAGCCAGATACTTGTGGTCTACTTTTTAACACTTGTGGCTATCACCACAGAACAAAAGATAAATAAAACGAAGCAGAACCACAACCTTGACTCAATAAATGTCAAGGACTTTACATCAGTGGCAATGCAGAGACAGTAATGGAAATAATTTAATTGCTTTCTTCATCCAGATAATCTAAACCTGTCTCTCTTAATTAATGTTAATTATTTTAAATTCTAACAACAATAATTGGAAATAATTGTCTACGCCCGCAGGTAAATTCCATGCCGTCCTTGCATGAACTCGTACATTAAAATACTTTCATAATGTATGTTATGGTAGTGGAAACTTAGCACTACACGGGAGCATACAATAAACTGAACTTATTTATCTCAAAATTCGCTTTAAAAAGATAAAAAAGGGTGAACAACTCTTCAATTATACTTCAAGAGGAAATTGAAAGGATCAGTGTATTAGATATGATTATGCTAAGAACAAAAATGAGATTAAGGCCAATATATCATTCTCAAGTTCCTTCTCTATGGACTAAGTAGCCTCAGTACGATTGTATAAACTGAGTTGAATTTCTAAATGTCACCTTATAAAACTTTATTCTCGGAAGAACCCAAAATGGCAAATTAATATGATCTACAATATTTACGATCAATCTCCAAAAAGAAATTGAGTATACTGTGGTATCATTTTTGTTCGTGCAGGATGAATTTTCGCACATTTTGCCCTATGTTTGTTGCCCAAATTAAAGAAAATTTCTAAAATTCAAAATGTGCTAATTTACAACCGAGCGAATCTTTTTTATTTTGCCTTTGCACGAAATTTCATGCACTCAATGTAAAAATTGGATTAAATATATAAGAGGTCCACCTGATAATCAACCAAGTGGTTCAATGCTTTCCTTCCAATGCTACAAAATACATGGTGGACGTTTAGAAATACAGCTAAGGCTACATACAAAATACATAAAAGTCCTGTTAAAGGTAGGAGTAAATTGTACCTGTCACATACACAATTAAAGGAAACGACTGGCTGACGGTCATCAATTTTACCTTCAGGGTGTTTCCTCGGATGATGGACAGAGATTATTAAAAATTTGTAACACCATTATTTGACATGTTTTGTGACAGGTAGCGAAAGTTACAGTAATGAAGATGTAGAGCTGTTGTCACAGTAACCTGGAATATTTTGTTATTATTTAGATTTTAATGACAAAACATATCGCTGTTAAGTAGAAAACAAACTTAAAAGGGCTTACGCAAATTTATAAAGTCGAGACGACTATGACAGCTCAAAGGATTTTTTGTGGAACAATGGCCGACCTACAACATTAATATTGTAACAGTTTTATGCTGCAGATTAAACTTTTAAAGCAGATTGTATGAAACTGAATAGATTTGAACAGGAAGATTCTTAATTGACCAAATAACAAACTTGCTGAAATGCTTACAGGTGACAATTAAACAAGACATGCTTAGTGAAAGGCTTTCAATCCAATACATTCAATAAACCCTAATGCAATGACAACTGAAAGTAGGCTTCCAGTACTTTGATTCAGCTGCTCTAATACATTGGATTTGATTGGTTCTCACTGAAAACAGACCCAACCAGTTAGTTCAGTCCACAGGGAAGAGCCCGAGAGGAATAGTGATTGAGAGATAGCGCATTTTGGATTTAGGCAAATCATATGCTTATCTGAGCCAATTTGGGACAATAAAATTACAGAAATTTTAACATATTTATGATTTCACAATGTGTAACTTATTTTGCCAAGCTGGAAAGATAAATGGTCCATTTAAATGAAAATGTTCACATGATCTGACTCCTGTTACCTACCAACCTGACAGATTAGAATGGAATGTGTCTGACAGAAAGACTCACATATGTCCAGGCTCAGGTGCAATAATACTATAGAAGCTTTTTTTACTAAGATTGAGACAAACCAGTTAAGCACCAAGCCCTTAATATTCCCAATAATTTATAAGGTTTTACAATCCTAGAGTGCAATAAGGCTAAGGGATTTTCCTGATGCAGATTTCTTGCATCCCTGACGCAATATTCAGCCGAGGAACTAGCATTGAGAGTGACCACTGCATCCTCAGGTCCCCTTCCGACGCGGAATTTGCCCATGGCATTTTCTGTGTGGGACCCCCAAAAATCCCAAGGGACCCCTTAAATGTTGGGGATGGAAGTCCTGGGGGATTCGGGTGAAAAATCTTAGGGAAAAACGTAAAATCTTGTTCTTTATATATATCGCAAGCTACACTATTGTTGCACTAAATGAAACATACATTTTAATGCTTTGGTCCATAATTACAAATTTATCCATTCTCAAAGCTTGACACAGCACTTAAAAAACACAAAAACAAATTAAATACAAGTCTATTTCCTCATTCACATTTTTCACTTACAGTTTTAATCAGTTACTTGATAATTAAGCAGACAATAATGAGCTAACAGATTAATAAAACGCTATTTTAGCATCTTAATTACAACTTTATGAATGATAACGAGGCCACTTGACGTCCAGTGCTCACTGTTCGCCAACATTATGTAAATATAATAGTACTCCAAAACCATGATTTATCTTTTGACATCGTATCTACGATAAATACTACTTTAGTGTTAATGGCTTCTGAACCGACACCGTAAGACCAGAGAAACTATATTATGTACATATAAGAGGGCGTGAACATACCACCTTAATCTGCCAAAATGAATACTGTATGTAAGTAAACAAATGCTTAGGATAAGACAGATAGAATGATCACATTTATCAATGTCAGTTTTTGCCACTATTGTAAACAGAATAAGGAAAAAAACTTGCTTCAGCTAACTGACCAAGTGCTCCGCACTACAAAAGTGTAAACAAATATTAGAAAGTACGATCTCATAGGTAACTAGAGCTACAATCGGGTTGTGATAAAGAATGCAAATGGGCATTTTAACCAGCTGAAAATAAATGCTGTCACAAAACTGGCATAATTTTCAGAAAATCTGGAAGGTTTTAGTGGGAGAGTTAAAACCTCTGACAGCGTTAAGTCACTGATCCGAAAATATTAATTCATCTATAATTATTTCCTTTTTTTATCTTTGAACTTTTTTTATTGATATATCCCTCATTATAATTGGCCTATGTCAACCACCATTAAACAAATTTATGATTGTTCTGTGGGTCACGAACCACAATAATAAATGACCAATGAACTCCCTATTTCTCTAATGACATAATACTTTAATCGGAAGTTATTTCATAATCACTTGTACGTACCATACACATTTCGCTAATCACACTGACTGATTCAGCTTTCTAGATTCTATAACAGTGCACCAGACTAAGGTTCCAAATCACGTGGCTCCCTTGACCAGATTCCAACCTATAACCTCTGGAATTTCATGGGTCAGCAGGGCATGAAAAAAAATTTCCAGACTACTTGTCCTGCAGGACAACCAGCTAAGAATTTTAGCTACTACTACAGTAATTTCTACTTGTGATTACCAGTGGACAAGTAGATTTGTCTAGGCCTGGTCAGGTATGATAATGCTAGACCAAAGCACCACCTGGAACAATTAACCAGTTAATGTGCTTATTTTTTCCAAAACTTTCAATAATTCATGAAGAGGACACAAAGGGGAGACAAGCATAGAAGTCAGCACAATGAACCAGATCACTTTTTCTCCGTTTAAACACCTGACAATTACTAAGTATGACTAAGAGGTAAGGGACCTAATTACTTTAGAAACTGGCTACCCTACAATCATCATATTATTAGACATTTTTCTTTTTTGTCAGTCTAATTTGAATTTGTATAATTAGGTAATAAAGGATTAACTTAGATCAGATTATATCTGTATAATACACACATTAACAATGTTAAAACTGATTACAGTAGATTTATGGATGACACATGTATGAAAAGAAACTGTCATAATCTCATCAATATCCAAAATAATTTCAAATATGTTTACATTGAGACAACTTAAATCATACAACCACACAGTTGTGGTATTGAAATACAAGCGATTTGACTGTCAGGGAATAATCATTGGTAGATTATTCACCAATTTGGCACTGCCAATCGCCCTCTTTACGACAATACCAGCTGAATAATTTTTTAATTCATTGACCTGTCACTAATGCTTGTAGAAACGGTTGATTTACGACTCAATTTAGTCGCAACTGACCGTGATGATTTATTGACCTTTGACCTAGATTATCCGAAAAATATTAATAGATCTGTGAATATTGTCAGAAATCACTGTAGTTGACAAAGTTGTTGAAATATGACAATTGACTGTTGAAAACAAATCAATTTAACAGATAAAATGTGAAGTGCTTGGCTTAAGTAAATGAAAACGGGCAAATTCTGAAGTTTATGCGTAAGCAATCAGAAAGTTGAGTGGACTTACCCACCATTACAATGATAAATAAGGCAGAAAAGCTTTGAAAGCTGTACATCAATCGCTTTCATTATTGGATTATTATAAAACTGTCAATATTTCATAAAGATATTGTCAATGGTTAGTATAGAAATATATGAATATAGTATTTTGTAGGTTAAAATGGAGCAAATATAAATTAAGGATACATATAGTTTAATAAATGATAATCCACAAAGTTAACACAAAATAGGTGCAGACAAAGGATTTCGTGAATTGGTAAGGGGATACACCCGGGCACACACAAGATGGGGTTTAAGACTGTATGTCTCATTTCCAAGGGATACAGAAGTGAACCCTAAGGCTCTAGATGACTCCTTGTTCATTCCAATGTAATATTTTTACTATAAATATCATTTTTCCCTTTGTGTAGACTGGTATGGACAATTTCCATTATACTTCCCAAGTTATAACTAACCCTAACCAAATTTATAGGACTGCCAGTACTTTGATTAAACACATAAAATGATCATATTTTATGAATGAATCTCTAGACCACAACTGCAGGGACATCTAAATTATAATAATTTCATACATATATGCACAGTCCATGTTTCATAACATTCCTGTCTCATGTCCTAACATAATGATAAACTGACAACAAAAGAAAAAATATTCATTTTCCTTTCTTAAATTTGCACATTATTTTTTTGTCTTCATGCAAGACAAATTTTATTCATTCAACTTGTTGGATGTGTAACATAATGCATGCAGCCATTGACATCTCGCTTAATCTTATTTCTTTACAATGTAGCACAGTCTAAAATCTGGCACAGTCTGAATGCTTTTAATAATGACAAGAAAGCAAAGCTAAATAAACCCAAATGAATGCCAATTAACTCAAACAAACTGACACATCTTGAAATGTGCAGAATATTTATTTAGTTATAAATTGACAAAAATCAATGCAAATGTAGTGTTGAAATGCTAATTGACTTAAACACTAGTAATCTCACGACGACAAAAGCAAATCTAGGCAATTGACACCTGCAATTATTATCTAAAACCACAGGTAGTGACAAGGTATTTCAGTCATTGTTCCTACAAGGACCACCATGTGTTCATTCATAAATTAATATCACTTCATGGCTACCAATTACTAACAATCAATTACCAATATATACCAACCATTTTCTGGGCAAAGACCACCCTCTTTTCTGGGCAAGGACCACCCCCTTTCTATATAAGCATCATCCTTTCTCTGAGTACCACCCACCCTTAAATAATTGAAAATAGTTTGACTTATAGACAGGTTACTTCCAAAAAAGATCTAAATGTAATAAATTCATACATTTTGTACTCTGATTTATCTCTGTATGAATGTATGACCAAGTTGATCCTACTATTTTCTAAGTCATGAAGACAATCATGAAAATGGGGCGTGGCTAACATGGATTATTGAAAAACACAACAATGTTTGCTTGGATCTAGCCATCATGTGTCAAGTTCCTGTAAAACCTGGCTTAATTTAGAAAAGATTAATTTTGTGTGGTCTTCAATTTACACATAATTTATTTAATACAAGATGGAAAGATTAAAAAAAAACAGATTTAATTTGCCTGTTCAATTTCTCTATTATTATTTGTATTGTACGGCATTTAAAATAGATTTATAGTATTGTACTGTAATAAATAACATTCACCTTGTAAAGCATTCATAGCAGAAATTAATAATTTTCATGGTAATTTGGTAATTTACCTTACGATCAAAAAGCATCATTAATTGACTACATCGCCCTGATACGCTATCACTGTGGCAAAACGTCAACAAACTCCACAGATGTATTGTAAATCATCATGCATGTAAGTTTGTGCGGTGTCTAGTTGGGACATGCAGTGTAATTACCCACCACATTCAGTGAGAAGAAATAAAATTTCTGGTGAACAAAACTTCCCCTGTAACTATATAACTAAAAACCAAAAAATCTATTACAGTACTTGTATTTGTGTAGCACATAGATATACCACATAAATTTCACAGAACCAAGTTTTCTAACCTTTAGTCACTTAAATATACATATCTTAAGACACCCAAACTGACATTATCTATAAAGGAATTCTTAAACATTTTTTTTTTAGACTGATAAATTTGACTTCTAGTCACGTTAAGTAAGAAAGCAAAGAAAGGCAGACAGAATTGTCGACAGAAGGTTGAGAGACAGACAAACAAAGAGACAAAAGAAAATCTATGTGCACACATTTTGTTTCTAATTGCGATATATACACAGATATTTAGTTTCCTCTATTACAAAAGACAGTCACAAACACAGAGGGACAACTTTAATACACACCTGTCAAACTCTCCAATTCTAGCTCCGAAAAGTCTGAAAAAGTGAACTATATATTGTACAAAACAATCTCCACACACACACACACACACAAAATGATGAATTTATCAACAGTCCAAAATATTTTCAGGATGTATAACTAAACACGGATGCTACTGGACCCCTAATTAATAAAAGAGAAGCAAACTTGAATGGCCCCTCACACTAGAACAGCTAGATTTTGAGTCTTATATCACTTATTTTATAAGGGCAAAGCAAAGCCTAATTTCAATTTAGATCAAAACAAGAAGGTGTTCACTATAAAGAATTCATTTACATTTCATCAGCCTAAAATAAGAAAACTTAATAAAAAGTTGAAATATTTACGCAATCATGAAAGTCACACAGTCGTTTGATATTTTCATTATTTTGGTTATACTGTAGGCGTAAATCACTAAATTGACATAAAAAATGCCATGAAAAATGAAGAGGTAAAACTTAACTAAAATAGCACCAGTGTCATTTAATATCAACAGAATCTACATCAGTGTCAATGGATATGTGATTAGAAGTGATTAATTGAATTACAGCAAAACTCTTATCCACAGAATCTACCATTTGAATTAATTATGTCCAAATTCATTACTTCTAGTCATGCAAGTTTTTGACAACATTAGAACAATAATACATAAATACAATACCTGACATTTTCAATTACCAATATTTTCTTTCACATTAAGATAAGTTAGGATAAAAAGTATATGATAAGGCACCATTGAATAACAAAGACGATGTTCAGAGAATACACTGTTGTCTAAAGATGAGGCAGAATTTGAGACACCGACCTTCAACAGTAAGACCAGTTTGTGTCACTCACTGAGTGCTTGATCTAATCAGGGATTGACAGTTTTTCTTCTGGCTACTTGTCCTGCAGGACTACCAGCTAAGAATTTTAACAAGTTTTATAGAAATTTCAACTCATCCGGAGTCAATTTCTACTCTTAATTACAAGCGGACAAGTAGATTTGTCGAGCCCGGCTAATACTCTGTTTCTACTCTTTTTTTATTGAAACTCTGTTTTTACCATATAAAACTTGATTTCAGTAGATTGTAGTTAAATTTCCATTTCTGCAATGTTTTGTATTATATATATATTTTTGAAAATCAATAAAAACTTTAAGACGCTATTGAAAAATTACTATAAATCATCAACAGGTGCTAACGTACATTAAAAATAATGATTTAAAGTCAATAAATTCAATTAATGGCCATAAACATCTTAAAAAACTAATTTGCAAAAAAAGTGTTATTTTCCAATAAATTTTTGGGTAATTGACAGATATTCAGCAACTCTTGTATTTTTTTTTAATACATAGACTCCGATCACTAAAGCAAGGGGAAATGTCTAAACATTAGAAGTTAAATGTGTTTTAAAAACATTCAATGGAAAAACTACTCATATTCACATTTATTTTGCTGGTCACAGCTATCCGATACCAAATTATTTATGCAGCCATGCCATTGGTCAATTCAAATCAGCTGACCTAAGAAACAACCAATCAGATGCATTACTTTTAGGACTCTTGACAAATAAATGTTACAAATCTTTTGTATGGGTTTTGCAATAAATTGTTTCAATCAAAATCGAGTGCATTGAGATACTAGCTTGTAATGTACAGCAAATGGCTCAAAATGATCACCAAAGGTGTACAGTATTCCACAGTGTTAATATTTTGTTTATTCATTGCACCTTAAGCGCTAAGTTGACAAATTTTAAAAATTTTCCAAGCGAAAAACTGTCAAAACAAGTGGTTGTTGTCCTTTTTAAAAAGAACAACAAAGTTGTATTGACCTACAGAAAGGGTAAACACCAAAAATCTTCAGCCATATTAACCCCAAACCGAGGTCACTTCACAAATTTTCAATATATACTTAAATTCAAGTTTGAATGCTTGACGAACACAAAGAGTGATAAAATTACAATTAAATCTGTTCACCCTTTTAATAACTCAAACTTTATTGTTGATTCAAATGACAATGATAGGTCTGTAAACTTGAAAACATCCAATTTGTATGGCAAAACTAATCACAGCGTAGTGCACACTACACTCTTCACAAAGCGATATGTTACATTCCAACTATCGAACAATATAAAAAGTAAATAAGGACAAGGCACTTAAATATGTGGATTAAAGTATAGAAAAGAAACGTAAATTGTTTACATTAGACGCGAGCGAATGGGCTGATTCGACTTAATGTAGGATTAGACTGGTCAGTCTACCAAGTTAGAAGGTCTCTTTGACCCGTTATTCAAATTTGAAAAATAGGTAAATTTTAATCATTGAACAAATGTATCAATCATTCACCCTAGGTATTAAAGTGTTGGTTAATTCATGCCAAATAGTTTAAAATTTAAGATAACTGTGTGCTAATTTTTGGGGTACACATCAGATTATATATATCAATCGTAGTGTTTACATTAACCATTTGTTAACATAAGTTGTCCAAATAAAATGCAATGCAACCAAAATAATTCGAACAATAAAATCTGTTATCTGAGGACATGTTGACATTAAAGTCATAGCAGTCATGTTAACAATTAATTGTGTATATATTATACAAGATAAATTGTTAATTATTTATTTATCAACTGTTTCCTATTTTTTATCCCCACTTTTTTTATACATTTTGTACATTGGACGCAATACTGATTACACAATATAACAATTATATGCAAACAAAGATATCTTGCATAATAATATTTTCATTCATTCGTTTGCTTATTTGTTTGTTTGTTCGTTCCTTCATTCACTCATTTGATTGGTTCTTACATGGACACTGATCAATTCATATTAGCTGATAAATTCAAACAATAAGCTTGTCTTTGCTGAATTCAGTTTAAGTTTATTAAATACACAAAATATCCAGAACAAACTGCCTTTTCTTCACCCACAAAAAAATGTTTGGGCATTTTTTTTATGATGTCAGCCTAAACAACTCATAGAAAATCATTCAGTTTTTTTTTTGCACCATCATTGTAGTCCAATACTGAAGCTAATAAGAGAACTAAAAATAGGACATAATACAATGGAGATTTACAGATATGGAGCCATATAACCCATTAATTCTACCCTGGAATCAAAAGGTTAATTATGCTAGTGTTTTACCTCATCATATATAACATTTGTGTAAAAACATCGTATTTATTACCACAAAAATAATGGGACCACTTCATTAAGGCTAACGAGATTTATTCAAAGCCATGTCCTGTTTAAACCCATTCGGTCAATTGAATGATCTTGCATGAAAAGATTGAAGAATCAGGGTCTGGGTATATATTTCAAAAGGAGGCTCAACCCCGTGACTTAATCGACCCCTATGTAACTGAGAGTACTTAGACCTGCAGAATGCTTGATTGACTACAAAAAGCCTCATTAGTCTAATTGAATGAACCTTTGATCTCTGTAAATCAACACTTCAACAATGACTGACAGGTTTCAAGGATTTGAACAATTAACAAAATCTGTTAAATATACCCTGGTACCATAAAATTACTTGACTGCCTTAAGAGTTATATGTAGGGCAAATATAAAACTCATAATTACCATAACACATTGAAACATTTTTTATATAGCACTAACGTGATAAGAATTCAAGTAAGAAAAAGTTAAATCATTTAAAATCATGTGCAGTTTTAAGGGTGTGGTATAAATTTATGATATAAGTTACTTATAATTTCCAAACATCTGAGTAATAGACGTTTAGTAAGAAACCTTACATTTGAATTTTCCTGCAATTTTCTGCCTTTTTTTCTATAAATAAAATTTGAAAATCATGCTTCTGTCTTATTCATATTATATCAAGATCTGTGTATTTTATAGAGGTAATAATCTGAATATTAAGAACAACTTAAAACATGAGTTAAGAAAATACTTTCAAAATGCAGCCTTGCCATTGGTCAATTCAAATATCAAAGCTCTGAAACAGCCAATCAGCTACTTAAGATTTTAGACTGGTCTTCAAACTTCACATAATATAATCTACAACCAATCACGACTCATGAAACATTTGGAAAGACATCTTCAAACTGAAATCTAAAATCTCACATTGCAGAGATATCTAGACTAAGGGGCTAGTGCAGCTTTAGCTCAATTCATTAAACATAAAATGGCTTATTGATTAAGCCGATTTTTTACAGCACAAAAGCCAAATTACACAAATCACTGAATACCTTAACGTTAAAGCGCACCTGGGAAAAAACAGAAACATGGCATCAATTACTTCAAATATGAGAAACTAGAGTAAGAAAACTACCTATTGTTTTGCTGGGTGGGGTATTTGATAGCCAGTGAAAATGTCGAGATCAGTCCATGATAAAGTAATGATTCTTTAATTAAATTCAAACAATCCATACACACAAATGTCCACAGATGACTGAACAGTTAGTCATGGCTGGATTTAAGAACAAATACTGAGCTTATTTGCTCGCTTTAATCAATTTCCTGAGCACCTCCTTTTATTATCAAAGCACTGTAATGACTTAGTCATGATTCATACATAACTCACATCTTATTTTCAACTTAATTAAAGAAACTTACATAACTGCCATATCTTATGCCTATTAAATCATAAATTATGTCTACTTTCACAACAGGGTATTATGATAAAGGACCTTCAAGTCCTTAGAAAAATATTTAAAATTTTTGACAAGTATTCATAGTTAATTTAGGCTGGGTAAATGAACAGTATTTAAAACACATGTAAAATTAAAAATTGGCCCAGGACTAATCACTTTTTAAGCTTACATGATGAAAAAATTGTTTTGTCTCAAACACATTCATAAAAGCATTTAATTCACAGAAATTTTATCATTCAAATCTGCAATTATCACACCACTGCTTCTTATAAACCCTAAGACAAATATTCTAAATCTGAAAAAATGATTTATAAGCTATTAATGAAATGGAGTCAAGTACCAATATCCAGAGTAAGAACCTCGTAACATACGTAACATACATCATGTAGTTACAAACACCATGTGAACCCATGTGATCTGAATTCTTGGGATTTTAATTGAAATGAGTTGAAATTGATGATGATGAAGACGATGACGGAAAATGCTTGTGTCGGAAAATAGCTAATCCTAGCTAATCTTGTTTTGTTGCGAACAATCACAAATAAAGTTTATATTATATTGCATTTGATTGATTGATTGATTGATTGATTGGTGGCCTGGACTGACTGATTGATTATGTTGGTAGTGGAAGTGATTATGATGATGATGACATTGATAATGATAGTAATAATGATTATAATGGTATCGATAGGGATTATAATGATGACAATTATGATATTGAAGAGGATAATTATAATAGTAACAATCATATTGACAATACAGCTGCACTAAAAGAACTAACAACATATAAGCAGGATGAAACATTACAAAAGAATATTTTATACGCTGATGACCCAATAAACCAATTGTAGAAAAAAAATTACCATGAGGTACAAAAAACACAAAAAGTTAATAGATGTGGTGGCACAAAACTAGAATCCAGCTCTGTACACCTGTCTATGTAAGTCATTAATGTAACAAAAAGGTACTTGATAATTGATAAAACAACTTAATGCTACGGATTAATGGAATGTTTTCAGGCATCTGACACAACAAATTGTCTGTTTGATTTGTGAAACATGCTGTAAGATCCTCATCTGACAAATAGTTATTCGAAAATTTAGTCACAACAGCTTTTTGATCCATCAGTGCACTTATATGATGCTTTACATCACAAGAATAAAGAAATTCCACCTTGAATTCTAGTAATCTTCAATTAATGTCAAAGAAATTACGTAATGAAAGTAATTCATGGTAATCAGGTAAAAAGCAGGTTAGTAGAGAACGTCTGTGGATCTCAGACAGATATTGACTATACTAGAAGTCACCAAATGGCAACATGTTGAGCCCGCTAAGGCACTAATTATCATCCTTTTTAGAGTCCCGACAAGGTAAAACATGCCAATTTTTGCCCTTTAGACCCCAAGTGTGACCTTGACCTTTGAGATATGGACCTGGGTCTTGCGCATGACACACCGTCTCATCATGGTGAACAATTGTGCCATGTCATTTTAAAATTCATTGATGCATAAGGAAATTATGGTCTGGACAAAAGTCAGTCGGACTAACACACGGACACACGGATGCACATACACAGACTTTGATGACTATGTCAAGCTCACCGCAAGCAGGCTCGATAAAAAGCATTTGTTTTAATGAAATTATCAAAAATCTTTAATAAAATACAAAAAAGTAGTCCCAAAATGTAGTCTCAGAAAAGTAGTCCCGATAAAGTAGTCCAGTGTTGTAAGAATGAGGGTACTGTCTTGAATTCAGAATGAATTTCTGCAAAATTGTTCAGTGCATGAAAATAGGTCATAGACATTAAACTATAGATCTTGGTAACTTATAAAGTATATCAGCATGCAATAAACAGTGAGTGTATTAAACAAACAAATCTGCAGCTGAACCAATATAGATTCGTAAAATTAGGTTTAAAATAAATAAGTTCAAACTAAAAATTTAACCGAGCCATGCATTAAACGAACAAATCTTAAACTTTAGAGTGTTTTCAATGTGAGTTTGTATATTAGTTACTTTTATCACTTGATGACAAACTTATCAGTACCATGTTATATTAAGCGGTGATTTTAGGTAATAAAGCAATAAAAATGGTAGATTAAAGCAAGATAAGTTACACAAGAATCTTGTAAAATTTCATAACCTGTTAGATAATTTTCAATCAAGCGATAACATTCCACTTGAAACACTTAGAATAACAAAACCGTATCAAAGGGAAATCATGAAATATACTGGAATAACAAATACTTCAACGAAATAATTGCTACAAAAAATGGAAACTAACATGCAAAGATATTAGCTACAGACATTCCATCAATATCTAAAATGAACATTAAAACCCATCAGGTGAGACAATTTGGACATACCAGGACTCCAAAATAAATTTCATGCGTTGAATTTGGCACGAAATTCAAACTGCACCTAAAGACAGTCTTGGAGCAAGGGGGTGGGGTAATTGTAAAATAGTCAAACACTGGGAGTTAAATCAATTAGTATATAGTATTGATTTTTAACAGTTCTACTTAATCAGATCTGTCAAATACTCACTGATCCAATTAGATCCCCACTCAAAGGAATTAAAGTCTGATAAAAAAACTTGAGACAGATCAAATGGTGGATAAATCCAAACCAAGATGAGGGGGTACAAAAAAGTGCCACCTGGTGGTCGGGCAATGGGTATTTTATACCCCATTCATAAATTACTTCATTCATAATTCCTTCTCATTAAATCATAACACAAAACAAATGTTTAACAAGACAGATTAGTAATAAAAGATAGCAATAATAATAATTAGTGGTATTATAACACGGAGAGAACACAGCCATAATTTATACATTTACATATGTTTTATTGCGCAATATTTTTTCATTGTATATCAATTCTATTCCAATAAGAACACCCTCCAGTATGGCTTTAGGGTAAGAGTTCTTTGTTATCCTTTAAAAGCTGTATTTCCAAAGCATTGTTCCAAGATAACAGATAGTATTGGTATAATTATACATATAATTAGCAAACAGATATACATGCAATAAAATTCAAGACTTTCCCCCCAGACAAAGTATACCTGTGTCTGTATAATCAATTATGAAAGCCGCAGAACAAAAAGGACAATACTGACCAAAACTTAGCCGATTTACTGCCTACATCCATAGTCTAGTATGAATACTAACAGACAATGGACCCGATTCTAGCAGGAAAGCAATAACTATATTTAATTAATTGACAAAACACATGGAAATCCACGATTGGAAAACCTTTGGAATAATCATGACGTGTACTGAATGTAGGAGTTGCGAGAAACCCATGAAAACATATTGCTCTTTAAATACACTTACACTTCTATACTCTTAAATACTTACTCCACACCCTATTTCAGGAATACTTAAAAGTAGACATTTCGCTCACGCACATACTTCATACTTTAACAATAAAATAACTGCCACTTCATGGTGTTGTGAGTCAAGAGATTTGTGTGATGAAACAACATCCCAGAAATATGACCACTTGATCTTAATTGTAGTTTCAATATTCTATTAATGAGCACATGTGATAATAGGGCACTTGTCTAAGACCTCAGTTTAATGTTATCTCAACCCAATAACAATAGACAATTCATTTTTACATGAATGAACCAACGTTTGGTTTAATAAATGATTTAATAATATCTATCTACCTCTTGTCTCATCAGTGCAAGAGGGTAGTACGAGTCTGTTTAAATGTGTTTAGGTACAATCTTCCTGCACCAATAGGTATGATTTATTTGAGCAAGTCAACCTTACAATGTGATACAAATTTGTCATATGGAAGAAATAACACGAATACATAACATCAAGACAAAATTCTGATACATGTGGGAGAGGAAGCAGAGTGCGCTAGATAAATGTAAAACGGAGTTAAAATGGTGTATGTACAGTCAAACCTGTGCTTGCGGCCATCTTTGAATAAAAACCGCCCTGCGAACATAAAGGTCATTCTTTGAAAAATCATCATTGATTATTTAGTTCAAACGACCTCTATACAAAAGGTCATCTGTCAATAAAGGCCACATTTTGTCTCTCCTAAGGGTGGCCTTTGTTCACAGGCTTCCACACAGTATGACAAGTATGGTCAGTCTTTTACCTAACCAATAAATATCCTAAATAATTGCTTGATAGTCAAGTCCAATGGACAGATGCACATGACAAATTCTGATACAGAAAATATTAAGGAACACATCACTTAGGTCAATAATATCATAAGGTAAGACACATATTTGTAAATCACTGAATGCCATTTGATACAGCACCCTCTTTCAGCTGTTGTGCACAGGCAAATGCCATCATAATACGTTATCATTAAATAAAGCCTGAAAAGTTAGTTTATGATGAATGACTGTAAAAATTTGATTTTAGTGAACAAAAAATACATAGTAATCCAATTGATAGCCAGTTATGGAAACTCAATGTTTGATCACTAAAACACTGAATTTTCGAAGAAAATCCATGATGTCATCATTGACCCTAATTATCAGCACTGCAGACGAATAAATTTAAGCTCTGCTCTTTAAAACGTTTCATCAAAAGTAAAACCTAACGGCAGATGAAGATTCCAGTTTGAAACCAACTGAACAAGAATTTTGAGAAAATGTTTTATTTCGGAGTTGATGACTAAGCCACATCCAATACCACCATGCAGGCCTATAAATGGAATTATTACAAAATGCAAGATTCAAAGTGAATTTTCTCTCATTCTTCCATGGACTGGTTATTTTCATGGACTGGTTATTTTCCATGGATTGGTTATCTTCATGGACTGGTTATTCTCATGGACTGGTTATTTTCAATGGACTGATTATTGGATATCGTTATAATGAAGCTTCCAGACATTAGGGTATCATGAATAACCATCTACCTACGCATGCATAAAATGATACAATACGAAACTTAGAATGATTATGCAATACGCGCATATTGATGAGAATTTCTCATTTATCTACAGGGGTAATTTATCCTTCTTTATAATGCAATATCTTCCTCAAGATATTATTTACATAGATAAATCCTAGCAAAATTAGAAAAGACGAAAATGATTGATTTCTTCAATTTGCATAGATGTCACAAAATTGAATTATATGAGTTCCTTTCAATAAGCCAGACACATAAAATTTTCATTATGCGCAAACATAGTGACTGTTGAACTTCAGTTTGCTTTTCCAATTTTATTCCGACTGCTAAATTGATTATATATATTTAAATGAAATTTGAAGCAAACTCATAAAGGGCATATAAGCAATAGACTGTGCTCCCTTCAGGTATCATGTTAAGCTTAGAAATTGTGATTGATGCTTGTCCTTGTAATATCAATACTTTGATAACCAGTCTGTCCTAGTAACACCAAAAATTGACAATCTAATTAAATTTCAAATTTACTCTAAATTCTAGAGAATTCATGCAGAATTACAAGCAAAATTATGCAAATCCCGCTGCTTGTAAACAGTATATGACCATTCTTGCTTACTGTTGTTCTGTGAGCATCACCATATGCAATGCAAATCAGGTCGAGTCAATGACTAACTTTCCAGCGTAGATAAAACATTAAGAAACAAGGCATTTTAAGGTAACAGATTCATTGGTTTGAAAGCATACAAAACAGGAGGAACGAGAATTATTTAATAAAACCCTCCCCTAATTAATGCCCCCTCTTCCCTTTGAGTATCAATTAAATGCTAAGATATTCTTTTAAATCAAATGCATTCGAAGTCATTTAAATATTACCTTAAACAATGAAAAAAATACAATACATTTTAAAATTAGAAGCATTCATGATGACAGCATATAATCAGAAGCAGGGGCAGACATAAGTTTATGTCAGCACGACATTCCTGTCTATGAAGCATTTTGTCATTGAACACAATGAGTCATGCTCTTTTGTAACAGAGATTTACAGTCAAATCCATTTTGCAATCCTGTAAAGTCATTATAAACCCATTCCATCTCCCCAAAAGCAATGGATACATTTAAAACCAGGCCACTGTGACAAAAAAGTAAACCATAAAACAGCATAAGGATTATGTTGAGCAGACGGAAATTGTGTCTGACAGAGATAAAAATACAAAGGTAAAAATACAAACTCCCTATCATAAAATACCTTAATCTTTATAAGCCATGGTTGCAACATGCCTGCACAGTGGAGATGTTATCATGTTAAATTATTTAAACTTACGAGCAGACGATAATTACTCATCTTTAAAATACCAGCCAATTAACGCAGACATAACGAAAGTTAAAAATGTCATATAAAAACCACCTCATTTAGATTTTGTCATGAACAGTTAAAAGTACATTATCATTAAGAGAGTAAATAACGAAGGAGGTCCATTGAGGTTAGACAGAAGAAGGCCAGTCCTAGACTGTCGATGTCTGATGCTAAAACAGGGCACAGAAGACATTTCCCTGTGAAAATTAGACCCAATATATCACATCGAAGGTCATGGTAATTTGCCCCCACACATACACAATATCATGCATCATGTGAAAATTTAACACTTCCTCATGAAATAAGGGGGAACAGGTCAGTAATGGTAAGTTATCCAAGAACACTGATAAGGTCAACTGTTCTTAGTACAAAACTAAAAGTGGGGCCTGCAAGGTAATGTGGTTATGGTTTTGACTTGTAATTACCAGCCCCTCACTACTGTAAGGTCGAATCCCTCTTGGAGCCAAATTTCACATGTGAGGAAGCTGTCCAGCTAGCTAACGGAAGGTTGGTGGTTCTACCAAGGAGTAAGCAAGAAAGTTGCCAAACGACCTTGGCAGTTGGTGCAATGTTAAACTCCATGTGACACAAAACTATAATACTATTCTCTAGTGACTTAGAATATATTTATAGAGATATTTCCTCAAGATTTCAAAAGCACTGTTGTTACATGAAGGGAAGTAGGCTAGTTTTATACAAATGTATTTTTCATGCTTTATACACAAGAGAACATTTTTTCCTTTCATTAGAACAGCTGGGGGTATCTGCAGCATATAAAGACATATAAAATTTAAATGAGAACCTTCTCTTTATTATGTAGTTAATTTACATAATTGTCAATTAATTTGAATGCTAATTAGCATATACTCGCATACTAATTATTGTGTCATCAGAATAAAAGATATTGCATTTCTCATGTATAAATCTATGAAACTAGAAGAGGGCAGATAAAGTAAAAGCACTAAGTACTCATTAACTTCTTTATTTCTCACTATTTAAATAATTACATGTATTTAGATCCATGCATCAACATTTCTTTTTTTCTCCGCCCCTTTTGTACTTTCACACGCCCTCTTTCCAGTTTTGTTTCAAACCCACAGGGACCTGTACAGCTAAAAAGTAATGTCTTCTCCAAGGAACCATTCCTGTACATTTGGTTCGTTGGGACTTATGTATTTAGAAGAGCAGAACTCTAGGAGATTGCAAGAAACTTTAGAGACTGCAAAAAATCAAAGATTTGCAACAGATTTGGAAATTGTAATAAACCTCCGAAAATGAAAAAAAAAAAATCACAGATTGTATTTAAACTGGGATATTGCCATAAATATGGTGATTGCAACAAACACCAGAGAATGTAACCTTGCATATTGCAACAAAAATTGTTGTTTTTCGACCATTGTTTAGTTATATATGGCAGCCGGTTCAGGTAACCAGTTTTCCTGGACTGTATACTAACCAATATTAACTTACCCTCTTACAAGGAGCCAGCAACTTCTCCACATATAAAGGAAAAAACCGACATTTTTGTCAAATTTTCATACAAGGAGATAACCTGCTGTGCCCGGGATTTCAGCCCAGATCGTCAGGTTACAAGTCCAGAGTATTCACCACTGGACTTATGGTCACTGCTAAAGGCAAACATTTAATGACCCGACACTTAGTTTTACAGGATAAAATTGAACACATGAACACTGACATTCTCTTACACAAGTATTTATATACATATGTAAGATCTGTATCCTGAAACAATAGGATCATTAAATCTTAACTAAAATGTATATTAAAACAAAGAAGTATATACATTTTTTTTCATATTTATCACAATAAAACTAGAAAGTAATGGTCATTAAAGTCGGACTGATGTTGTAATAAAGAGTAAAGGTTTTTCTGTTTTCTAATTCGGACCTTTTTGTTGATTGTGGGATACTTTTTTCATGGCCCAGGATAAAAAAACATTAGATGAATCAGACAGAACAGTAGGACACTAAACTATTAGCTCTTTAATCTAAATCCACATCAGCAGTAGTGAATTATTTGTAATACAACACCAACCAGCAATATTGGAAGCTAAATTGGTCCACTTTCACAAATGATTGTGATAAAGTCACTCACCTTTGGGGCACACTGAGGCTCCAATTTTTATGGCAAACCTTTTTTGTGAGATTACTAGTTCAGACATGACATTTTGGTACACCAAGTACTTAAAATTTGATACTAAAGGTGATTAAATCTGGATATTTGTTCAATATTTAACAAATATTTCATCATGTGATTTTTTTTCAGTGAAATACCAACTACACTTTAATAAATGCACCATTTTTTCTCTAAAAAAAATCTGAATTAGCAAATAAAGAATTTTTTTCTCCACCTGTCATGTAACCCTTAAGCTGACTTATTTAGTAATTAAACAAGTCAAAGATATGAGCAGAACAAAAAAAACCATTCTCACAGTTCTCACAACTCATCAAAAACATTGGTTATAAGGGGCTCACTTAACGAATCATTAGCAAGAATTAATGATATCTCTGTGATGTTAAAATGACTCTAAGTTTTTTCCGTAAATGAGAGATTTTGCTGCAGAAAAAGCAATATATTTATGTGCATTCCATCATATGATCTAGCACATGCATCTAGAGTAACAAAAAAACGTGCAAGCAGAGGTGCCCGTGCAAAAATGCGCATTATTGCAATAACTGTTCTTGCATTCCCAAATGTGGACACACTAATTCGAGAAAATCGCGCGATAAACAGAACATTTCTAAGAGCATGAAAATTACAAAATGCCTTCTGGAAAAAAATTGCGTTTATCGCTAAAATACCTAACATACCACATTGTCCTTCCTACTTCATGAAAACTTGCAAGGGGAGACAATGGCTAAATGCATTATGTATGTCTATCGTCTAGACCATCAACTTCACAACATCACAGGAAACAAAACTAATGGAATGTTTTTTTTCACCAACTGTATCTAAATTCCTGACTGTGCATCTATGAGATAATTACATCATTAAAACAAGCTAGATGTATAACAGCACAAAGATTTGTATCATTTCATGAATGCATGCAGATGTAATCATATGATCACCAAATGCTGTCTTCTCATTGGCTAATTCAATTACAGCATCAGAAACCAACGCAAATGATATCAATTTTGTGTGTGATGGAATTTTAATGAAGTCCTTTAGATACAGGCTAGAAATATTATCCACTGAAAACAGTAACATTCTTTATCACGACTCAAAGTACTAAAATATACAACTATGAGACGGAAATATCTGTTATAAATAAAATGTCAGAATTATAAATATATTTTATCTCTACATCTAAAACAGTAAAGATATTCTATTGAAATACTTGGTGACAAGTCGAGACACATTCTGAATAAATTGAATCATTCATTATAAAGTACTATTTTACAGTTTTGACCTCGTTTCGTACTTCATAGAATTAGGTCAGACGAAAAGTGGTCCCATAATTGGAATGTCTGAAGCCCAAAATTCCAGTCACAATAATTCTCAATAGTCAACCTTGTGAACAAAGACAGACAAATGTGAGCAAATATGGTCTATAAAGAAAGGAAGCATTTACTCAGAGGTTCTAACTTTATCAATGCATAAAATCTTGCATTTCACAGGACATCATAGCTTATGAACATACAACCCAGCCAGTTATATTGCCCATGCTTTATTTACATGGCTTTGAAACATCAGGTCCACCCTGAAGCCCCTATATTTATACACAAGCACAGTAATTTACTTGACAATATGTTGCAGTTCCAGACCAAAATTGAAGGGCAGATGAAAAGATTAAATAACTGAACATAGTTTCTCAAACAGTTTGACATTAACTCTGTGTGTCGGTAGGATGACATTTTGAATTAGGACAGCTACATAACATCATACCATATAGCTAATTGATTGCGTTATTGTGTCTAAATTGAGAACATAACTTCCAAGAACAGTTAACATCCCCTTCTGCTTCAATTAGGAATGAATAATACAACTTAACAACAATTGTGATTGAGCAATGCTTAAGTGTAGGCTGTTAACAAAAGTTTTATGGTTTTTGCTGGGTTGTCATGACATTTTTTGAGATTACAAAATGCTTAGACATCTACAAAATGAATTGTGTTAGTTTTTTTGTGTGGGTGGGAGAGGTGGAAGGAATTTTTATGTTCTTGCATGAGAAACTGAGAATAAAACCCATTACAAATTTCGATCAAGTTTTCAAAGCTAAGCATGGAAACTTGTCTTGAAAATGAAACCCTGTCATTTGTCATTTGAAAGGAATAATCTATGAGTGCAGCACCAAATTTGGTCAATTCAACCACACATCTCACAATGTAGTCTTTTCATTGGCTAATCCAAAGACTGTGCTCAGACCTTAGCCTCAAAAGTAGGACAATTATTGGGTTTATACGAGCCTGTCACAATGGCAGTTTCTAGATGGTAAGCAGGACTGCAATACCGGTCGTCCAAAAGGACAAAATATGTGGTTCTGCTACATGGTGCAATATACAGCAATGTTTTCAATAAATATCTCCAGCATTTAACAATAACTCAATAAAGTAAGCCACTTTCAGATTATTTAACTCTTCTCCAAGCCAATTTTTTTATTGAAAATGGGTTGAATGCCTTATTGCTTCCAATGAACACAGTATCAGGTTTTTAGTGAACAAAAACTTTTCACATGAGTTAGAAATGCGGCAATAAAACATCCTGAAAGAAAAACTGAACATCAATACACTGGTATTAATACTTTTTTTGATCGCCTCAAGTTGCTGCAATTAAAGATTATCTTTTACAAATGTCGATCATTGTCAATACCATAACTCGGATGTTACGTCTTGGCAAACATTTCGAAAGTATGCAAACAAAATTCTGTCAACTTAGACCATGCCCCGCTAACCAAAATAATCAATGAACGCGTAACCCAAACAAGGCTCGAGATTTCGGTTTTTGTAAGGTCACGATCCAAATTATTTACCTAACAAATACTTAAACATCGGAGATAAATGAACATGTATCATTACATATCCATTATCTCATGCAATAATAATACATAAATGATAATTACACGTGAAACAATAATACTGGTTGTCATTAATTAGACATAAACAAATAGAAGACCCAAATTGAATTAGCTGATTGTTGACTATTTGTGAGGCAAACCGAAAAGGCCAAGAGTCCAGACCTGGGGTTAATTATTTGCATTGTGTAACAATTATGTATTGACCATATGTTTCTTCAATAAGGCCAAAATTAAACAAATATTTGTTTACTGTCTGGTGACCCACAATTTGTGAAGTTGGGGGCAATATTCGTAGAAATCAAATAATTAAGTATTTGGCAATTTTCTCAGCTATACATGCCAACGGATGTATTCAGAAGTAATTTGTTTAAAGGGACCAAAGAAAAATGAAATTCGCATAAAAACTGGTTTTGCTGGTCAAAATATTTATACAGAATGATGACATGACAAGAAAAAATATCACTTTTTATATTCAAGGATATCATGAAATATTAAGAAAAAGCTCAAGAGTAAGCTTTGGGTTGGAAAACCAACATTTTTAGATGTGGCCTAACACAGGATAGTGATAGATTACCCAGATATCACAATGTTTTTCATTTTCACTCAGAAACATCAGTGAAGTAAAATTGTTCCCCCAGGGTCAGAACAACTTCACCTGTCAGAAGCAACAAACGTAACAGTGAGGCTGAAAAAGTTAGTTTCCTGTCCACCTACCCAACCTAGAAATTTTGTAAAAAAAATTTTTTGACAATAGTGTATTACTTTTATTATTAGTGTACTACACTGTATAAATGAATAACCTTCAAGAAAAAGTTTTTTTGCAACAATACATTACTTATGAAGAAATTACTATAGTACTTACTGCACTATCATTTCCTTATGAATAAATATCAAATGCGTGTATCCCTAATTTTATGCTTTGTATTTAAGGATCCACTGTCAATAATTTTAAACTAAAGTTATTGAAAGGTATGACACTCATTTAATTTTATTCAATTCAAAGAGAATTTATCAAATTCACCAACAAACTTTACAATTACTTCATGAATTTAAGGAAAGTGACTGGGGAAAAAGTAATCTATTTGCATTCGCCTAAAAACTGGTCAATTAAGAAGCTGAGATGGAGAACTTATCTTGCCTAAGGTGGCTTGGTCATAATGATTTACAATGTCAATTTATGATGGGGTAGAAGCAGATCTTGACATCTGAAAACTTGTTATCTTAATTGAAACAGACTTTTCAATAGTAATAAAGTACTAACATGCTACCAATAAAAAACAAATGGACTTTGAAAGGGTCAAGGAGGGGGGAAATTACAAGCTGACCCTTAGATACTCAAGAAAGGGGCATAAAGCATAATTGAATTACAACCAAATAGTTCATGTTCATTTTTCAGTTATATGTACCATGAGACCATGAGAATTTTGGCAGACTGGTTTTACAACCAATGTGTCTGACACAGTCTAAGTGCAGGCAAAACACACCTAAAGTTTCAATCAAATCCAAATTAACATAGGGAATGGTTCCAGGCTTGGGATATGCTAAGATACATATGCCTGCACATATGAACTGGCTTAAATTTACAGTAGACTGGGTTATCACATATATTGCAACTGTTTGTAAAACATAACCAGAAGTTGTTTATATTAAGTTACCTTTATAGATGAACAATGTAACAGTTTCATTTTAGATTGTGTTAAAATACATATAACAGTTGCCCTTGCAATATTTTAGGCATCATTTTACACATGGCCAACTATTTCAGTTAAGATTTAACTTAAGACAAAAATAGCCATGTTTCTGCGATAAAACTTTCTGTAACTGGGTCAGTAGGTACTCAAGGCAACTCCTGAGCCTGAGTTTTACAAACATTCTCTATTGAGATCAATCTCAAACTTAAACATACGTCACATATCAAATATAGAAATGATGAAAGTCCACATATTGCTTTTACTGATTCTTGATTTAGATAAAATGACATCCCTATCAATAGTGAGGCTATTTGTGGCACAATTTTCATTTTAAAAGAACTTATTTTCTTTTAATTGAGAAAGATCCCAAATGGAATAGTTTTGTGAAATTGGATTCTAAAGAGATGACATTGGTTAGAGTCTAATAAAAAATGATATTTTAATTATATCTTAACAATCTCTGAATTAAGTCTAAAAAAATGCAAGATCTGGGACCTTAATTTAAGCACAGGGTGTACCAAGCTGAAGGTATGGTCTAACAAACTTATTGTATGGTAACATGTGTGTAAATAAGTTGGATAAAGATAAATTTAACTCGTTAAGCATAGTGTTTTAAAATACTACCCAGTTGTTCTATGTTTTATGGTTCATTGAATGCTTTGAAGTCCCTTGTGTGGTCTTGTACAGTGGGTATCAACTATCTCTTCGGCAAATTCATAAGTGATTGATACGGACATATCTTAAATCAAACTTGTGAACATAGGTCAACAAACAGAAAGAACGAAACTACTTTTATACACAGCTGGTCTTCACTCTGAAGTTTATTTGGTGCATGACTATTACAGGTTAGATTATTACTCAGTGGATAAATACTGTGTAGATCTATACCAGGTATATTAGTACTAGTTGGATCAGTACCAGATAGACTAGTACTGGGTAGATCAGTACCAGATAGATTAGTCCTGTGTAGATCAGTACCAGATAGATGATTACCAGGTAGATTAGTACTGGGCAGATCAGTACCAGGTATATTAGTACTAGTTGGATCAGTACCAGATAGATTAGTCCTATGTAGATCAGTACCAGATAGATGATTACCAGGTAGATTAGTACTGGGCAGATCAGTACCAGGTAGATTAGTACTGGGTAGATATCAATAGCAGTTACATCAATACCAGTTAGCCAAGGAATGACTGTTGTTCACATGGAGACGTTCACTCTTAAGTGGCTATTAACTCACTTTTGACCATATATAGCTTAAAAAAAACATGATGATATACAGTGGACTCTCATTGGCTGGAACCCGGTAAATTCGAACACTCCGGAAAACTGGAACTCATTCTCCGGTCCCAATTGTTTTTACTATATGTTCTATATAGTTCGACTCCGCATGGCTGGAACCACATAAATTCGAACACTCGAACCAATAATCAGGTCCCGTGGTCAATATTTACTCTGTTATTCACACCTCTCGGTCGAACAATGCATTTTCACAACTTGAGAGTAATTTGCTGTCAAAAATTCTCTTGATATGACACGGTGCGTGAAACACGTGTGAAGATAACATTACAAACTTAATGTTGTTTATTATTCTGATGTAGTTTACTGTAAATATGATACATGAATATTATTATGAATAAAATATATAAATATAATACATATACGTTTGTTTTGTATGTTTTTGGTCTTAAATAATAATCTATTACATGTATGTACATGTAGGTGTATGATCATTACAAACAACACGAACACATTACGCAATACAATATATACAAGGGAAACAACTCTATTTCATGGAGTAAACTCCGGATGGCTGGAACTCCGGATAACTGGAACTGATTTCGTCAGTCCCGTCGAGTTCGAGCCAATGAGAGTCCACTGTATTGAACAAACAAATGTCACGCGCTGTCGATATAAGTCAACAGAGAACCAGCCTCTTTGAGCTCGGTACAAAATCTGAGTGGAAGAAACTGAAGAATGTTCTTCTTGTAGCTATGGAAACATGAACCACTGCACATGAAATCGGACCTATTTACGTTTCAATAACTGAAAACTGACATAGACACTTTATTTAAAACTACGAGAACAAGGACATTTTTTGTTTTAGTTATCATATCACGATGATCTACATAAGGCAAGAATTTTATCATTTTTGTTTGTAATTTGATGAATAAAAAAATGGATAAAAGTTGATGAACTGTCTGAACAGCTTTTATAAAATAATAAAGTTAATATATCCGAGACAATATCAAAATTCAAATGAGTCATGGAGCCAGCCAATGAAAATGTTTTTTCTCCAAAGGGGATAACTGAGCAATATAGCTCATTATGATGGGTCATATCTCAGCTAAAATGAGTTCTCGAAAATAATCTTACTTCAAAGATATAGTTTGAATGTAATTTACCGTATCTTCCCCAAAAAATACCCTCTGGTCAACATAAAGTTCTTACACTTTATGAGAAATTAAATCGTGACGCACATAAATAATTTTAAAATCTCCTTTATCAAACCTATTGCATCCAAAAATCATCTAAATTAAACTTTAACTTGGCAGATTGAAAAAGATTCTGAAATTCTTTTGATGCACCAAAGTGTATTTAATAGAAAATATTTAGTACAAAAAATGTAAACATAACACCAAAATTTTGACCTTATTACATGCAATTTGAAAGTTAAACGTAAAATGATTGTAACTCTGATATGGAACAACACTAGTTAGGATGATTGTTCACTAAACTGGCAAAATATCAGCACATACAGTTTACTTTTTATGAATGAATCATTCATGTAAGTTAAAACTTGTTACATTTTAAGATACCAAATGTTATTGTCAATTCAAAATGTAATTGTCACAGCTGTGTGGATATAACTAATGCATACCGTTAATTAAAATTGTCACACAAATATCCCATTAGTTTGTAAACGATATGTTAAATTAGAATAGTTTTAATTGTTTTTTTTTACTAACTGCAAATGGCTGGGTGAGGATACAACACACTCGGCCGGTTCATATCAAGTATTTGGTGTGTAACCTATTCGGTAATGCACTAATATATACTTCAAGTTATTAGGTCATTCTTTCCTGCCTTGACTTTAAAAAAAAGAAGAATCTATTATCAATGATTGATTGTCTTGTGCTTCAATTAAACGTTCCTTTCTTGGCTTTTAACTCACTTTGTCAAAAGGTCAAAGTTCAATTATCCTTATACTTGAATATAAGTGTCATTGATCAAGTCTGAATCTTTATCAGTGATACGGATATTATAATGATCATATATAGGAAAACTGGGTTTCTAGAAAAAAAAATGCATACAAGAAATCCCACGTTCCTCCCCAAAAACCCTATTCTGGAAACAAACCAGACCAAAACCCACCCAACATATAGAACTGTACAAAAAATGGTGGACAGAACACTATATTCCAAAGGGATCAGCAGAATGAACCCTTGACAGACAAGCATTGTGGTATCCATAGCAACTATTGTTTTCAATCATATTTTCCAAATAACTTTCAAGAGTCCTCTATTACAAACAAATGATTCATCAATCACTCAGGTTGCCTTAGTAAGTAAGAAAAAAAATTCTCAAGCCAATAAGGCATTTATTTACAAATCATATGAAAAAAAAAGTTTTGTTACCATCAAAATAAGTCAATTCTTCATTCTTGTTTCATATACCTTGATAAGAAACAGATACAGACTACATCAGATCCACCAACATTTCATACTAGGAACAATCTTTATGTAAGAATGACATACTGCACCGCACAAGAGTCATATATAAATAGGATGTTTATACTTCTTATCCGTAATAAATACTAGTAGATATATCTAAAGGACCCAGCAATGCAAGTGTTTCCATTTTTCCTTCACATTGTGTTAAAAAGTTAAGTACTATGAAAAAAATGATAGAAAATACCAAACAAAAATTATCTCCATTTAATACTTACAAAGAGTACTTTGCCCAGTCTTTTACGTGAAATCAAACATAGAAAGCACTTAGAATTGTACACCATATACTGCATAGTGATGCACTTTGAAAGATTCTCAAACAACAGGTACAAAGGTTAAATTTAAATGCAGGTGATTCAAAATCTGCACTTTTCTATCAGGTTACATAAAAAAAATTACTTTGATGTAAGCATAGTATAGTCAGATACCATTGTAATGTATTCTGTCCATAAAAATTCAAATGATTTTTCATGTTAGAAAAAAAACTCTGAACAGGTGAACAAAATATTTTCCTTGCCCCATTCACAGGGTCACTGAACCAGGGTCCATTAAGTGAAACCCCACACCCCACCCATCGGATTATTAATAGCCCTGGGACAATGAAAAATGGAAACCATATTACATTTAAATATAAGTAATTTCATAACATTATTACGAAATTACAATGTGTAAATAAATTGTTCAGGTATATTAAGTTTCAGTTCCATGGTGAAGACTGGTAGCTGCCTCACCTTGGGGGCACAATGAGTTTATTAAGGCTAACTATTATAATGTGTTATCAGACACTCTGATCACGACTGGTCTGAAAAGGATCAGCCTGTGAATGGAACTTGAAAAATAATGAACATTTAAACTGGGATTAGATTTAGTGCTAGAAGCTTAAGCAAAAGTCAGGAATACTGGTTGACCGATTTCCACAAAACTTAGTGTCATGCGATAAACACCCTATATTCTATCACTTGGAGTAAGAACTGCATGACTAAAAGTAGTTCTTGTAGGACTCAGGTACCATTCTGAACTTCATACCGACGTTAAATTGCCTTACTTATATCACAAATCATGTAAATTCCACATGGACAATAATAAGTTCATGATTGAACACAACTTGTTAACCATAATATACATATCGTTAACATATATTTGCAAATTATCTTCGAACTATTTTTCTTGCACATGAATAAAGCTGTCTTGCACTCACAAAAAACTATAAAAGCCAAAAGCATTTTTCAGCTATCTTCAAAACCTATTTTTAACTTTTACCATAGAATGTCCCCCATTAGGTATGGTCAATGTAAACTATTTAAAGAAATATTTGCAATTATTTACACATAATTAAACAAAACTGTCAATTAGTGATGTTTAAGGCTTCATACAATGAAACGAAATCTTAGGTCAAATTATAGCATTATATGACCCACATGCTAAAATTTTTTAAGTGGTACAATTATCAGAGATAATTATGTATCAAATTAGTATCTTAAGCTTCAGCGAGTTCGAGAACTCATGTACAAAACTAACGTAACTTGGTTACAGTAAATGAAGCAGCTAGCAACAACTTGTTGCCAAGTTAGCAAAGAAGGTTTGAATCAAATTAACCTCATAACAAGGATTCTTGTCTTAGTGGAGCGTAAGTACATAGTATTATAGCTTCCAAAAATGTTTCAACATTTTGTACTAAACATACACGTAACACATTTCCAATGAAAAAATATAACCTAAAAATAACGTAGAAAATTGCTATCAAAGAGACATTATCACACATCACACGAAAATTGCAAATAAATTAAAAAAACATCCATCAATCTTATTATCAGGGTATAAATGAGGCAAAAAATCATTATTTTTTGTAAAACATCAAATTTACAAACGTTTTTGGTGACATTTTGTTATAAATCTTAATGGATTGATGGCAATTTTTGCATTTTGTTAAAGGAAAGCTTTACTGGTACCCAAAATCAGAGCTGGCTACGTTGACAAAGGCAGACATAAAGATGGCTAAATTTTGGTATATGTTACAATATCAAATAAAAATGTGATTTTTACCCTGGATTCCCTCCGTATCTACTTTACCTGCTCTTATACAAACATGACCTTTGCATGGTTGACTACTGTAGTTTTGCTGTGAAAATGTCTCCAACTTTTTTTATCGGATGGAAAGCCATTTTTGGAAGAGACAAAGTGGATACAGACAATCATCCTCGAAAGTCTTCAAGTCCTTTTCATGGTGTTTATTATAAATACTTGCGGATCTTTTTATTCCAGCTTAAGATATTTTTATTTGCCACATACACGGGTTACATAGTGGGTTGTGGCTAGGGGTGTAACAATATGCAAAACCTGTATTGCAATATATTGCAATACGTATTGTTTTTCGCGCAGAAAAGCAAAGCAGGAATTGATGCACATGCATCGCCTTAAATGGATCAATATTATATATATTTATATATGAAATTCATATGTAGTTTCAAAGTGAAATAGTGTTTAATTGATGAGCCAATCAAATACACAAGTTAACGTTTAAAAGTGAATGATGGATGCAGAATGGAGAGAAAATGCTGATATATATTACACATTGCATATATTTCTTAGATCTTCTCATCGGTGGCGTTTCCATGACTACAAAAACTGGTTCAGAGAAAAACAAACCGGTAAAAACCCATCAGAATTCATATTGCAATATTAACCGGTATATCAGTTAACCGTTAAACCCCTAGTTGTGGACATCGTATCAGTATACCGTTATCTTATGTGAAATATATTGTTACATAATTTCAATAACTTTATCACTTTTAAATATAATTTAACACAGGATCTTGTAAGTATATTGTAATTATTATAATAATACATGTAAAAATGATTGTAAAATGTTCTGTTAGTTACATGGATATTATTTCATGTTGCAAAATACGCCCTCCTTCAAATTCTATGACTCTGGAATTAAATGGTTCAAGTGGGATAAGTTTGAGTTATCATAAGTGTATAAGACCCAAATATAAAGATAATCCAATCTTGTATTTAATAGTAGACAAAAATAATGTTGTCGGTAAATATTTACAGAGAAGAGAATTATTTAGGCAAAATAATAATTTGATAAAACATGACTTTCTTGAAAATGATATGGTGGTATTACATAATTTTTTTTTCAATTCTTTTGTAATGGCCTGTTTTCATAAGCCTTATTAAATCAAAAGTAGAGAAAATTAATTGTACTGTTGTACTTCAAAACTGTACTGGCTAGCAATTCAAATAATTGAGGCCATCCCTATAAACATGTTGTTTTGCTGTTACTCAACTGACTCACCCAAAAATCCCAAAGAGCAAAATTTTTTAAGAAAAAAAAAAAATTTTCTGTTTTTCATATTCATTACAAGGATATAATATTGCAAGCAAAGATGCCAACCTACCTTCCCACTGTAAAAACTTAAGGTTGCGTGTCCCCAAACCAACATTTTTTAAGGACAGCCTAAGTGTTAAATTTTTTAACACCGAAAACCAAAGAATTTATTGTAACAGTAGATGATGATGACAGGACACAACATTTAATAGCACCGCAGATAAAAACCCCTAAGGTGCATAATGATCTTCAGCCAGGGTAGCAATTTTTCAACTTAAAATATGTCGACCACATTAATCATGCCATATTCGTGTAAAAGAAACTTGGTACACTGAAAATATTATCAAAACCCCCAACCATGATAATATATAGGTTGCGAAAATGACACAACGAAAATGTATGCACATATCTCGGTAGGGGCGTGAATTCATACATTCAAATTCATGTATACAGTGAAAAAAATGATTTAAGCCTACTTGCTGAAAAGTCTTCACTAAAAAGGTAGATAAGCAGTAATTGTGCCTCCAAAACTGGAGAGCTCCTTTCGGTTAATATTTTACCCATTGAAGCACTAATGTGAGTCTTGAATAGATATTGCACAATAGTTGTAAAACTATCATCAGTTTAACATTAGTCTGTATTTAGTAACCATCTCTTATTCAATTTTTGATACTTGCCTTTAAGTTCGAAAAGTTACGGTCAATCTAATTAAGATTATAGACAAAATTAGTAATTCTAATTAGTGCTTAATATTATGAACCAAATGTATGATTAATTCGGTCACTGCAGATTTTGAATAACTTAGTGAGGCATCTTGTATGCGTAGTATTCCATTTACATAAAATACACATTTACATAGCATACAAACACACATTGAATTTACTTATCAGGGGGGGGGGGGAGACACAAATTTGAAACACATAAACACACTTGAAGGGTTTAAATCTCGAAACGCATGTATGATTTATGCTTTATGCATGTTCATACCACGACAGGAGTCGGGGGGGGGGGGTATCTTGAGTGTCTGGTTTACATTGCATACAATTTGATTTCACTTTCATTAAAACTTTATGCTTGGCTCGTCTGTACTGATACAAATAGTTACAAGGGTACTTTAATCGATAAAAAAAATGTGTATTGACAAATGACAGCTTTGATTTTTTAGCTGTATTTTAAACATCTAATATACACATATATGAAAAAAGTCACATGATTATTATCATAAAATTTGCAAACTAAGACGGAGGTCTAAACTTTCTTCAGTAAATTTCACATAAATTTCATAGTTTTTTACAATGATATAACTAAAATTTGGCCAACATTTTTTGTGATACATAATAACATGGTTAAATGAAGTAAGATAAGTAACAATAAATGTAAGTAAAGATCCACTTTCTTAACTTGCAATATTTTAATTAAGATGATATACAATTATGTTGTTGACTTAATAAATTAATGTGACGGAGATAGCTTGGTTTAGTCATTTTTTTGTTACAGATAAGGAAAAAATCTATCCAATAAATCAGCCTACTTTGTGGTGTAGAAGCAAAGGTGTGGAAAATTGCATAATCAGCATTTCTTTGTAAAAAGGGAAATCATCAATTATCTGATTTTAGTTGCACTCATCCAATAAAAATGAAAGGACTGACCGCCAGATATCAAAGAATTAATTAAAAGTTGAAAAATTAATCCTATATTGTAATTCATCTATGGCTGAGTTTTTTTAGTTCAAATACAAATTTATCAAAAAATATTTTGAATAAATAAATACATGCATAAAATTGCATAGCAAGTATTTGTTAAGATGCGTTACCTGTGTCTCCGCGCCTCTGAGCCTTCGAAGACCCCAAAATGAGTAGTACAACACAAATTAGGGACCTGAAATTAATTTTTACAATTAAATTGTACTGTAGATAATTAACTTTTTATATGAATGTTCGCCAGTCAAAGGTACAGTTTAATTCGACAGACGATACAAAATGTTCGTGACAAGTTTATACATTATATGATACACGCTTAAAGCCACCTGTTCAAAATAAAGTAATAAAAAATCGTGGAAAAATATTTATTTGTCGTAAAATTGACCATACAAACTCGTAAATAATATCAATACCTTATTCCCATAGTAAAAGTTAATTCCGGTTCTCTATGAACAATAAATGTTTAACATCACACGTAAGGAAGGTTTTTTTCACAACAGACACTACAAAATCCAAACGAACGACTGTGAATGCTTATGAAGTACAGCGTACAAGTATCACTACTGTGAAAATTAAACCTGCGTATATGCTACGCGCTTTTTTGTCTGTCACGGGACACCGAGCGTTTGTCGTTTATCGGTCGGCTGACGTCTGGCACAAGTGTGTGATAGATAAATTAAATAAACCCAATTTGTGGGGATTTATGTAATAATCTGAAGCAAATACGAGAAAATCTTGATCAAAAGGACATGAAAAGTATATTTATACTACCAACTGTTGAATATATTTGCGTTGGGCGAGCGACAGAACAAGACGGACTCACGAAAGAAAGTGCAGCTGTGGATTTTAGAGGCTATTTTCGATTTGAGCACTTATACTTTTACGTATTTAACCAGTTGTCGTTTGTTTTACTTTATTGACAGCAATACTGAAAGAATGAGAGCTGGTGTAGATTTTTATTCGTTTGCATAAAAAGATTTTTTAAGAATTTTAATAAATTATCAAAATACTTTCATAGAACTCAGCACCACGTAACTGTTATCTGATACGCGTTGCATATGTAAGACGTACTTTGTCTGGGTTACTCTATTGCAAAGAGATGCACGTGGACCGACAAATGGAAATTTCACGCTGTGCACGTCTGCTATGCTCTTATGATTCAGGCTGTAGGCACAAAAAATGATAAATTTAATTCTTCTGCAATATACCAGTAATATACAACGACAATACAACTACTATTTCGAACATAATGACATTAAAATTAGTAACAGCCTGGGGCCACCGTTTCTAAGGAAAATATTCGGTGAATTTTGGCGGGAAACGCCAAAACCTTCTGTAAGAGCATCAGGAAAGTCGAGAACCGTAGCGTGATATCACACGCACATGCATGCATGAAGTTCGGATGTAGGAATCTAGTGGGCTCGCGAATTGCAAAAAGTCAGCGCTTTCTGAACTAGATTTTAACACAGGCCATTCATTGTACGAATGGTAAATATATCCAATTAGTTGTTTGCTAAAAAATGTAATACAGTACTTAATAATGAATATTAAATCGTGATCTTTTTTCTTTGGTGACCTATGCTCCGAGAATGACCGATGCTATGAAAATAGCGTTTAAGGTCCTCCGTGTAAAATTTTGTTATTAAAGCCAAAATACCATACCCGCGTTTTATTTTTTTTTATTTATCTTATCATTGTATATATATATATATATATTAAAATGATGTGCACTCAAGTGAGTGCTTGCGTCTTGGCAGGTACGCGCCTTCCATTTGTAGCTTTATTCCTTGCTCTTCAAAGATCTTGTAATAACTTAGACATTCCCAAATATATAAGTAAAGGAAAACGGACGACAACTCTGAATAGAGATTGACGGGGTTTGGAGGACGGGGTACGCGTCTCATTATGTAAAATCTATACCTTTTAATATTGTACGTAAAAGTTGCTACTTCGTGTACTTTTCTACGTCAAATTATTTATGAATGGAACGCCAGAACAAACGTTATCCATTTTTATGAACCCCTGTCAAGTCGCGTAATTATATTGCTTAATTAATGCTCAAAACTATCGTTCTGTTCCAAGAAAATACCAAATCCTTTCCAGCAATAATTCAGGTTCCTTTCGTATCGCCAAGATATGTTAAATCTGCCAATATATTGTCTGCGAAAATAATATTTCACCAAAATAGAGCATTAAGCTAGTTTCTATACAGAGTTCACTCCCCTTACCAGAAATGAAAAATAGGCGTGATCGAGTTACTTCCCCTAGTGCTTTCCCTGTGTTTCATTTCAACAGCTGCTGAAGAACAAAGCGAGACATTAATCAAACAGTGACGTTTCTTCTTGCAAAAGTAATTATATTTTAATTACCTTTGATGATTATGAGCAGTGGCATAATACCGAATTCTTCTGTAAAAAAATGCTTGAAAGCTAGCATTCACCAGTGACCTTTAGGAGTCTATGCAAATCTTGGTGCTGGATCCAGATATCTAATTGATTTCTTTCATCTTGTGACGTATGTACGAAATGTAAACGTAAAGGGTTTAAAAACTGCGCAATGACAGTCAAAATAATTGCTCTAACATGTAGGGTTAATTAAACATGAAAACGCGCGTGCGTAGATCCACCAGCATCACTAAAATATTCACTATAATATTATTGAAACGTCTACGCTCGTTTTCCCGAATCATTTTGTGTGGGGGTAATTGCCGAGTTGTTCTCATTCACAGAAATTGTCCCTCGACAAACCCGTAAGAAAACAAAAACTTCCAGTGTCACATTCATTCATGAATAAAACAACAGGAGGTGCGTGTGATGAGATGGGAATAGGGAAGTGGCACATGTTTCTTTTGTCCTCTCTTTTAAATATCCTTTGAATATACACAAACTCATGTCCAATACCCTATGCTTGGTTCCCAAATTATGCCTGGTACACTAGACTAGATTTGGTTCTAATACCCTAGACTTGGTTCCAAGCTCACGCCCAGTACTCGAGAGTTGGTTCCAAAATTATGCCCAATACTCAATAGACATCAAGCCCGATACATTAGACTTGGTTACAGAATTTGTCCAATACTTTGGGCTTGGTTACAAACTGAAGTCCAATACTCTAGACTTGGTTACAAACTCATGCGCAGTACCCTAGACCTCGTTTCAAGCCCATGCTCAGTATGATCTGAAGAGTAGGAAAGGGGCACTTGTATTTTATTCTGATTTTCACTTTTTCACATATCTGGGGAATCTACAAAAACTCATGTCTAATTCTCTAGACTCGGGTTCGAAACTCAAGTTTGATATTCTGGACTTGGTTCTCAGCTCATGTGGACCAATACTCTTGACTTGACCCAACCACTAGTCTAATACTCCGTACTTGGTTCTCATCTCATGTACTAGACTTTGGTTTGAACTGATGTCAATTCTCTGGCTTTGGTCTAAGATCGATACATAATTTACCACGGTTTTCAATAGACATCAAAAGTTGAGGGTAAAAAATGACCCCTGACTAATGATAATTTGAAGAGTCAACAAAATTCCCTTCTAATTTTATAGTAAATTTGAACCTTTGGTACAAATTCTCAAGAGCCAAAAGCTTTATTTTACTGATTTCAAGATATCAACTGACATCAACATTCAAATTTCTGATAAAAGAATGACAAGACTGCATTTACTATAAACATTAAGAGATAAACAAATAATAAATATGGTCGAAAAGCTGTATTATCTGACACCATTATGTCTTTATTCCAGGTCTGAGAGTATTATGTACGTACATACAGTCAATTCCAACCTCAGGTATTACATAGCAAACAGAAAACTTAGGAACAAATAAAAAATGACAATAACAAGCAGTCATTCGGAAACATCTTTACACTTAAAATCTGTCACCTCAGCAGTAAACAGATTCTAGATATAGAACATAAATGGTCAGTTTAAGGTATCGCTGTACCATTTATCCGAGAGCTGGATATATTGATCGTGATTTATTACCCTGATAAGAATAGCCCGGGGTCCTAAATTCCTATTCAACTATCGGTAGAATTCGGAAAATAGTCGATCACATCCGATTGTTGCCGATTCGAACTTAGTCAATTTATCAGTACCTATCACAGATCGATGATCTGTTGGGGATGAAAATCTAATAAGCGCAATTGTTGCGTATGTCTATTCTTTGTAGAATAACCACATATTGAATACTTAAAAGAACCAGGTAAATCAATAGGTAGGTCTTTGTTTTAAAGAAAACATCAGCACATCTCTGTATATAACCTTGGACCTGAATCAATTAACAATTTATTATTTGTCCAAGTTGAAACAAGAATGTGAGCGCATGTGGCTGAGTTCATAGTTCGCGCCAGAAATGACAGGGATTAACTTTTTATGTAAACGCTTACTGAGCATGCGTATTACACGTGTAGTAAGTTCCGGCGATTCTTCGGTTTAGCTGTCAACATGATTCGTGAGTGTATTTACTTTTAAATATTTATCTAATCGACATCAATTTGGGCTGAAATTGGAAATAAGTTAAAATGCTTCATATCTAGGTGAAGTTTTATCATTAATGTACGCCACTTTCGATAGATCGGCAAATTTTATTAAACGATCAATACTCGGATGGAAAAGTTCGGACACGTTGTTTTTAGACCATAATTGATATTGATCTTTCGGTTTAAGTCGACTTCCAAGTTTGTCTTTAACGCATTCAAATATATTAATTTATTCTAATTAATCAGATTTATTGTAGTCAATTTATATTTCCTTGAAAGTTTCAAAACTTTACAGGTGCCAAATTTCTATCATTGACCATGTTGCTTGCGTCATTTGCATTGATGCCATTCATATTGCTTGTTATGGCTGGTGAAGACTTTTATGGATTACTTGGAGTGCAAAGAGGAGCAAGTGATAAAGAAATCAGAAAAGCATTTAAGAAGCTTGCTGTTACAATGCATCCTGATAAAAACCCTGTAAGTATTATAAAAAGATAGTTCTGTAAAAAATTGTGAGAGTGACTTTCAACCTTTATCTTAAAAATGATGAGTAATCATCACCTTAACATTGGTTCTGTTTTAAAAGTGCACAATCTTGTTTCATTGCATAAGTTAGTTGTACTGAACATTATTTTGTGTACATTTGAAGTCCTGTATGATCCTATAAACGACCCTTGCTATAGAAGGAAAAAAAACAGTTAATGAATACTCAAATACATGATGCTTAAAAGAAAATGGCAAAAGCAATTAGTGTTATCTACAGCATACAAATTAGTATATAAACCATTAATCTGTAATTATAAAATAATAAACTACTAACAAACTGTAAGCTTGCAGTTTTCTGTTTAAACAATGACAGATGTTCAGATGAATGTGAGGCCTATATTTATATGTCACAAAACAATTACTAATTGCCCAGCCGTGATAGCCAATTACATCATGACAAGTTAGAAACACTTGTTGTAGTAGTTCTGACTTGCAACTAAAATTAGCCTACATATTCTGTTGTGGATGTTATTTTTTGAGTCAGAGGATGGAAAAGTCAGTACCTATGCAAAATGAGATATTTGGCACTTAATTGTAATGAAGTACAATTATTCCTAATTTGTTTAGGATTCATTGAAAGTTTTAGCTTCCAAATGCAAGATGAGAATAAGATCAATTGTTGGTATTTATGAGAAATTACTCCATGTCAGAAAATTCATCTGCAATATATAAATTACCTGCTCATACATTTATGAAAATGATTTATGATAAAACATTAAATATAATGTTAGGAAAGCAAATATATAAAATATAACAGATGACAATAAACTAGTTCAAATATGAGGCAAAACATATTATGAAAATGTAAAACATTTCTTCCATTTCTGGTCATTGTAAAGATTCATATCAAATTTATTGGTAACCCCATAAACATTTTGTTTAATAATAAGATTGATAGTAATAAATATTGCACAATATAACCGGATGTAAATTGTCTTTGGTTTAATACATGGGGTTAAACATTTTGCAGGATGACAAAGGAGCCCATGATAAATTTCTGAAGATCAACAGAGCATATGAAGTGTTGAAAGATGAAGACCTGAGGAAGAAATATGACATGCATGGTGAAGAGGGTCTTTCTGAAGACTTTGGGAGAGGAAAATATGAAAGTTGGAAGTTCTATCAGGAAGAATTTGGTAATTGTTTAACTTCTACTGTCAAACCTCTAAGTTAATGGCCACCTGTGTATAACAGCCTCCAGGTTGGCAATGGCCAATATTTGATGCATTTTGTGTTATGATAGACTAAATAAACTCCAGAGGAGGCTTATCGATACTACTAGAATACTTGCCTGACATTTGGTCTGGCAAGGATAGAATTTCTGTCAGACCAAATGAAAATTTGTCTGACCGAATGTATTATAAATAAGTGATAAATGCTGTAAATCATACCTGACTGCCAGACATCTGGTCCAGTACTTACCGAAAAGTTATAGGACCTGCTCGAAATTTGCTTGACATGTCCGCTGGTCCTGCAACTTTCAGGAAGCCTGCAGAGTAAAGGCCGGCTGTAGGTAAAGCCATGGTTCTTGCCTTCAATGGCTTGTATTCACATGGTTTACTTTTTTTTATTCTAACTATAAATTCTGGCAATTGAAACCTTGAAATATATATAGATATTGATAAGTCTAATTGTGTTTATTTGAACTTTGGTAATTCTTTCTACAGTTTTGTTGATGTTATTATATGAGACATTGTTTGGTTGCATTTGATAGTATTTGGATTATTTTCCTTTAAAAATGTCTAAAAATTAAAAATAGTCTCTGTAATAACTCACATACTTTCCAGAAATAAAATACATGACTACAAACATCATGCATGAGGGACTAGCTTAAAAAAATCAAATTAGCTGCAGTTGTTAAAACATAAGCTTGTCTGAAGCTGAGAAACGAAACACTTCTTGATGTAGTTGAAATTTATAAATAATATCATTGCAGCATTCAAACTATTTCTTTAAAACACTAGTCCAATCTTTAGCAAGTTATTGAAGTTAAACATTTTATTACAAGCTCAAATACACAATTTTGAGAAAATGAATAGAAATTTACTAGCCACCAGCTTTAGGATTTTGGGTAAGCATGAAGACTGTCTTTGTACATCTATGAGAATTGAGCATATAATGACAAATGCTTATAAGTTATAATATGTATTCTGCAATGATGAAATTTGTGAAATGTTTGTATTCTGCCATCTTTCAGGTATTTATGATGATGATCCAGAAATTATTACTTTAAGTCGGGCAGATTTTGGTGAGTAATCTCTGTTTTATGTTTGAAAAAACCAAACGCTATTGTTTGATGGAAATGTACAATAAAACCTCAAATAGCAACCACCTCAATATTACCACTGACCATCGTGTTATAATGGTCACTTATTTTCAGACCAGCTTCCAACAACTCCCTTACAATTCACCTTGATAATGAAACCACCTTATTATTAAGATTGATTTTTAGGTCCCAAAGCTAGTCTCATTATTGATGTTTACTGTATTTATCTTTGTTAGTTACGCATTGCATTGTCCCATGACCTCTTGGGGAGTGCTCTTTACATGACTTTCACTCAGTTCGTCAAGTTATTATTTGAATGATTTTTTGGTTATGTTGGTTATACATGTATTTATTTAGCATTTAACAACGAAAATTTACTAAATATAAACTAAATAAACAACAAGGTTTTGGTCTAAGACTTGAGATCATATAACTAGTGCAATACAAAAAGGGATTGATCATTCCTTTATTTTCATTTTTCTGCAACAGGATGGGCATTAATTAGAGGGGGCATATAGTGAGGTATATTTGGCATATTTGCATATATTTACTATAACTATCAACATTATGTTGTGTTAATTAAGTTAACATTTGGCAAATTATGGTAACATTTGGTTTAAATGTGAATATTGATAAAAAGATAAGTACATTTGTATTTTTTTGTAGATTCATCTATAAACAGTTTTTTACATTTAACTAGTTAAACTAGTACTACTTAGGCCTTAATGCTTATATCATTTTATATGTTTACCATGAATAAATTATTTGTTTGGAAACTGGTTCATCCACTTTCAGACATGTTATAAAACCATGCAAAAAAGGAAAGTGCATTGAAATATCAGTCACATCTTGTGTGGTAGCTCATAAATGAAATGGCTTTGTAGATAACAGCATATCTCCATGAAAAATAAAATCTTTATATTTTCATTGTTACTGCCTGAATTCCATAAAGGTTCGGAGTGCATTCTTTGACCTCATTTTCTGTTCAGGTCATTCTTAAAAAAATGTTTGTTTTCAGTTACTAAGCCCAAAATTATAACAGTGGGTAGGAAGGCATTTTTTAACGTTTTATACTTGAACTGGGAATGAAGAATGTCAAAATCGATGAAAAAAATTAGGGTCAGTGATTTTTTAATGAATCAGTGGAGTAACTGCAAACCAACATTTTTTTAAGTTTGCCTTATCTTAATAATTTCTGTGTTGTTAATCCATTTTGTCAGTGTATTGATAAAATATATCATCATTGTCATTAATGGCCCTACCTAACTTAATTCTCATTTTTTCTAAGTAAGGTATATGTTAGTACATGTCTTATTTTGCATCCTTATTACAGTAGACTGTGATGTAATATACAATTACTGTTTTCTGATTAAAATTGTTGCACCCATTACTAATGTTGTGCAAAAAAGACCTGACTTTTGTTGCTGACAATTTCCATTGTGTGGTATATTTAAATTAAGGTTTAATTTTACATGATAGAAGTATGTCTGGGCGATATCATTGTTATGGTGTATAGATTCAAGCATAGATCAATAAGCGGTAAACTAGAAATTGCAGGTTTAAAATCCCATCTGCAGTGAAATTCCAGAATATTTTCGCTTACATATCATTATGTGCACATATTGGTAGGTAATTCATGACACAATTGTGGATATTAAAGAGTTGTACATTCATATTATGTGCTGATCAATTTTTTCAATCTTTTTCTAACCTTATTATTTCAGAAATGTCAGTAGAGAGTACAGACGATGTCTGGTTTGTCAACTTTTACTCACCACACTGTTCTCATTGTCACACGCTAGCACCAACAGTAAGTTTCATTTTGACTGTTTAGCTTGTAGACAAAAGTAGAAGTTTGTATTAAGAGTTTGGAGATCATCACCATGTTCATTAGGCCTAAACAAAAGAAGGTTTGTTTCCGGTGACATGCCAAAAAAAAAAATGGGTTGGTAGGTAGGGATTTTTTTCTTTTATGTTTTTTTTTTACATATATTGGCAACACTGTTGTGAAAACTTCGATATAACACTAAGATTTGGATGCCGTAATAACCTATGAGTCGGCAGGTGAAAGATTGGGTCGGTCGGGTAACTGGAAACAAACCATCTTCAACATGCAACCAAATTTCCCGTATGAAGTTTGAACTGGTAATTTGCAATGTCATAGAAAAGAATTTTAATGTTAGTATGTTGATGTTTTATTGGTATATTTCAGTGGCGCGAAGTCGCACGAGAACTCGAGGGTGTTGTGCGTATCGGTGCTGTTAATTGCGAGGATGAGTGGCAACTTTGTAGAATGCAGGGAATTCGTTCTTATCCATCCTTAATGATGTATCCTGCTGTGAGTTTATCATTTATACTTTCATAGTTAAGTTTTCTGTAATTTTCCGGAACCTCCGTTTTTTCCCAGGTCCAGACACCGAGTTTAAGATTTCCATTTTTTTTTTAACTTTTACCCTTGGAATTTTGTTATAAGATTAATCAATGTTTATTTTATATCCTGCATTTCATTTTTCTCTAAACAATTCAGTCGATTATTTTAGTGTTTGCATTTCATGTTTTATCAAGTTCTTTTATGTTAATTATTTTTTTGCTGTAGAGAGAGAAATATTATGGAGACAAGACTCGGAAAGAACTGGTCAAATACGCTTTAAAACATACAAGGGTGAAGGTCACAGATTTATGGAGTGGTAACTTCAAAGATGAAGTTACCAATGGGGACAATGTGCTTCCGTGGTTGATCTCTTTCTGTGGGGATGGTGGAGGTAAGACTTAAGTTTTAAAATGTATGAAGAGACTTCAGCTGACTTCAGTATGTGCCAACAGTGTCACTCTTGTTTGATTTCATATCCTTCACACGTATTTATACTTTTCAACGTCAATTGTATATTTGTGGCTATGAACAATAATTTGTGCAAATAAATGTTTTGACTTGACTTGACTTATACTGATGTGTGCTATAAACATTCAGGCACATTCATTGCTCAAATAAGTCTGTTTGCAGCATTATCTTGTATTTAAGTCAAAGCTTAGGCGTAATAATTACCAAATAGTCTGTAGGTACTTTCGGCATTACAGAGTGTTGTATATTAGGGATTTTATTCAATATTTATTACTGTGAGTTTCATGTTTTGAAGCATTATATTTATGCATTTATTGGAGTCAAATGCTTTATTTTTGCAAAAAGGTTGGGGCATAATTAGCATGTTTATTATTGATTGTCCAGCATTCAAATTAGCATGAAAATAATTTTATTTTCTTTCAGATTGTTTGTCATCAAGTTCTATTTTAAAAGTAGCTGGAGTTCTGGTACGATTTCTTTAATGCTGTATTTAAACGATTGAATGGTCATATTTAAGGTTGTAATTCTCTGTGGTTTAACATCGTACCAACAGCTGAATTTCAGCATTGAGGGTAGAGGAAGACTGCTTGTGTACACCCGAGTAGAACCTCTGACCTTCTGTAAGCTAGCTGGACAGCTTCCTCAGATGTGAAATTTGGTTTCTTGTGGGATTCGAACTAACAGCACCGAAAGGCTAGGGTTTACTAGTCAGAGACCATAACCACTCAACGACAAAGGTCCCCCCATATCTAAGTTACTCATCTGGTCTCAATTCATGAATAAATCTTTCGTTTAAACTAGTTTCAATTTCAAGCATATTTCATATTTTGGTTTATTTTAGAATTCCTTGTTTGTTGGTTGAACATTTTTTATGTAAATAGAAAAAAATTAAATATGTCACATGTGAAAATACTCATTTTGTAAAGTTTTGTTAAACTGGTACCTAATTTTTGTGACCAATACTTCCTCATGGAGTCGTTTCTTACAGGATGAACTTGTAAATGTTGGTAAAATGGATTGCCATGGCAACAATGAGGATTTTTGTGATTCTCTCGGGCATTTACACGGTACAGTATTCTACCAGGATGGTCTAGTGAAGAAAGGAGAGGGATTGGTAATTGTTTATTCTCTACTTGTCTTTGACATTTGGAAGTTCCAAGTTTGAAAAAATTCATTATTTTTTTCAATAGATGATTTGAATGAAATTTTTTTTGAATGAAGAAACATAACTAAAAGTCAGTGTTTTTTGTGTGTGAATATTTCTTTATTGCTAATAAAATGATTCAATTATTGTTCAAAGCTGCAGTACCTTTTGTGTTAGTGTTTGAATATTGTGATTTCACTATTTTCCTTTTCTCTTCACAGAAACCATTCTTACCTGTATTAAAATTTGATGTTTTATTTCAGGAAATAAGCAGTCTGGTTGCTCAAGAAGTAGCCAATGAAATACTGTCACAGCTTCCTGATGTAACAATTCTGGATGAAACAAAATTTAGAGTGAGATAATGCTCTTCATTCAATTCCCTTTTATAAATCCCCAGAAGGTTTTTTCTGCTATCAAGGTCTTGCTTTTATACTGGCTGTGACCTACCGCAGTATTAAGAATGATAGTAATACTCTCAGACTAATTTCTAACTTTAGACTGGTCTAATACTCACATCTTCGAGCATATTTACTGATGTCATTGGTTAAATGAATGACAAAAATATGATACAATGTGTAAATGAATTCCTAAAATTTGTCACAAGATGGAGATGTAATGCAAAATTTAAATCTTCCATTTTTAGGCTAATACACTCCAATTCAAGTTTAATTAATTTGAATATTTCTGAGTTTTAAGCATATTTTCAATAGTATAGTGGGAAGTTATTCTAGCCATTTTCTTAGTTTCAGCGCCAGTACTAACCTTGCTCTCTGCAAGTAACTGGCAACCTCTCTCCATTTGAATGATCACCTGTCAGGTGCCCATAAATAAATTTACTTAAAATATAGTGGAAAATAAATTCCAAGATGCAACAGATGTCTGGATTTTATGTGACAATTTGGCCGATACAAGACCATTTGTCCTACACAGGTCCTGTATTTTCTACTGTATTTCAAGTAAATTTATTTATCGGCATTGTACATGATTCTATTTGTTTACAATTTTGTTTACAGGAAGTTCAAGAAAAAACAAAGCATGGTCAGTCATGGCTGATTCATTTTGTGGAGGGTGACGAAGGACGACATTTAGAACTGAGGAAGTTACCCGCCATGTTGAATGACATCAAAGTAAGATATCTCTCAGATTGTTAGTTTATACCAATTTATTTTAGCTCGATTGTGAAACAAGCAATTTTGCTTATATTAATCACGATTGAGTCTGCTTCCTGAACACTACACCAGTACTACGTTAAAAAAATGAGATTGTGAAGTTTATGAACAAAATCCACCTAAGCTGGGATTTGGACTCAGGACCTTTGGATCAGAGGTCAGAAACTCTACCACTAGACCACAATGCCTCCCAAATTGTTGAATTAAATATGTTAAGATTTAATGGGACAGGACATTGCTATCTGATTATATTTGAAAATTTAGAAACTGCTTTTACATCACTATTATTGTTATATCAGAAAGTAAAATTTGGGTGTATCGAGGAAATAAATGCTTTGTGTATTTATGTGTAACAGTACTGTATGTTGTATTTATTTCTAGGTCGGTCGTGTGGACTGTCAAGTTATGAGAGGGATGTGTAATGATTTACATATAAATAAATTTCCCAGCTTCTTTGTGTTCAAACATACAGGTGGACACGAAATTTACTATGGTAGGTGTCTATGGCATTATATTTTAAATCTAAAAAAATGTGTTTATCTAGGAAACATTATTTACTTCCTTTCAAATATTTATTTAAATTTAGGAGTTTTGGGTTTAAAGCATGGCTTTACCTCATTTTTCTTTGTGCAATTTGATGGGAGATATTTTATATTTCAAAAATATTCTCCAATTTCTGACATATTTATTATGCAAGACAATAACTAATTAGATTTATAGTACATTTTTCAAATCGTTTTAACTATTTTTAGGACTGGTAAGAGCATGCTTTTATGTTTCATAAACATTTAGTATTTTAACCAGTTTAACCATTGTGAAAAATTTATCTTATACGTTCAACTTTTATTATGACAAATTTTGCTAAAATCAGGACGTCACATTAAGTTGAATAAAACGAAAAATTCATCTCAAGAAGAGTTAAGAGTTGTCAGTACTTTTGTTGTATTTCATTAAATGTTGTAGTATGAATGTACTTAATGCTTTCAGGTCGAGTAACAGCTCACGATGTTGCTGCTTTTGCCAGAGATGCTGTGGTGATTAAACTTGAAGCTCTTGGTCCGAAAGATTTTGAAAGTCATAGAGTTGGCCCATCCAGTCGTGAAGCTTGGTTTATAGATTTCTTTGCTCCTGTAAGTGAATTATTATTGTGATCATCTATAAAGTAAAATCTGAAACATTTCTTTGTTTTGATTATGATCGATGAATCTTTTAACTTGGAACAATTTTATTTTCATTGATATTATGAGATTAACAAAATTAAAGATATCTTAGTTTAGTGGATGTGTGTGCAGATGCCTGTTCAATATAATTCTAAGCTGTTCAATTAACACGCTTGGTGCAATTCTGATGACTATATTGTTTTTCTAATGGAGATAGCTTCTAATGCTTCTAGGAACCAGAGACTGGTTTCATAGACATATTATAGCTAAGATAAGCACTTCTTAAAACTTTTGGTCCTTAGCTAGACCAATGTCACATATTTGGATTAAGAGTCAATATTTTACTACCTTGATCTTTACCCAGTTGTAACTATTATGTGTCCGTAGCATTCATGTAAACAAAAAGTGGAAATGTTAACATTGCACAGACAGACTTGATATTAAAGTAAAGGCTTACAGCAGTCTTATATTCTCATTTTTGTTAAGTATCAAAAAAGAAAATTGTCTGACTGACATTCCATGTTTTATTGTTGAAAGGGTTGTGTGTGATAAATAATTCTGTATCGTAACTCTGTATCTTCAGTGGTGTCCACCATGTATGAGGTTGTTACCAGAGTTTAGAAAAACAGCGAAAAACTTCCGCGGTCAAGTTGTGAACTTCGGCACTGTGGATTGTACGATACACGGAGAGTTGTGTAGATCGGTAAGTAACTTAGATATGATAGAGTTGTTGTGTCATGTAATGTTACAAGGTAATTACCCTTGTTTTTTAAAAGTAAAAAACAAATGTGTTTTTAGTAAGCATGCAATCATTTAGCAGATTTTTTGACAGAAACAAACTTATAACTTTGTTCATTACATGAATGACATTATTTTCTATTATTAAAGTCTTTTAATCTGCTTTTATATTTTTATTTTTTTTATAAATATTTATTTTGTTTGGTTTCAGTATAATGTAAGATCTTATCCCACTACAATATTTTACAACCAGTCAATACCACACCAGTATCATGGACAACATAACGCCATGGCGATGATGGAATTTATAGAAGTAAGTATTATTTATTATTATGTGTGTGTTTTGTTATTGGAGTAAATGCCAAATCACTTGCAGCAATTCTAATTGAAAGATGCTTCTAGATTTTTATTTCTTAATGAATATTATTTTTATGCTGAAAATGATTCTTAACGATCCTTTGTAAATCAAGGGTATTATTTTTTGTGGATCCGATGATTGTTTGGGAGACTTTTGTAAAAAGTGTCAGTCTGTTGAGAAAATCTTGCTGGATATGGGAGGGGTAAGCCCTTTCTTCTCAAATGTTGATGCATCATGATCGACTATTGAATTATCGGTACTTGTATCTTTCTAATTCTATTTTTAGAAAGCATTCTTGTTGTTTTGATCTTCAACAAATAATTTCCTCCCGTTTGATCAGCGACCAATCACACCCAATAGATGTTGTAACAGAAATTTTACCAACATGATTTTTATTTTCAGGACACATTAAACCCACCAGTTATTAAGCTGACTAAAGAATCCTTTGATAGACTTGTTTTAAATAAAGACGATGATGTAGTCTGGTTGGTGGATTTTTATGCTTCCTGGTGCGGCCCTTGTCAACAGATGGCGCCAGAGTGGCGGAGACTAGCTAAGGTTTGTTGCAAATGTTCAAATTTTCCAGAAAATTTGAATGATCAGAATATTAATAAAAAAGGAGACATCTCCCAATTAATACAATAAAATAATTAACAAAATGTACAAAAAGTCACCTGCTGTGTTTTGTGTCATATATAAATATTTATTTTCATTCCAATGACATATGTTATCAAACTTATATTTTGAGAGATATTCATCCTTAGTATAGATTCCTGTTGTAGAAAGTGATCAATATTGAATAAAACCATTCCAACTAGTGTTGTACAGTATCCTGACAGAATTTGCACATTATTAAAAAAAATCTCTTCTCGTAGCATTTATTTCTAGTCCAAAATTGAAGAAAATCTAGAAAACTGGCCCATTTTTCTCATTGCCCCACCCAAAAGTAAATGTTTAGTTACTGAAAAACTACCACTTTCTTGTTAATAGCTTAACTTAACAAAATAACTTTGAATTGTTGACCGTGGTCCAGTGGTTAGTGCGCTGGACTTGTAACCCGGAGACCCAGGTTCGAATCCTGGTAGTGACGGGTCATACCCTTCCATGAAAATTTGACAAAAATGTCAATTTTTTTCCATATGTGGAGAAGTTGCCAGCTCCTTGTGGAAGGGTACGTTAGTACTGGTTAGTATACAGTCCAGGAAAACTGGTTCACACCAGTCGCCGTATATAACTGAAAATTCGTTGAAAAATGGCGTTAAACCCCAGTGAAAATTAAACCCAAGTGAAAATTGAATTGTTATTTTTTTGCAGTTATTGAAGGATACAAAGAACGTGTTTGTTGGTATGGCAGAATGTCAGGAGGAACAATCGCTGTGTTCTAGTCAACAAGTTAGATCATACCCTAATCTAAGATTATACCCACCAAAGGCTAAAGGAGGATCCTATTTGTAAGAATACAATCTTTATTAGTAGATCAGTGCCACAAAACTTCTCTGATCAAGAATTTTTTCTAAGTTTAGTATTTTAATTCTTCAGGGATGTGATTTTTTGTGCTTTTTGCTGATTGCATGATCATTGGAATCATTTTCTTGAATATTGATAGAGTTGTGGAAAATCGGATGTTGGGAGCAGGCCTATGTTTTTTATCATCAGATAGGTGACGTTAGAATTACTGCATAATATTGAATGGTAAAATTGAATGTTCTTTTTTTCATCTTTTTTAGTACATACAATGGTTGGCATAGAGACGCTGAATCATTGCGCGCCTGGGCGTTTGAGTTTTTACCATCCAAAGTAGAAACCATTACTTGGAATAAATTTGATGGTAAAATACTTGCTGGTAAAGAGGCGTGGATTCTAGATTTCTATGCGCCTTGGTGTGGACATTGTCAAGTGTTCCGTCCAGAATTTGAGAAAGTCGCTAATGTAAGTACATAAAGGAATCAAAATGTGGCATCCTTGGTCCCTAAAGGTCAATTGCCTTTCCATAATATTGGCACTGTGATTTTATTCTAAATTAATTTTTCATGTTTGTCCGTGATATTCTGTTACTGATAATTGTAATATTACATATGAAAAGCGATATATGACAAACAACTAGCAGCGAGCACTCAAATATAATGGCAATTTAATTTGAACAATTATAGTCTCCAGTCTTTCAAGAGAAGGAGAGTATTGTTCCTATTTGTTTGTTTAACTAGGCACACAAAATTTCAGTTTGGTGTGCTTACTGTAAAATTCTAAAATGTAACATGAAAAAAAACAGCAACTGTAAAATAAACATTGTATTTTTCAGGATATTGAAGGTGTAGCTAAGGCTGGTAAAATTGATTGTACGCAGGAACGTAGACTGTGTCAGTCTGCGGGTGTCAATGCTTATCCTACTGTAAGATTTTATCCCGGATCATCAGATGGTAGGAAACAGGTAAGGAAGATTGGAGCACGTCCCTGTGGTTATTCTATATTTCAAATCCAAAGGATATACATAGTACATACAGGCCTAAAAAGTCCATAAAGTTTGGCATTGGCCTTAAAAAAAGACCCTAATTTAAACTTGGTCCAGACCCTAATTTGAACTTGGTCCATAAAAAGTCCCAAAGTAGTCAGAGCCCTTAATTAATACAACATGGAAACGTGGAAACTTGATACAGTCATTTCATTGGACAATAGAGATGGTCAATATATCTGAATTTATATATGTTTTTGATGGTAGCAATTGTTTCCTTAGATACAAAGGGAGACAATCGGTACTGTATAATTATACAGCCAATCAAATTGCAAACTGCTTACATCAGTAACTTTGAAAAATGGTGCTTTACACAGTGCCTGTAATAGAACATGGAATACTTCTGGTATGATGTGTTTTCTGTATAATTATGTTTTCTTGTATGTAGACTGGGAAAAAGATACAAAGAGTTATGACTCTAAATTATTTAAATATACTTTATGACTTACTTTCTGCTGAATGTCATGTGAAGTGCTCCTCAGCAGCTGAGGTAATATTGTGATTTAGGGGGTTGTTTCATGAATGTCAAATGACTAGATGTTTGTCCTGGAGGATTGTACAGAATTAGGGCTTGTGGTGTAAGCATACTATAACTGAAATGGCATTGTTTGAAGTCAAAAACCTTGTTCTATCTGGTATGTGTTTCAGACGATTGGCTCTTACAGCTAGCAAAATCCCCCTAACTTACAATATCATAAAGTATATATTTCTTTACAAATAAAGGTGTTTCTAGACTTTTAGTTGATAAATTTATATCTCAGCTATGATATGTCTTTCGAATCCATTTGATACCAAAATATGTCAACGTTTTTCCTGTACAATTTTTCTTTTTCCAGTACGATTTGAAAGTTTTAAATATTTTACTGTGATATACTTCAGAATGCTTTTGGATGGGATATAGTGAGTCAAAATGCTGAAGAAATATCTAATTTTGTAAAACAGAACACACCAAAGGTAAACATCCTTGTGACACTGTAATGGCTTTTTTATGTAGATTTGTAATTTATGTAGTCTTATTAATATAAGCTTCACTGAAATAAATATGATACTTATTTAAAAAAAATATGCTCCCTTAATGGTTTTACCTCTTAATAACAGTTTGGGATACAGTTATCGTGAAACTTTGTTTCGCGAAAAATATTTAATATTTTAATATTATTTTTAACTTCCGAATCTTCTTATGCAGTAAAAACAGGAAATGACCCCTTCTGGACTGATCCAAATGTCCAGTTTTCTGAGAATTCTTAATTTCATAGAACTATTGATTATAGAAGAGAAAAAAAATTCCAGAGAATTCTGGTTTTCAGCAAGTGCAGTTTTCAGGGGTTTTACTGCAGTAAATTGCTTTCAGACTTCTCTGATAATCAATTTTGTATTCTATTTCAGAAAAACAGAGTTACACAGCAACGTGATGAGTTGTGATGAAAGTTATCATTTCTCCATTCATTAGTGATCTGATCAACTTATACTTAAATATGTTCATCGATTCTCTATCTAAGAATTTTAATGTTTTTTCCAAAACTGTGTACAGCAATGCGTTGAAAGATTTATTCAAATTTATTTATTCAATTAGATTTGCATTGAGAAATTTTGTCAAAATAATGTTTGGGTTATGCATTTCAAATTTATACAAAAACAGCGTCTTATTTATGCATTGAAAGCTTTGTTCAAAACAATGCTTTAATAATGCATTGACCTGTGTTAAAATGAACTATTTGTGTGTTATTGATACAGACTATACAATTTAAGTATTCAATATACTGAATTACTCAGCTGATTATCTCATCTCTGCATTAATCATCTTTTTATTACTGTCATAAATTCATTTAACTGTAAATGTACTTTAATAAGCAATGCTTATACATTGTATTTATTAAAGATTATATCAGGTTACATGCTTGCATGTAAAAAGGTTGAATTGCACCCTTGGCAATACAAATGTAATTTATATATTTAATATGGAATTCTGTTTTAGCCATCACTTATCAATCTCATGAATCTCTTGCATGGGGAGAAACTCATCAGCATCAAATAAGAATACAACTAATCCACAAAATTGTGATGTCACCAAAAGTTGTGATGATGTCATAAAAAGTTGTGGTGATGTCATAAAAAGTTGTGGTGATGTCATATTTTGTGCATGCTGCATTTTATTGTTCCATTGATGTCAAAACACCTAAATATTTGGATGTTTTGTTGAGCAGCTGCAAGATGGTACATCCTTGTAGTCAAATGTGACGTCACTGTAATAGTTGAAACAAAACTTTAATCATATCTTTGGATGTGTCCTTACAGCGATGGCTGTAACATATTTATAGTTTACAATATTATGTGGCACAGATGGAAAATCCAATTATTTGTCAAATGCTCACGTATGTGTTGTGTTTATGTATGAATGAATGCTTGTTGTCACTTTTGATATGATGTGATAATATCATAAATTACCAAATGTCAATTAAGTGCTTGAATATTAAATTCCTAGATTAGACTTTTTTATAAACTTTTTTATTACTGGGAGGTTAGCAGCATTTTATGATCAGACAATGGATTATTAAATTTGAGATCAGTCTAAGCTGAAATTGCTATTTTATTTTCAGAATAATTTTTGTTTCAAAAGATATCAATCAATATTTCAGTACTTATTTGGACTGATCAGTTACTAGTATGAGGACAGAATAGCATATGATAAATGTTGTCTTTGTTTAATCATAATTAACTTAAAAATATTAAGAGACAATTTTTTAACTTAAGATTTTAGCTTGAAGACCAACATTAAGTTTTATCATCTTGGACCTGGACCCAGTTTCTCTTTATCAAAAAATGTTATTAACTGTTGTTAATATTACTGTTATTAAAATTGCCATAGTGTCATTGATTTTGATAATTAACAAGACTTAGTGTGGCCAACCGATAGACAATAGTAGTGCTTAAAATCATTTAATGAGGCCATCCTAAAACATGTTTGTTTACAGTTATATGATCCAAACTTTTAACAATGGGTGTGTGGGTTGGTAGACATTTTTTGTCTGTTAATATATCATATGCTGTCATGAAAATGAGCATCTGAAATATGAATGAAAAAATCTTTTGTCAAAAAATGAGAACATTTTTGGATTGCACATTTTTTAGAGTCAGTTGTGTATCTGCGAAGTAATATTTTTTAACATTGGCCTAAGGTGTCATTTTAAGCACCAGGCGTATTGCAACATTATAATGGCAAAGTTTTCACAGCTGCTGGCTTGAGTTCTTTAATTATTATTAAAATTGATGTCTCTTTGTTTGTGGCTAAAGTTTTAACCTTCTAAGTTGTGATAAGTATAATGTGCCATTAATTTGTTTAATATAAGTATGTCATATTTATGTTGTGAATGATATTTTTGCTTTTATGTTTTTTTTCTGTATACCCCCTATAGAAAATGTTATCTCATGTTCTTGGGTTCTTCACATGTCATTGTCATTGTGTGTATTTAGTAAATTAAGAAACTTTTGCCTTGCCCCCCCTCCCCTATGCAACAAAAACACTCGAGGTGGTATTTAAACTTTATTCTTAGTATTTCCTGGTTTCCCATGGCATTTTGGTTTGGTATGAGTTCATGTATTTTAAAAAAATGTAATTAAAAAACTTTTTGGGAGTATGGAACCAGACCCTGGTTTTGAAATCATTGTAGAATCAACTTTTTGATTTCTTTGTAGATTGGACTAAATCAACTAATAGTCTAATCTGTTGATGATTATACTTGTAGGTCTAGATTACATCAATACTCCCGTTGTTCCATATTCTCTCTGCAACTCAAAATAAAATGATTTGAAAATTTAAATTTGAGATTAATCTCATTTCACATGTTTTATTAAATAAGAACCTGATCTTTTATTCATGAATGTTAATTACAAAGGTTGTTCTTACCAGCCGGTACTAGTCATATTTAGACAGCCCATTGTTTTTGTAAAATGTTGGTTGTTTGTTAAGAAATTTTTAGTGTTTCTGTTAATAAGGCTGCATTTAAAAAATCTTTGTTTGCTGTCCCCTTACTTTTGTTGGTTTTAAGTTTATTGAGGTATTCATAATTTATGTTAAACATTGTGGTGCCCATGTATAGAGAAATCTTGCCTGACTTGAAACAATAAACTAAAATTCTTTGGTGCTTAAACACTTTTTAGCCATAAAGTTGGGAGACAGGTTCTAAAGAATTTTTTATTGTGGCCTTAACAATTTTTATTCAAAGTTAAAAGTTGTGTTCTGAGATAGTGGTTGTTTATTAAAAAAATTGCACCGTTTTGAGTGCAATTGCTTCATACAATAAAATAAGATTCTTTATTATTCATTAAGTCAGGAGATAGAATTTTTTTTGTGGCTTTATCAATTTTTATTTAAAGTATAAAGTTGTATTCTGAGATAGTAGTTGTTTATGCAAAAATTGTGTTATTTGAGTGTAATTGCTTCATAAAGGGTGTGTAATTATTATTTTTAACATTTTATAATGTGTTTTAAAGACAGAGTTGTGGTTTATTTGCTGTTATAATGGTGGAGGACTCCTGACATAACCTGAATATAATCACCGATCTTCCGTTAGCTCGCTGGACAACTTCCTCTGGTGAAAGCTTTTTTCTGGTCCCCGTGTGAAGGCGGTTACTAGTCAGAGATTTTAACCACTGAAACAAGTGGGGCCTATAACTCAGACTTTAGTAAATTGATTTATTCTGTTTGTAGTTACTTACAGTTTCTCATGTTGTATAATTTTGTTCATGTGTGCATTTGATATACAAATATTTTCTTATTCTGTTGTATGATAAATATACTACTACTGGTTAATCTTATGCCAACCCTTTTAATGCCACCTGTTCAGGCCAAAATTGAAATATTATATGTTTGTGATTCATGATGTCTCTTACCATTAAATTTTAATGATGAGTCTGTAGGGGATAACTGTGTAATTTTGTTGACCAGAGTAGCTATCATTGATCATGATAACAGTTGTAGTAAAAGCTGTACATGTTTGTCTTCCAAATTATGATACCCTATACAAATGATATCCATAGGCCAAATTTTCTGTTTTGTTTGCTGTCTCCCAACCCTAGTAGTTGTAAAGTTTATTAAGTTATTCCATAATTTGATACCCTATACAAATAATACCATTAAGGCCACATTTTAATTATTTATTTCTTTGCCGTCTCTCAGCCACAGTAGTTTGTGAAGATGGCTTGTTTAGAAAATATTCATATTATTTTTGGATGTATTTCCAAACAATGCATTGTAAGTAGTGCAACAAAATGACACAGAAATTGTTGCCCAAACTGTTTTTTCAAAGCAAGTTAAATTTAGGAAATATATTGATTTTACCTGTATAGGATAAATTTATTTTAAGTAGTAAAATACGCTCAAAACAGCTTGAATTGCTGGAAATAGGATGAATGTACACAAAAATTGGTTGAAATCAATCCAAAGTTAGTTAAATTTGTACACAAAGGTTTTTGAAATTATCCCAAAATTGGTTCAATTTGCCCAAAGTTTATTAATTAATTTATTATTTTATTCATTATTTTAAAGCACATCTCTTGTAAAATATTAAAGACATGGTCAATATGTGTTCATAGTAATGCATCAAAACTTAATACATAACATTCTTTAATTAAATATTTTTTACCAGTTGGCCAGTAAGATGTTTGTTGCTGTATTTATTCTCAGTAAATTTGGTCCTTTTGTTTATTTCACCCCCTCCGCCCCGTTATTCCCCAAATCACTAGTGTTGACTCCCCTGTGCTAAAAATCTTTGTGCATGTATTGGAATGTATGTGTTAACATTATTATTAGAAACTTTTTGTACCTTATCAATATTATTTACAATAGAAACTCATTATATCAAACATGCTTATATTGATTTCCTGCTTATATTGATATAATTATAACGTCTCGAATTTTTCCTTCTTTTTACATACAAAAAGTGCACTTATTTCTATTTCTTTGGGGTGAGTATTGTCGTATATGGAAGTAGATTTTTGGTCCCAAACATCGATTTTCAACAGTACTGTGACCATCTAAGTCGTAATAGACTGATGAAATGATTATTACAACACCCCGACAATCGCTCTAAAAAGTAAACCCAGTTGTCAAATTTCTCTGATTATTTATGTATCGAAGTTCGTCTATATCGAACAATTTTGCAAGGTCACTTGAACTTTGATGTTACGAGTTTCAACTGTACATATACCTAAGGTTGATTTGTTTTTGTTTTATTGGTCAGCGCAATGATGTTCCAAATATAACAAAATGCTTTAGTGTACATTATAACAAGGTTTTTGAGATTGAATCCTGGGCATGGCACGAACTTCCTTATTCATGAAAACTTACGCTATTAAAAGGGCCTCAACCTATTTTTTTAATTTGACAAAGTGGAACATTTTTTTCATGAAAATAGACTGTCCATTATTATTAATCTCAGTTAATTCCTCTATTAATTGTAAAAAAACTTATTAATTATTTGTGAAATTGATAATTATTGTTTGTCTGTTGATGAAATTAATTGATTTTATGTATTAGATCAATTATTTTTATTCTGTGTTTGTTAAATCAATTGGATATTTTGATTAATTGTAAATTCAATTTGTGCTTTTAAGTAACCTTAAAATTCATTAATTTAAGTATTATGTGCATGACTTATCTGTGGTATAATTGATATTTCAACCTCTAATGATATTAGTGTTTAAGAAAAAAATCCATGTCTAGTTTGACTCTGTAAATTTGGGAGTGCTTATTAGAATAATAGAGGGTATTAAATAATCATTTTTGTGGTAATGGTGCTGGGTTGTCTATGTTTTGGTTAACTTACACATAAATCTAGGTAGAAATACTAGCATATCAATTTTTGGGAGATACTGTTTCACTACAACATGGTTTGGAAAAGGTTTTTTTATTTGTTCATTTGACATTACATTGTACATACACTAGCCATTTATACATTAATAATTAATTCTTTAGCTAAGAATTTGCTGTAAAACATTGTCTTGGTGTAGAATGAAGTTTACTGTCACATGTTAAACCATTAACTTCTCTTCTTATTTCTTGATTCATGTTCACTTTTACAGTAAAACCTCACTAAGTGACTACCTGAGTAGTTAAACCACCTCATTATAGCAACCACTAACTTTTGTACCCATTTCCTCTTTATTTCAACTTGACAATGAGACATTTCGGTATTAAGGCCATTTTGTTTGTTGAAAATATGGCTTTTTTATTGAGGTTTCACACAATCATGCCTCTGAGTAAGAACTTATATGAGATGCATTATCAGTACATGTAGTCTCTTAATTTTGTGTTTTTATTATGCACTTACAATTACTTAAAGATTCACTTACAAAAAAACTTATGATATCTAGTTAATTGATATTGTAGTTTATGTAAAAGGTTAGGCATGTTTTAACAGAGTAGTCTCAGTCCTTTTTTCTCCATGTCACATGCACCCGACAGTCTTTAAGTATGTTAAAATATTTAGTGATATTCCTTGAATATAATAATATATATATTTGTTTAAATAAAACATGTTGAAGATTTTTTATGCTTTTTTATTCATTTCACATTATTGTTTGTGTCACACATGATGATTACAAGTTTCAATAACATTCAAGGTATATGGAGAGAATGGCTTCATTAACACAGTAATACCTCCACAGACCATGACATGTTACCTCTCATATAGTGACATGATACCACTTCTTCATAGATGATGTATCTCACATACCATAACATGATACCTCTTACACCATGTCATGTTACCTCTCTTACACCATGTCATGTTACCTCTCTTACAACATGTCATGTTACCTCTCTTACACCATGTCATGTTACCTCTCTTACACCATGACATGTTACCTCTCTTACACCATGTCATGTTACCTCTCTTACACCATGACATGTTACCTCTCTTACACCATGTCATGTTACCTCTCTATAGACCATGACTTGATAAATCTCATATACCATATCATGATATCTCTTCATAGAACATGACAAGATACCTTTTCACACGCCATGACATGTTACCTCACCATAGTCAATGACTTAATACCACTCCATGTACCATGACATGTTACCTCACCATAGTCCATGACTTAATACCACTCCATGTACCATGACATGTTTCCTTAGACCATGACATAATGCCAGTAGTCAATAAGATACCAGTCCATAGATCATGATAATATACCAGTTCATTGATCATGATAATATACCAGTTCGTAGATCATGATAATATACCTGTCTACAGATCAGATAATATCATAACAATTCAGATCAATATATATTCAGATAATATGCCAATTCATATAATTGAGACAACATGCAAGTGCATAGATTATGATAATATATCAGTCTATAGATCATGACAAGATACCAGTCTATAGATCATGACAAGATACCAGTCTATAGATCATGACAAGACACCAGTCTATAGATCATGACAAGATACCAGTCTATAGATCATGACAAGATACCAGTTCATAGATCATGACAAGATACCAGTTCATAGATCATAACAAGATACCAGTCTATAGATCATGACAAGATACCAGTCTATAGATCATGACAAGATACCAGTCTATAGATCATGACAAGATACCAGTCTATAGATCATGACAAGATACCAGTTCATAGATCATAACAAGATACCATTCTATAGATCATAACAAGATACCATTCTATAGATCATGACAAGATACCAGTCTATAGATCATGACAAGATACCAGTTCATAACAAGATACCAGTATAAAAATCATGACAAGATACCAGTTCATAGATCATAACAAGATACCATTCTATAGATCATGACAAGATTCCAATCTATAGATTATGACAAGATACCAGACTATAGATCATGACAAGATACCAGTCTATAGATCATGACAAGATACCAGTCTATAGATCATGACAATATACCATTCTATAGATTATGACAAGGTACCACTTTATGGATCATGATAAGACACCAGATCATAGATCATGAAAAGATATCAGTTCATAGATCGTGATGATATACCAGCTTATAGATCATGATAAGATACCACTCATATATCATGATATGATAACAGTTCATATATCATTGTAAGGTATCAGTTCATAGATCATTACTACTGATAAAGTACCTCATTTTAACCAACATTTATTTTCGGACGAGTTTCAATGTTTCGTGTGTAATTCAACTTAATTAGGAGACATTCTTGATAAGGTAGCATATTTTGGTTCCAAAAGGTGGTCTCCATATCGAGGAGTTTCTTCATTTGGTGTTGTATATGTAGCATAGTTTAGCAAGAAATATGACAGATAAACTTGAGTGAAGTTCAATATAAGGGTCACGAAACAGTGCTATAGCTGGTGGTGGTCAAGCTTGTAGTCGTAAATGTGTCAAATCTGGTTCTTGAAAATTTAGGAAAGATAAATTCTATTACTGATAGTGTTGAACTAATGTAATAATAGCTTGTATATTTTACAGCTTGTTCACACATGGCGTAGCTGTCTCTTTTCTGGGGAGGGGAGAGAAATGGATCTTTATTACTACATGTACATGTATGTATCAAATACACGGAACAGAAAAGGAAACCAATGTTAGTACAGGTATAAATTCCAGTACCTGCTGGTATGTAAGTGAAACAGTGTTGAAAACGGGAGGGTGTTAAACCCGGCCTTTCAAAACAAAATATTTAACATTTTTGTGCATAAATCATTATGAACTAATGCATCATGAAACAAAAATATTTTAGAGTTTATAATGGTCAAATTCAAAACCATGAGAAGACAGATCCACGCCACTATTTTTGTAAACAGTCATTTAAAGATAAGACTAAAGTATCCGACTATAAGATAATGAATTGAATAAGGTTAGACATTTCTGGCCAATCTGATCACTTATCAACATGGTAAGTAGGTGCATTTCATTCTAGTCAAAACTTATTCGAAGATACATTCTATCATTCATCATTATCTTTGTCAAAATTTTTAGGGTGAAAGAAAATATTTTTAATGTGACAAACTGTATATGTTAACATGACCTCCATGTTAATACGTTTACTGCTCATTGTTTGTCTAAATACGAAAGCATATGTAAATACACATGTACTTTATGCTTAATTAATCAGTCCTTGATACCTTGCATGCAATGTTTTTTTCTGGGGCTTGCCAACAAAATGCCAGCCATGTATGCCAGCGTATATGATGAATATGGTGATGTTTTGGGGTTACAAACTACTGTAGTGCTAACATGTCCCTCACGTGGTCAAATCACTACATTAGGTTTGAATTAAATTTGGCTCAATACATTTAACTAACTGGTGTTGCGCATCTTTCAACTTCTAGCGATTCTAAAATACAATATATCAAGTGTTGTTTCAGAATTCGATACAGATTTTAATTTTATTTGTTGCGCATCTTTGTGTGCGCGCGCAACAGCACACTGCCTCTTCCGGAGGATCTTTGAGACCGGGTGGCACTGGCGGCGCGTTTTTACCAATGGCGCCACATGCACCAAATGCCATACATCACGTGGGCGTATCCTACAATCTATTGAAAGGTAAACATAACAAGTTGTGTTTTTACTTTTCAAGACATTTTTATGTGTTTCTTACCAAAATCATTTCGCCGTTTCTCCTATATTTATATCCACGGTTTTCCATCAGTCAGGTTCATCCACATCGCTGAACATCAATATTGAGGAGGAAAAAAATTCCAGTACGCTAGTGACTTGTCAATAATTTCTGGACATGAATTTTTTCACGATTTTCTTTTTTTTCAAGTAAGCTTTTAAGCCTAACTGACAAGAAGAACAAATTCTCATGAAATATACTAATTATCGGAGATCCATTGTACACATCATCAGTTCAATGGGAATTTAAAAATGTTTAAAATTGTCACAAACTACTTTAATATCGCAATTACCTAATAAACAAATGGTTCAAAATGGTTTATAAGTATGTCCGTATTGGACCTATGATTAACAATGGGAGTTTTGTCTGTTACAAGGCAACCCAGACGGTGAATACTGGTCAACTGGCGGAGAGGACCCCGGGATGGATCTCACAAGAAAGATATTTACCATCAGTCCTGGGGACAATCCACCGGAAGTCATTACCGAACATCATGACACGTGCGCCACGTCTCATGGATTTACTCTATTTTATAATCCGAAATCATACCAAGATAAACTGTTTCTTAATGTCAAAACATCAGGTAAGGCCGAACTCAACATTAGAGATAAAAAACGTATTCAAAGCAAGATGCGCGCGACCGGTGTGCTACATCGTTTTTTCTTTCATATGTACCTTATCGCTACGTGTCTTCGGGAGTGGAATAAGTAAAACATATTGCACATATTGAAAAGTTCTTGGTACAATCCATGTTTTAGTGGAGCGGAGCCGGTGATTATGAGACCAGAATGAAACATACGTAAAACATGTTGTAGACATATTAAGATAATTTAAATTCAGTCAATACTTAATATGGTGTGGATAGAGCCGTGAGTCAAAAGACCCCATATAACGTACTTCAGCGATAGAAAGATTCATACATGTAATCTTGTACGATTAGAAGAAGCACAATTTCAGTGAAGATAGTCACATGACCTGTACGTCACTCGTAACTGAAATATTACTGCTAAATGGCGCTAAACCCAATGCGAACAAACGAATAATTATTTTCAGATAGCGACCTGGATACTGCCCTCCATCCATATGCATTCACTCTCAGTTCCGGTAAGTGATTTTCTTTAAATTACAGTTACTAGCCTTGATGTACAAAAATTGTCCCTTTTCAAATTAGTACATGATGTATCACGCATAAAATTACCTCTCTGTATAAACATCATACCGTGTATTAGTACTTAAAAGCATTGCTTGCTTCACTTTATGCCGAGTCATTCCGGTGGCGTTTCAATGCAGCATTGTCCGCCAGATCTTCAAAATTTCTTCCACGTTTACATCATGCAGAAAAGAACCTGAAATATCAATACGGATAAATGAATGCAATTTAGTTAAGAAATAACGTCCACCTTTAGGCTGATGCGAACCAATTAAGAAACCGGAACCACGTGATCAACCAATCCAAACGGGCTATGGGATTGTCCTTTTAGTTGACAAAGACTTGTGCAATTTTTTCTAGCGTACCAAGCAGTCACTCAGCAGACGACTAAGCATCATTACGTGTACCAGGATGCGTCCACAATTTGTCAACTGGGTCACGTGAGGTATTCCTCGAAGCTTGCGGCAGCTGATCATTATCCAATCACGCGGGAATTTGCCGCCGACGTCTGCTCACTCCCAAAGACGTTCGATGCTAACAAGTACATGCAATTTATCGAGACATGGGGAACGGTATGAATGAAAATCATATTGATAGAATATTAATTAGTTAATATCAATTAGAATATGAATAGTTTAAATATTAATTATTGAATAGAATATTAATCATAGTAAAACATAGTGAATGCCTAGAATGAACAAATAAATTAAGTTTCCAGGGAGTCATTGTAATTGTGCTCCACTATATCAACAACTGTGGAGGGACTGACTTATAAATATATGTTGTTCAAGTTGATGAACATATTTGACCATCTGTGTATTAACAGCCTAATAACTCAAAATACACATGAATTCAGCTCAAAAGATTTCCCATTACGTTCTAGATTAATTACACTGTGCACTGAAAGAAACAAACGATAAAAGAAAATATCATTTTAATGAAATGTAGCAAACGTGAACGTTCATATGTAAAACTTCTTACTAAATTATTTCCGTTTTTTTTCAGCATGTAGTTACAGCAGTAGATATAGGAAAATCAAACACTTATAGATATGTTGGTCACACCCGAGATTTATTCAACTTCGTTATGTTTAATGTAAGTATAAAAAAGAAATTGCGATGCATGCATTTCAAACTTTCAAATCTGAATTATTTGTTAAAAATGACGATTAAAGGGTAAACCACGAAATTATAGCTTTATAAACAAATGCATGCCCAATAGTGCCTAAGATATTGAAAATACACTCGTTGGATAGAAAAAGAATGCGGACAAATTCGATACAATTTGCGACAAAGAAGTACAGAGGCCCTTCTCTCGTTGGTAGAATGATATCCAATCAAGACGATGACACGCCTTACATAGTTCTGATTACACAGTGTAGGTCTGTTTGACCGAATATTCTAATATATTCTAAGTGCGTTTCTAGTCTGCTTATGTATAAATGTATTTTATGTACTGTTCGTAGCAATTAGGATATCGCCGCCCCTAATGCAACAAATGTAGAATCCTTGAAGACTTGTTTTGCAGGTAACGGACGATATACAAATGGGCGGAGCATTAGATGGGTATCCAAGCTCTTACGTGATTGACCTCGACTCGTACAAGTACCGTCATGAATATAAATTTATAGTAGGCGTGTTTGACGACAATTTACGAATCGGTGATCAGTATTTCAATGACGTCATAGGGAAGACGATAGAAACTATTGACATTGCGCTGGATCCAAAATATTGGAATTTTTTGAACTTCTACGTGCAACAGCATCTCTGTGACGCCACAGCTCAAGCTTCTCTGGCAACATGGCGAGCCAATATCGTGCAAGCACTCAAAGCATATCCTACATTTAAACAGGCTTCGGCTCCTGCTGGTATGTGTTTAATTTAAACCCTAGAGACAATTCATGTTAGTTCAGTGTTGTCTTGTTTGGTCGTGGGTTACTTTCTATACATTGTTTGCTTATTTATAATAAATTGTATTAGGTATAGAAATCATAGCACTAAGAGTGTGTGCATAACATGGTATAAGTACACTTCAACTCCTAACATTCATTCCAATACAAATCGTATATGCATATCGCACATCAAGCAATATGTAATGAACAAGTGGCACGGAATATGAAATACTTATTTTGCATGTTATGCCATGAATGTTGTAAAATATCTTTATCGAATGATGTCGTATTGCCAATATCTTACCAAGACTTATTCACCTTGTTAAGAAATTTGTAAAAATTGTCCAATAAATTCATTCGTCGAAAGAGTGATGTAACGATCCAAATTACCGAATGATTTTAGAACAAAGTCTTGCCATGCCAGCAACATGGCCGCTAGGAACATATGCAATGCCAAAGCCACAAGCCGGATGTCCGGCACAGTCATTTATGGATGGAACAATTAAGTTTCCTCAGGCACATCATGCGGGAACAGCACCAACAGGACTCCACCTTGATGGTTAGTCTACACTATTTTGACTGCAGGTCTAATTTCAATTTCTTTTGCAAAGTGTCCTTTCACGAATAGGGACATTTATCATTAGTTATAACTAAGGTAAGACCTGAATATTAATGCACTAAAAGAATTTTGTGGTGGTCTTAGTGGCCGATATGTAAGGTGTTACTGTATTAGCTAGATTAGCTAGAAGTTCGCTCATTGGCATTATTTTGATTTGACGGTTTTACGATTTACCTTTAAAATGAACCTTTGGACAAGAGAATTTGCTCTTGATGTACGTCGTGTGAACAATAGGGGGATAAACTTGTGTTACATAACCATTACTGTTTGCACCCTCATTGTAGGTTATTCAAAATATTAACGCACAGACTAAGTGTCCCTAATCATTCCAAAATCGGTGGTAAGTTAAAATAATGCATTTCATGCTTTTGACCTTGATAAAAAGAAAATCATTGGACATGCTATTGTTTGCACAGGCACTCTTACTAACAGTCAGTATTCATTGAACTACTGCACCAAGGAAGACCCATATCCCAGCAAATATGACATTTACTGGCCTAGAGGAGATTACTGTATACAACAATATGACAATATGTGTCCATATGCTTTTAAACAAGGAAAAATAAGACTGCATGTTGCTACTCCATCAACAACCTCTGGTAAGTGAACAATAGCGTTTATTATCTTTTAAATTGGTAACCCAATAGCGGTTGCTTAGCATATTAGTAAATTCAAGCGCAGAAACTAGATATAGACAAAGTGCCTTGAGATTACTTTCCTTACTAGAACAAAGTGAACTGGAATCTTCGTGATTTCATTCTATTCCACATCATTATATTTAAGGATAGGGAGTTCTTTGTAACAAATATACCGCGAAAAACTGCATAATTCGATGTCAGTATCCCCTTCCATAAATGTATGTAATTACTTGCAATTTACAAAATGGACAACTTCCAAATACTGAAGTTTGACCAACCTGGCGTCACCATCAATCTGGATCAGGCCTGAACAATCGTCATCTTTGATTTTGCAAGGTCTTAGCTCAATCGGTAGATTCGTGAGTTAGAAACCTATGAGCGGCACATGTTTTAAAGGCAATTCGTCCTTCAAGTGGCAGTTACTTGCGAAGAACAATACTAGTACATGAACTAGGAATCCATTAGATTGGTTTGATGAACTGCCCGTTGGTACGTAACTGAAATATTGTTGAAAACAGTTGTACCACTTCCTCCAAAAAAAAAAAAAAAAAAAAAAAAATTCAACAAATTATTTTTGTATTTTGACTATGACATTAACGACAAAGAAGTTGGTCATTCCATGTCCCAGAAGTGAAATAAAAACAACACTATTAAAAATTCTCCAACAAACAAAACACAAAATTCTCAAGAACGACCGACCTTGTTCAAGTATTTATACAGATTGTAACAATAACATGTATATTGCGGGCATTTGTCTTGTCAGTATTTTCTGTCTATCTAAAGGTATTGTACCAACAGGAACATATGGACAGAATACAGAATTGGTCTTCTGCTGTAGGTGAGACACATTTTTAAACATGTTGCACGTTCTAAATACGGTCAAAACGAGGTAACGGTCAAAGCAAATAGTGATCTCTATGTCAAGAACGGCTGTTATTTAGTAAACATTTATTGGTACAACAGTCCAAATAACCTTGATATAAAAGACAATGTGCATGAACCCTATATACTTCTATCACTGAGATAGTATTAGTTCACAGATTAATGTGAATATTCTATTGTTGCCACCAACGGACTTTTGCCTAGGCTCTACTCCAAGGACATTTGCATTTCAGAAATGACACTGTTTATTCACACAAAATGTACCTGCCATCAGACAAGCCATTCTACCTGTTTAGGAACCAGCATCATTGCCAACAGATCAATGGAATGACAGCAACAGAGGAGACATTATCATTCTATAATGACATCACTGTAGGTGGCGCCACAGGTCAGACGATGCTCAAGGGAAGTCACCCATACATTGAGTCAGTAAATATGTTTGCAGGATTAGGAGCAAAGCAGTATGACATACATTACTGCTACTACCAACCAATCACTAAATAAACCTAGAACTCTGATTTAGAATCCACTCATAAATCTCAAGACACTGATTGGTTAATTCTGAGGAAAGAATTATAATTGACCAATTTTGATACTAGTTTCAAACCTCAGAAGTAAATTTTAAGGTATCGCATAAGATATTGTACCAAACATCATAGGGTTTGAGCAGCTTAGGTCAACCTTACTTGTAACGACCAACACATATACCAGAATACCAGAAGTGTGATTGCACAAACACTATTAGTGAGGAAAATATCTCACCCATTTAGTAAAACTATCATTTTCAAGTGGATTTGAATGGATATGAATGTTTTTGTTAAAATAAAAAGAGTCTGAAAACATGAAATCCTCTTAAAGGAGGACACATCACATCCCCTTATACTTTGGTGGAGATTAAAACACAAGAAGTAAATAACAAGGGTTTTGTTCTGTATCAATATGTATTGCATTGAAATGCAATCACAGATGTTCAAAACATAGAAATGAAAGATTTTCAACAAATAAACTTTAATGTATAAATTCAAAAAACAAGACTAGTACAAAAATAACAGTAAATTATGCATTTCAGTAATACATATTAAAAGCAAACAATATTCTAATAAGATATTTTTTGTATATATAACACATGCAAATAATACATTGCAACCTCTCCAAAACAACACCCCTTGGGAAACACAAAATTATGCAGTTGTTGAGAGATTGCCACTCTAGAGATGTAAAATAAATAATCAAAATGTACAGTGGAGGGAAAGCATGCTGTTGTTGAAGGGAGTTTGTCGCTCAAGAGAGGGCCACTCTGGAGAGGTTGCACTGTATTGTACTTTAACCATGGTCAAAACAGTGTACTATGGCTTATATCACCAAGATCGTATTTGACATGTTATCACATTATGATGTGAGGTAGATCCTGACTAGAAATTCACACAAAAATCTGAAGGTTTATGTTAATGAAACAGAAATAAAGAATCCTCACAATTTTTTAATTGCACACTTTGATCACTTGAAATTCATTGCAACATTACAACAAAAGTGATAAAAAAATCAATACAAATTTTACTGCAATGCAACATACACAGAGCCTTCCAAAAAAAATGAATTGTGTCAAAAAGCACAATAAACCAAAGATACACAAAAAAGCCTGTGTTGTGTATTTAACTCTCTGCCAATCATGTTAATACTACGCTATCTATACTGATAAGCCACACGTACTTATACATGCTGTAGTCGTGCCAATATTGCCCTTCAGAAATAAACTAGCCACTCAACTAGAAATTATTCCTTAGTTCTATGAACCCTAAACACAACAGAAGGAATCATGAATAAAACAAATGGGCCGCAAGGAAAATGAAATGAGATGGATTTTGTTATTGGCAGGGTGGGATTGAAGGTTATGTCCACCAAGAGAAACTTTAGAACTTGTTTTTGAAGATAATTTGAACAAATCATAAAGAATAAAATTATTTTCACCGTTGAGAAAATTAAAAACAAACATACATGGTAGCTTTGTAGTAGTGAACCAAATTAAATGCTATTGACTAATACTGTGAACTTTTATATGTAATTTCATGTTGGCTTTTTGTATGAAACCTTTGTCACAAACAGGACAGAAATATCTGGGTGGTCGATGGACCCATTGGTGCTGTCTCAAGTCTTTTAACGTTTTAAACATTTTATTACATTCTGTGCAGGCAAATGTTCGTTCGTCTCTATGGAAACCATTTTTATGAAACTTAAGTTGATGAGGCTGTTTGAACGCTCTGTCACACAGATCACATTGAAATGGCTTGTTTTCTGAAATACAAGAAAAATACACAACAACCATAGATTTAAATTGTGACCTTCTTATTGCGCTAAGTTAGAAATGAATAGGACCGTGAAACAAACATTTAAATATCTGGCTTAGCCTAACAAATATAATCTGAAAGATTTGTAAAAAAATTCAATATCATTACTTACAGAACTGAAGTGATTCATTTGAATGAAAATACTGAAACATTGTGATCATATCAACACCATGGCTGAACATCCAGTACTGATAAATTACACCTCCAATTATGTACCCATCATATCAATAGGTTAATAATTGTTCACATTTTTAGACAACAGTGAATATCAACAAGCCATAATTGGCTAGAAATGTTATCAAACCACGATTCAACCAATGGCATAGCTGCTTTGACATAAACGATAAAATGTAAATCATATTTGATCCTTTAGAAAAATATAGAGTATCAGATTCTAATTAACCAGTATTTTGCTATCAGCAAGTAAATTACGCACCTGAATGTGTCAGCATGTGTGTTTTTAGCAAAGCTTTATACCGAAACTTCATTGGACATTGTGGACACTGTATATTGCATTCCTTCACATGAACTTGTCTGAAAAATAAACCAACATCTGATATTCACAATTACTAATCGAACAGACAATAACTAAAATTAAGCTTTCACTTTATTTCTTATTTAATTAATTAACTTTGCTATAGGTAATTCATTTCACAAACTATAGAAATTGAGACAAATGCTTTCAAACATGAATACAGGTACATGTATTAAAACAGTTCCATCACAAAACCTTTGGTTTCGATCAAACTAAGCAACTATCTCAACATATGAATACACATACAAACAATAAATAAACAAAACAATGAATGAATGAACAAACAAAATAAAAAAAGCAAGCAAAATAGCTTCTGCTAAAGTAACATTCATGTGGAGAAATTGTTGCGTTTAGGATTCAAAGAACTAAGAAATACCTTGTAGATGAGTGGCTAGTTTATTTCTGAAGGGCAGTATTCACACGACTACAGCATATACAAGTAGGCGTGGCTTATCAGTATAGATAGCATTATATTGACATGACTGGCAGAGAAGAGAGTTAAATACACAACAGAAATATCCAGAAACTTTCAATGTAATAGCAGAGAAAAGTAAGATCGTCAGAACAAAAAAAAATAATGAGAATTTGAAGTTACAATACCTGTGTTGTCTCAAGTATTGAGAGGCTTTGAAGCATTTACCACATTCGTCACATGTAAACTTATTCTCCTCTGCATGAACCTGTTTCTTGTGAGCATTTAATCTGAACTTGCTTTTATACTGAAAATTAAAATACAGAAAAAATTCAAAACTCAAACAATTATAGAATTTTAACGTAATATTACACAGCGATATGCATTATATACAAGCATACATAGTAATACTTCAGGAAATCAGCAGGGCCTGACAAATCCACTTGTCAGCTCGTAATCACAAGCAATAATTGACTCAGTACAAGTTCAAATTGCTGAAGAACTAGTTAAAATTCTAGGCTGGTTGTCCTGCATGACAAGCAGACTAAAAAAAATTATTGAGCCATGATCAGGTAAATCTACAGTTATTTATTTCAATGTATACAGACAGAAATTTAACATTTTACATTGTCTAAAGTAGTTCATGCCCAGTAGCAAAATCAAAGCATACACCAAGACTTTTTGTCCAATAACAATTACTGTAGAAAACAAAAACCAACAGTTTCAGTTCTTTAGTATGATATTCTAAATTACATACGACACCAAAGTAATTCTAACCATGATGTTGTTGGTCTTTTAAACAATTTTTTTGAAAAAAATCATTATTTGTATTAATACTCACAATATTCGGACACTGATCACAAGCATGTGTTCTTTCTGCATGGATTGTTTTATGTTTCTTCAAATTTTGATATTGATAAAAACCTCCACAAATTTCACAAGGAAACAGTACATTCTTCATGTTGGTTTGTCGCTTTTGTCTCTGTAACAAAAATATGTTTTTCATGAATTACATACATTAAATCAACAAATGAATTAATATACAGTGTAACATAAAAAGTTCCTAGATTGCACATACACAGCTGCCCCTATTTTTTCTGCCAATTCAAGACAAAAATTTGGAAGAATTTCCCTCCTTTTAGAGCATTTCCTCTTTGTGACTCTTCGTGCTTTAAGTGTTCAGACCCAGATTAGATCTGATCATAATATAGGAAGAAAACTAATTTACCATACACCATATCATCTCTTGGTAAGGAATTATCATCAGTCCATATGATCAAATGAAATATTGAAAAAAAAATCGCTGATTCTATGCAAGTTCATAATTTCCTAAATCAATCAAATAATCTAAGACAGAGAGACCAATTATAACATCAGTTTAAAATAAAAAAAAAAAACTGATTTTTTTTACACAGCACTTACATTGGACTCGGGAGATGGGTCATCAATTGGACATTTATTTTTATCAGAGTTGTCTACATGAAGACTCAAATCTAGACTTCCTTCAACAATATCTTTAATGTTATTAAACACCTCTAGGTCTCTGTCTATTTTCTTCTCCTTCAATTTTTTAGAACCATTCTGCAAAGTAATACCTCCACTTTCAGCAACAAGTTCTCCCTTGTTTTCAATTTCAGTAATATAATTCATGGCATCTACATTTTCACAATAGCTATCTCTAATATCAGGTTCACATGCATAAATAGTGTTATTATAACTTCTGTATACAAAGTCATTAATGTTTTCCACATCAACAACATGTTTGTAAACGGAACATAAAGATGGAAACTTCAAACCACAAATTCCACAAACAAATAAATCTGAAATCTTTTCCTTAGTTTTGTCACAACAGTGTAATATATCACCAACAGATTCATGTGTTTCCATATGAGAAAAAAATTCTGGTACAAATTTAAACGTTTTATTGCAAATTCCACAAACGAAGGGAAACAACTCTAACAAATCTCCAACAGAATTACATTTTTCAGTCATAGAAGCCTTCCTAGGCTGAAAATTTTGACTAGAAAGCAACCTGTTCTTCTCTGGTTCAAGTTTAATGGCATCGTCTTTCTCCATATCAGCAAAGTTCATACTATTGTCTTCACACAAATGGTCAGTATGGTCTGTTTTAGAACATACATCACTGAATATCACACCTTCACCAATATTCAAAGAAGTATCTTGTAATGTTGACAAAGTTATTTTTTCATGACCATTATGTGTTTCCAACAAACTGCTGTCTGATGTTATAGGCAAATAGTCCCCAGATAAAGAATTTTGCATACTTGGGTACAGATCAACATTTCCTAAATTGGTAGTGACAGTAGGTTCTCCCCTGGAGTCAATGTTTTGTTGAGTGAACATGTTCATTGGCATGCTGGATTCTCTTATGACACTACCACTATCGGGATTAACAGAATTGGCTATCAAACTGTTACCATAGATACAAGTATCAAACTTCTGAGGTACTTTATAACTTTGATAATTCTCCATGATAAAAAAGCATTTGCCTTAAAAATTCCACACCGCTTATTAATTCTTTTTAATAGCATACAAGAAACTTCAAAAGGTATTTTCTTGCACCAATACCACTGACTGATAATTATATTACACTCAGCTAACCACCATGACCACGATCAATAACTGTTTGAGACTGCAGTCTGAAAAAATACAGAAACAGGAAATATGGATAACTTACAAATATTCAATAAATCAAATCTACTATTTTCATGTCCACCAATTCTGTTAAATGTTTATAGAGAAATTGAATCTTGTAAAATCCTCATGAAATTGGCCAAAATAATTGATAACCAGTGAAAACTTACCTTAAAGTCATCAATGGTTTATTGGCTTAATAACAGAATTGATAAACTATTGTTGAATAATTAATTAGTTTGTCATTGATCAAAAGGATTGCTAAATTTGAAGAATGTTCTTCATCTATGTAGTGTTGTGTAAGAAATGTTTATTAGTGTTTTATCTAGGCTGAAAAAAGGGTAGGGAACACATGATACTGGGCAGGGCACTGAGGGCCGATGTGGGCAGTGCGTGCTTTGATAAAATCTATAAAGTCTTACTTTGTTTCTTATCATAAGTAACATACATGCAGCTAGGTAAATGGTGTTATTAAAACTTATAATGCAGGTTAAAGAATCTGAAAATGTGGAAAATTAAATTTACCGTAAACTGGTTCCCATTGACTCTGGTGTACAGAGACAACAGGTATGGCCCAAAATTTCCTGGACACTGATTGGTCAATTGCGGTCGAAATCCAGGCAGAGTCCTGCCCTTGGGATCTTGCGAGACTTTTCATAATCGGCGCGTCTCACATTTTTTCACTCGATGCATATTTCGCTCGTAAATTAAAAATAGATCAAAACATCACTGTCTCCACATTACTTTATGTAGAGTCACTAAATCTAGCATTCACCGTTTTATTTTGATTATAAGATGCAATTTGTATCTTAAGTATTCAGGCATCGATAACATCTTCGTTTATATTTAACAGATATATGGAAATCCTCCATGTTTCACGAATGGACAGCCAATCACATGGCTAAAATGCATTGACCAATCAAAGCGCCAGATAATTTAATCCACACCTGTTCCTTTGGTGCACTGCAACATGGAACAGGGACCAGTTTAGGGTAGAGGCAGATATCATGTAATTAATTTAAGCTTATATACCTTACTTATTACATCCGTAGACAAAGTTACGCTAACAGTCTTGTCTTAAAGATATGATAAAGAGGCGTTTGAATGAAAAACTAACGTTACCAATTTTTACCTGGCTAATTAATTTCTGACAGAAAAGTGATCGACGAAACGAGAATTGCAACCGTTGCTAATGGATACGTACCTTGGATGTGTATATCATCTAAAACTCAAACAACTTCTCCTTTGCGTTAAATTCACTTATTTTTCTGCGTAAACAGTCTTTTTCATTGCGAAAACACACTTCCGCAATGAAAAAGATTGGAATCCGAAGGATTCCGAAATTGGTTGTGCCTAAAGACTGTCTTAACTGGTTTCCGTTCCATGTTGCAATACACCACAAGTCCCATTGATCAGGAACAGTTTAAGTACAATAAGCAGTGTTGATTTTTATTTATCTTATTTTATACTACTTTATTTTAGCTCGATTGTGAAACAAGCAATTTTGCTTATATTAATCACGATCGAGTCTGCTTCCTGGACACTCCACCAGTACTACGTCCGAAAAATGGGATTGTGAAGTTCATGAGACGGCATTCGAACTTAGGACCTTCGGATCAGAGGTCGGACGCTTTACCTCTAGACCAAGATTAACAACTAGATTAACAAGCCGTCAAACAATATCATGACCGGATACAGTCTCAGCACCCTACAAGCATTAATTGTGTCTGTAGTACTCAGATCATGACATGTCATTATTCTGGTCACGTGACTTGGTGTAAACATTATGCCAAAGAAGTTCAAACATTCAATGCGCGATGACCTAGGAGTATGACCTTGGTCTAGTCCAACTAATTAGACTGTTTGTGACGGCTAGACATTTTTGTATTTGGCCCTGACCCTCATAGATATCCTTATCTGTTCTGTTCTATTCTGTTGTGATATGTTCTATCCTGTTCTATCCTGTTTTTTTTGTTCTGTTCTATCTTTTTTTATTTCATTTTTGTGATATTCTGTTCTGTTCTATTCTGTTGTGATCTGTTCTGTCCAGTCCTGTCCCGGCCTGGTCTGTCCTGTTTTTTTGTTCTGTTCTATCTTTTTTATTTCATTTTTGTGGTATTCTGTCCTGTTTTTTGCTCTGTTCTATCTTTTTTATTTCATTTTTGTGATATTCTGTTCTGTTCTATTCTGTTGTGATCTGTTCTGTCCAGTCCTGTCATGGCCTGCCAAGTTTGCTCAGATAAATTTGGTCAACCCCTTTTAGGGGCTGCTGGAGCTAAAAATAGAAATACCTTAAAATGACTTTCTCATGATTCTATGGATGGATTATTACCAAACTTGGGTTTTAGCATCCTTTGATACTATTTTATCAGATTTGCTAAAGTGAAATTGATTGGCCTCTGTCACGGGTCGCTAGAGCTAAAAATAGAAATACCTTTGAATGTTTTCTTCTCATGAACCAATGGGTAGATCATCCATTAACTTTGTAGCATCCTTAGATAGTCCTCTGTCAGGTTTGCTAAAAAAATTTGGTCAGCCCCGTTTAAGCTGCCAAAGCTAAAAATAGGAATACCTTAAAATGACTTTTTCTCATGAAACAATGGATGGGTTATTATCAAACTTGGTTTGTAACTTTCTTACATGGTCATCTATCAGGTATGCTAAAAAAATGGTTAGCCCCCTTTTAGGGGCCACTAGAGCTAAAAATAGAAATACCTAAAATGGCTTCTTTTCATGAAACACTGGTTGGATCATCACCAAATTTGGTCTGTGGCATCCTTCAGTCATCACGAATATTCCTTTGTAGTATCCTTTGATGGTCCTTCATCAAGTTTATTGTAATCCATTATCTGCTAACAAGTAACAAGTTAATTTACATTTAATCTGGTGAGCGATGCAGGGTCATTGCGGCCCTCTTGGACTTCAAGTTTGTTTCTTTCTATATATAAAAGAGCGCGAAATGTCCCATGTTAGCCAAATTTGTCCTATATTTATCGTCAAAATTGTGGAAATGCCATATATTTGTCCTATATTTGGACTCAAAAATGTCCTATATTTGTCCTATATTTAGGAAAAACGTTGGGTTGACATCCTAGATAAGGATAGAACAGATCACAACAGAATAGAACAGAACAGGACAGAATAAAACACCACAAAAATAAAATAAAAAATAGAACATAACATAACAGAACAGAACAGAAAAACAGAACCACAAAAATAAAACAGATCACAAAAATAGAACGGATCACAACAGAATAGAACAGATCACAACATAATAGACCAGACCAGACCAGACCAGACCAGACCAGACCAGACCAGACCGGACAGGACAGGACCGGACAAGACCGGACCGGACTGGACCGGAACCGAACCGGAACGGAACAGAACCAGAACGGAACAGAAACGGAACGGATCCGGAATGGAACGGAACCAGAACGGAACAGAACCGCAACGGAACAGAACCAGAACGGAACGGAATGGAACAGAACAGAACAGAACAGAACAGACTAACGTTGGTTAACCTAATATATATATCTCGTTAAAACTTGGGACCTATGAAAGAAAGTGATGTCCAGAATGTTGAAATAAAGTCTTTACTACTGTCATTATTATCGGGGTCACTGCAATAGAATTTATACGAAAAAATGTTAGTTTTAATATTGTTGTTATTGTAATCAAGATTACTATTAGTAGCAGGGGCATATAGGGAAATTCTGATTATCTTAGTGTCACCCACACGGAGTCTGAAAGCGAAACGCGAATATATATAAAATTGGACAAAAGTGAAAAAGTTCACTCCACTGTCGCATTAATTCAAAAACTAAATTGAAAGAAAACATGTACTGACAGCAGCATTTGATTCTGGAGATCACATTAAATTTGCGTTAAATCAAATCAAATTCGGAAGTACCTGACTGTGTCAGTTTTGTAAATTTACAGTGAATATAGAAAAATCAATGACAAAACGTTTACTTTACCACCGGAACGTTTAACAAATATAGCAATTACATATATAGCAATTTTACAGTATTACTGACGGAAACTTCTATTGCTCATATGTATGATATATAGTAAAACCTGTGAACAAAGGAGATCCTTGGGATAGACAAAATGTGGACTTTATCATAAATGACAGGTGGTCTTTATTCGGAGGTCTGTTTGTTATAAATGCGCAATTATGGTTTTCAAAGAATGGCCTTTATTCACAGTGTGGCCTTTATTCGGAGGTGGTCGCAGACACAGGTTAGACTGTATATGATATATATACATACATGTACAGTAAAACCTCGATAAAAAACTGTCTTCAGGACCCGAAAAATCGGTCGTAATAATGACGTGATCTGATTATCATCGAGGATGGAGCAATATACATTTGGCGTCTGTCTATCACAAGTACTTGAAGGATTGAGTTTATACTTTACACAATGGTAAAACTTTGGTGACTAAGAACCACACTTCTACCTTGCCTCAGTTTTTAATTATCTCCGTATTAACGGTATTTATGCTGAAATTAAGCTAGTCTAGAGAATATCTCAAAAGCTATTGAAGGAATTGATATGATTCTTCACACATGGGTAGGACGTGCAGTGACAAAGAACCATAACTCTATTTTGTCCCATTTTCCCCCTTTTCTATTGAAAATATATTTGTCTGGAGAGAATCCATGAAGTATTGAGATGATACTTCATACATGGATTGAAGTAAATGAGAGGAGCAGTATTGACTAAGAATCACAACTTTTACTTACCCATTTATAAATTATCTCTCCTTTTGTATTTATATTATTATTGTCTAGATCATATTTCACAAACTATTGAAGCTTCACACATGAATAGAGAATATTAATTAGTGGAGTAACCAAGACCTGTAATTATTCCTTGCCCTTTTATTAATTACCTCCATTCATTTTCCTATTGAAGTAATACTTTTCCTGAACATACTAGTAACTCACGAAGTATCGAAAAGTTAGTTTGTACTTCATACATTGACAGAGATCAATTATGGGAAGTGCTGTGACCAAGAACAATAATCTATCAATATTAACCGATTTTTTTGCTAACTTCCCTTATTTCCTTTTTGCATACCACAAAAACTATTGAAGGAATTGACTTGATTCTTCACACTTTTTAACTTTCGCTTCCGACAGTATTATCAGTGCGTTGATTAAAATTTTGTGTTCACATCTTTGAAACTTATGTAAATAATCAAAAAATATAAATTCCTGAAACAAGCTGAACTGATTTGAAACGATATGGATTCAATTAAAGACAATATATTTGACTGCAAATGATGATCGCTGGCTCATTGATTTTGAAACAGGTAATCACGTGATCATAATACCGCGAAAATCTTCCTTAAGAATACGCAGTTACCTCATCCTGCAAGGAAATACAGCTTCTGATTACTTTGCACTTCCAAACAACATCAGTTCTTTTTCAGAGCTTTGATTTTTTTATTTAAACCACCTGTTGATTGTTTTATGAATTTGAAGAATCAACATACTTATTTTCATCACGTGTCCTCTTTCCCGACAGTGCAAATCGTAAGTAATCAGCATGTTTTATATATTTTAAAATATATACAATGTTCTTAGAATGTTTTCAGTGATTTTCATTAAAATCACAACCTTACTTATTGAATAATTTCAGCATTGTATGAGTTTTTGTATTGTAATCACTCAAGGAACTAAAACGGTAGTTTAATAAATAAAAAATATATAATGTTTTTGTCTCTGTATTGAACAGTGACTTCTGTTACCATACATTGAGATATTTGACCATTAAAAAATCGAACATGTTATTTGTTCTAGCCTTAATATTGTATTTCAAAATCATCGACGTGGAGTCTCTCCCGATATTTTTAAATCACAATGTTTCTTGTTGAACAATTCAAGCGCTGTATGGGTTCGTGTTGGATTCATAATTTCGTCTTGTCATCTTTCTAAGGAACTAAAATGATTTTGAGTGTAATGATTTTGTCTCTCTATCGATCAGTGTTGGCTGTTTCCATAGGAACCAATGTAAGAGTGGTTCCCACTACAAACAATGTAAATACAACATTGGTAGGAAAGGAATTTGAATCGGGCACTTCACTTCGATGTATTCGACAGTGCTTGAACATTGGAAAAGCACCATTTCATTACGATAAGGGAAATAATACTTGTTATTGTTATACAGAATGGGATGCTTTATCAGTTCTTGAACCAAAGAACATATTCATGCCGTTCGTTTCCGCTTCAAATGCTGATAAGATCTTTGGTTACCCGACTTTTTCTAAAATAGTGAGTACACTTTCTGATATGTTATATTTATAAAGAATGGGGTACTGTATTTTCGGGGCACTTACAATATATCAGTGTACGGGTAGGCCTATACAAATACTTTTGTAACTATTTATTCAATATTTTAACATGTTATACACAAATACAATATCAATATACATATTACCGTAATCATATCAGTTAATTTTTCCTAGATTTAATATATATGATATAATATTGTTACGAATCTCTACTCTCGAATCTGTAATAAATAACGATATGATTGCAATAAATATCATGACTAATCACAACCTTTATTTTCTGTAATAACTCTTTAAAGTACAACTTTTGTAGAAAAGGGACGACGGATCCCCTATAATACATGCATACCCGGAACCAGCCGACTGTTTCGAATTGTATGAACGGGGTTTCTTGGAAGATGGGGTATACGTAATACGCCCAGTAGGTGGAGCTACAACGGAAGTATGGTGTGACCAAGGAAATGGTGGTTGGACAGTCATTCAGAGGCGCGAGGACGGGTCAGAAAATTTCAACAGGAACTGGCAAGACTATGTGGACGGATTTGGAAATAAGTCAGGGGAATATTGGCTCGGGCTGGAAAATATCCGTTTGTTAACTACGGAATCAAGTTCTTTGCAAATACACATGCGTACATTCGGCGATATCGAACCAAAATCTGCATCTGCACTATACGGTCTGTTTGGGCTTTTGCTGGGACCTGTAGATAGATACAGGCTGGTTGTTGATGATTACAATGGCTCCTGTGGAGACAGTTTGACATATCACAATGGCTGTCAATTTTCAACCCCCGATTCTGACAACGAACATAACTGCGCCGTTGGTGCTAAAGCGGGGTGGTGGTTCAATTTTTGTTACAAAACCAACTTGAATGGCCCCTATTGGAATCGCGGTCCGATTGCACACCCTTACGAAAGGGGAATAACTTGGATGGAATGTTGGGGTTACAGTTACTCCCTTAAAAATACAGTGTTGAAAATCAGAAGAAATTGAATTCAGCGTTTTATGTATGGAATGCAAATTGTATCATTTGATTGAATTATTTATTATTTAGACTTTGTAAAACTTTTCAAATAAATGTTTATAATAATATTCTTCGACAAAGATACGCGAGAAAAGCATTAAAGAAGCTACACGATTAAGTGAAACAGCTGGAAAAAATACTTCATCTGTTTTCTCAAAATAGTCTTATTTACATTTCAAATAAAAAAGAAAAAAGCGTTGTTGTTGTTCATGGTGGTGTGGTAGGGAGTCTCATTTACTCACCTTAACGCGTTAATTAAATTGGATTTGACGAAATAAGCAGTTTACAAGTTAGTCACAAGTTTGTATGTTAACATTGTAACTATATCGTGTTAATTAAGACCACAATCGGATTAACAAGCACTCAGGTATCTATATGATAAACATAATAGAGGTCAACCGTACATACATACAAAGCATATTTCCTATCTATATTGGAGGCGTTTGTTCACAAGGACAAGTTTGATAATTCTACTATGTGACAGTTTTGAAAGACGATATAGACAATTTGTAAATATTGTATTTACATAAACGCGCAACAAAAGATGCGATTTCACAGTAGCGAATTAAATATATATTTTACGCGTTTTAACAGACTCGCTTAAAAGCTAATGGACGAATACATATGTATAGACATTGATAGAAAACATACAACCTGTTATAACAATACACTGGCCAGGAAGTCCCCATTTTATTCTTACAAATCTGACTATGCTTCAATTACCGGTGTTTGCACTAACTGAGGAAAACGTGACGAGTTTGAATTTACAGGTAGCGCACAAACATCGTAAAACATAAAAATTATTAAATCAATCTACATACAAAAGAACCTTTCTGTTACTCTATCGCTCACCAGAGGTGAGCTAAGAACACAACGGCCAAAGCACAACAATTATTATACAGAACAAAAACTTCATAGATGAAGAGGGCTGTCCGTTTGGCTCAGACAGAATGAGGACTACCAATTGTGAGGAAACTAACGGCATTATAACCACATTGATAAAATATTGAAAAATAGCACTACCTGTTGACGTACACTATTCTTTTGACAACGATTAAATATTTGAACCGAATCAAAACCAAACATAATTTTTGTTACGGCCTCATTACTGTATTTCAAAATCCATACAATGTTCATGGAATGTTCGGTGAGATTTTCATCAAAAGTTGCTTATCGAATAATGTTAGGGTTGTATGGGTTTGTGTTGGATTTATATTTTTTTGTCGTCATTGTCTTAAGGAACTAAAATGATTTTAAGTATAATATTATTGTCACTATATCGCACAGTGTTTTCTGTTTCCATAGAAACTAATACAAGAGTGGTTCCCACTACAAATAATGTAAATACAACATTGGTATCACGGACATTTGAATCAGTCACTTTACTTCGTTGCGTCCGACTGTGTTTGGACACTGGGAAAGCACCATTTTATTACGACAAGGGAAACAATACTTGTTATTGTTATACAGAATGGAATGCCTTATCGGTTCTTGAAGAAGAGGCTGACCTATCAATGTCTTATGTTTCCGCTTCAAATCCTGATAAGATTTTTGGTTACCCGACTTTTTCTGGAACAGTGAGTACACTTTGTGCTTAATATGTTATATTTATAAAGCAGGGTTGTGAATTGCCAGGACAGTCGCAATATATCAATGTACGGGTAAGCCTTAACGAATAAGTACTGCAGTACATGTACATTGTAACGATTGAAATAGCACTCAGTGATTATTTGTGATATATTTTAGAATTAAAATCTTTAATAAATACATTCTAATAGACCGTTTGAGCGTATAAAGTTGACTAAAAAAGTTGACTAAAATAGTACAATTCCACAATTAATCTTAACTTTATTCTGACCTTAATTAAATATGAAAGTATATAAGATGCTTGATAGCGTCGCGGACACGCGATACATATCTAGATGATATGATACGCGATATATCGACTTAGCGGTATTTAGCAACACCCATATTAGGTATTGTTTATGTCCGATGATCGGAGATTGAGTACGTGTTGCAAAATCGCGATTTAACGTACGTCATTGGTGATTTGAGTGTTGGTATATCAATCTGTGAATACAGTGAAAAACGTTAAAAGTTAGCTTAAAACACTTTATTAGGTTTCAATTTGCTCTATCGGTTTGCTGTCCATGTGAGATGTTCATTTGTCAAATACTGGTAGAAATGGCGAAATTCAAATTTTAGATTTCCAACATTAGTCAATCTTTGTAATTATAATAATAATATAAAATTGATTCAACTCACTAATCTCGAAACTGTAATAAATTACAGTATGATTACAATAAATATTATGACTGATCACACACTTTTCTTTAATCTATCTTTGAATTACAATTTTTGTAGGAAAAGGACGACAGATCCTCTAGTACACTTGCTTACCCGGAACCAGCCGATTGTTTGGAATTGTATGAACGCGGTTTCCAGGATGATGGGGTGTACGTAATACGCCCAGTGGGTGGAATAAAAACAGAGGCGTGGTGTGACCTACGAAATGGTGGTTGGACTGTCATTCAGAGGCGCGAGGACGGGTCAGAAAATTTTAACAGGATGTGGCAAGACTATGTGGACGGATTTGGAAATAAGTCAGGGGAATATTGGCTCGGGCTGGAAAATATCCGTTTGTTAACTGCGGAATCAAGTTCTTTGCAAATACACATGAATACATTCGGTGATATCGAACCAAAATCTGCATCTGCACTATACGGTAAATTTGGACTCTTGCTGGGACCTGTAGATAGATACAGGCTGGTTGTTGATCATTACAATGGCTCTTGTGGAGATGGTCTGACATATCACAATGGCTCTCAATTTTCAACCCCCGATTTTGACAACGAACAGAACTGCGCCTTTGTGGCTAAAGCGGCATGGTGGTACAAAACTTGCTACGTGAGTAATTTGAATGGCCCCTATTGGAATCACGGTCCGATTTCATACCCACACGAAAGGGGAGTTACTTGGTATACATGTTGGACTTACAGTTACTCCCTTAAAAATACAGTATTACAAATTAGAAAAAACTGAATTCAGCGTTTTATGTGTGGAATGCAAAAAGTATCATTTGTTTGAATTCCTTTTATTGAATTCTTTTTTTACTGAGATGAATAAATTTTCATTATAATGTTCTTTGACAAAGATACGCGAGAAATGTATTGTAGAAAATATACGGTTGAATGAAACAGCTGGAAACATAATTCATAGGGTTTGTCAACATGGTCTCATTTACATTTCGTCTGAAAAAGAAATAACGTGTTGTTCCTGTTGTTGTTGTTCATGTTGTTGTTGTTCATGGTGGTGGGGTAGGGGATCGTGTTTATTTTTAGGTTTGTTTTGTTTAATTTGATTTTAAGAAACAAACTATTCACAAGTTAGTCAAATATAGTATGTCAACATTGTTACTATATCATGTTAATTAAGACCACAATCTGATTTACAAGCACTCAGGTATCTATACGAAAACGTAATACACCCCTGAAGAGAGGTCAGCTGTGCTCTTTAAATTACAATATTTGTAGAAAAAGGATGACGAATCCTATATTATACATGCATACTCGGATCCAGCCGATTGTTTGGAATTGTATGAGCGGGGTTTCTTGGAAGATGGGGTATTCGTGATACGTCCAGTCGGTTGAGCTACAACGGAAGCATGGTGTGACCAAGGAAATGGTGGTTAGACAGTCATTCGGAGGCGCGATCATGACAACGGAGCCAACTGCGCCCGTACTGCAAAAGCTGGGTGGTGGTTCAATGAATGCTACAAAAGTAACTTGAATGGGCCCTATTGGAATCATGGTCCGATTTCATACCCCAGCGAAAGAGGAATAACTTGGTATTCATGCTGGACTCACAGTTACCATATTAAAAGTATGGTAATGGAATTTAGGAGGAACTGAATTTAGTGTTTTCTTACAGAGAATGCAAAAGGTATTGTTTGATAGAACTTTTATTGGTACAAGTGTGCTATAATGTTCTAGAAATTATATTCCTTTGACAAAGATAAGAGAGAATATATTTTAGGATGTTTTTGTTTCACAGGTAATATTTCATGTGCTTCGTCAACATAGCCGCGTTTGCAATACGAATAAAAAGAAATAACGTGTTGCTGTTCCTGGTGGTGTGTGAATGAGTCCTTTATTTACCTACGTATGAGTGGTAACTCAAAATGGACGAAATAAACGATTTTATTTGATGGGTTTTAGTTCTAAAGAAAACGTACTTCAAGTTAGTATTCTGACATTGTAACGGTCACTTGTGAATTAAGACACCAGTCTGACTAACGTGGCACTTTGGTATTGATATGATCAATATGATGCATCTCTGGATAGAAGTTAACTGTACATCTTAATTTAAGATTTTGTATGTAAGTGGTAAAAAATAATAAATTATTACAATAACATGGAATAGACGTGTTGGTGGATTCAAACACGCGTTTTTTGAAGGCAACTTAAAATGCTTATAAAGTCTCGTGTTTAAAAGGTGTATAACTTTCATACATCATGCGAACGTTGTCTGTTATTCATCAAAAAGATCCTTCTTACCACTGTAACCAATGTACATTTTCATAATGTTTTCTGAGTGAAGTTCAGACTTGTAAATTTTGACTCTTACTTTCGGTCCCATGATTAAAATTAGACGCACTACTCTCATTTTGAAAACTTACTTGTATCTACGTCTGGTGTCATTTTGAGGAGTGAAATTTGTCATAGTTGATTGTTTTGTTGTATTTGTCGCCTTCCTTTCATTGCAACCACGTGTGTCATACGTTATGTGTGGATCATGTTATTTTCAAATTCCATTAAAGCTATTCCACTCTGGATTTGCGTTTATTTTTCAAATACAAATGTATTATAAAACATTCATGTAACAGAATGGCGCTAAAAATAAAACGGAGAAATTTCTAAAACAAAGAATATTCCGCCATGTTGATTATTGGTGAGTCTAGAGAAGGGACTAACTCCATACCTGTCAGAAAGATGTACGATCTTGAGCACTGCACGTCACAATGGATATTTAAATAAATTGAAGATTATGTGGACCAATCTGTCAAGGTACCATTGACAGTTACAGCGAGATAATGGTTGGACGAGGCGATGCCCCCCAGCAAACAAAGTCCTATAGTGTAAGTCGCGATCGTGGTCCAGTGGTTAGTGCGCTGGACTTGTAATCCGGAGATCCGGGTTCGAATCCCGGACGCGGCAGGTTATACCCTTCTATGAAAATTTGACTAAAATGTCGATTTTCCTCTACATTGAAGAAGTTGCCGAGTCTTTGTGGAAGGGTAAGTTAGTATTGGATAGTATAAAGTCCAGGAAAACTGGTGAGGTGAACCGGTCGCCGTATATAACTGAAAAATTGTTAAGAAACGGCGTTAAACCGCAATGACAATAAGTCACATAAAAACAAGACAAACCTATGGTGTAGCTTGTTATAAATTTATACGAATGAAAAAGACAAAGCATATATAAACCCTTAAAATGAGTCTGTCCCGATGTTGCACTTTTAAAACCGACGTGAACGTCGTAGTCGCGTTATAACATAGGTATTTTTTTTTCCAAAGCGAGCGATTTTGTTAATTGAGCTTGGGGACGTGATTGCTGATCTTAAAGGAGACTTGACAGGTATGCGTAGGTCTTTAAAATACGCGCAACATTTTGATTTTAATTTATCACATGTGTTTTTCATTTAACGATGCATGTGAAATCTCTATCTTTAAATCGTCATTTAGGATGTAGAAAAAACGGTGTTAATGTTTTGGTCGTCTCATTATAAAGTAAAAATAAAAAATATGGAAAACCTGCCCGGAAACACGTGGTCGTTATAACAAGGTTTTCTTATTAATTAAATTGTATGATCGCAAACTGAGTTTTTAAAGAAGTAATTTTAGTACACCTTTGTGAAATATTACACGATAATTATAAGACCAAAGTAAATCCTACTTAAGCAAGTTTTACAGTACTTAAAACATACGGCAAGGGAGGTAATTTGCTGTGTGGCATTTTGTCCGATCAATATTATATTATGCTCGTTTACCCAAAACCATAAACCGTCCCAAATATTGATCCGGGTATTTACGAGCATTGACGTCTTGTGGTAAAAGTAGTAATACATTATAATAATATTTTGATGGTCGGTTTTGCTTCAATAATTCACATACGAAATAAGTTTACAGAATGGATTGTCGTTTACTGTTAACTTTGTTGATTTTTACCTCGTTTGGTGAGTTTTGCTTCAACTATTTTTGATCATTTTATAGGCAATTAAATTATTAAGTTAGTGAAATAGCAGAAGTAAAACAAATGTTATGGTTAAATTATTACTACTAAGTCTTAGCATGTGTCTGACACATGTATGAGTCAATAAATGTAAGTTTTAATGCTCGTGTTTAGGTCATACTAACAGCTGTCAACTCACACGCTTTATGTATAATTGTATACTTATATTTTTTCTTATTATGCCTACAATATGTGGAACTACAAATGAATAATGTATGTCTGTTTTAACAAATACAGACCCAGTTTTCATACGTTGTTGACATATTTAACTGTACGTATACTGTAATATCTCACTCATCGATCACTTCAATATTAAGATGAAATGAACCATTTCTAATGACTTCATATTTACGGACCGGTTTTCAACAATTTCTATGTATTTTACCTCGTTAAATTAGACTACCTCAATATTAAGTTCATTATCTCGTCCCAAAGGTGGTTTTAATGTCTTTAATGTTGGTGATATCCTGTTCGTTAGTCTCAAACAGCTGGAAATATTAATATATATCCTCTTAACCGATTAACTAAGGCATATATAATTAACTGCTTTAAGTTAAGACGTAATTTCTTTATGCTCTCAGGTTTCAAAATATACAGAAGTTGTCGTGTTAACTTAGTTTAAATTATACATTTAAACTTATATTTACCTTGACTTAATTTGACATTCTTCCTTTAAATTCATATTATATTGAAATGTTCTTAAATTTGACAACCTCCAGAAACCTTCTTTCGAGACGAAGGGTTTATGTCTATGACAGGTTGTTACCCCCAAGTTGCAGTAACTAGTTGTATAAATGTGTATTTATGCGTATAATCTTATATGTTCATGTAGTTTCTACATTATATCCACATAGACACTGTGCGGTCACCCCATTACATTGTTATAAAGTACGTTTTATTTAAATTTGTTTTCTTGCAAACGTCATATGAATTACCACTGAAATCCCCCGTATTTTGAAATGTCTGTTCCCGGATGTATGGTTGTAAAATATGTAACTCTCTCCTGCGGCCTATTATATATTTTAAGATTTCTCTTATTACAGTAACCTAATAAGCCTTCTTGCGTCTTTGGTAATCTATGTTCCACCATTTAATAGAATTTAATGAGAACTTTGCAGTAACGTTACAGTAAAACCTCGATTAAATGAGACCATACTAGAATTATAAGAATAACTTGGGAAATGTAATTTTACTATTTCAGTTATTTACAGCACAGATGGAAGAAGAGGGGGTGGTAGTAGGGGTGGCGGAGTTCGCGTTAGATCCGGAGGAAGGTAAGCAAATCTTGCGGAAAGTCAACTGAATAAAAAACATTCTCATTATTTCGGAGTACCTTTTTATGCTCGTATCAAAAGCTGAGCGCAGGATATACGTATGTAAGGAGCAATCGTAAATATCGAAAAAAAAGTCACGATAACACATCATTATACTTTAAAGTGATGTGATTTTGCTCAATATTTAATAAGATGTCTATATTTGAAAAATGCACATGTTGCTCCAGTAGTGTTTTATATCAAAATTTTGAAAATCAAGGGGATTTCTATATGTAGTTTCCATATTTCCCGACCAACGATAGCTTATGTGCAAATGATAATAGCGATTAAATCTGAGATAATGTATATCATATTTTTAGAACAAGAAGTATTAAGGAACAATTCAGTGAATTATCTCTTTTACCTTGATATATAAAACAATTCTAAACAGCCGTTTTTCACATACTTTGGTATATTTTTATCTGTACTTGCTGCTGTATGTAAGTGATATTTCAATGGCCAAGAACGCATCGTGCGCCGTTGATTGCCTTCTTTCAGGATTAGACAGACAATTATACACTTTCAGGAGCAGTAGACAAAGGAACAAATCATACGATCCGACATTTCACATGTATCTCGAATAAACAAATATTCATACTTCACCGCTCTTATACCACAATATCGATGTTATTAAGCCGCGGTCAAAATTAGAATGTCATAAACACGACAACACTGTAACAGAATGTCATGCACAACAACAACACTAAGGTAGAATGTCATACACAATAAGCACACTGAAGTAGAATGCCATACACAATAAGCACACTGAAGTAGAATGTCATACACAATAACTACACTAAAGTAGAATATCATACGCAAAACAACACTAAAGAAGAATGTCATACACATCAAGGACATCAACATTCAAGTAGAACGTTACTATAGATTTTAATTACTAAAGATCAATCATTTATTTACACCGCCTATATATTTATTCTTTCCACAGCAGTACCTTTAGAGTAAGAAATAATTATGTTGGACCTAGATATTCCAGCGGTTCCTGGAAGACAGCAGCAGCTGTGGGGACATTGTACGGACTCACCAGCTATAAACGAAGACGACTCTACATTGATAATCCAGACAAGGGTAAAACATAATTGAAATAAAAAGCTGTTTTAACAATGAAAAATGGTAATTCAGTGCCTTTAATTACGCCTACAAACCCGAAGAGATTCTATAAAATGTATAATTTTACCTACAAATCTTCTCTAACGAATTTAGATCTGTCCACCAGAAGGTGGTTTAAGAAACATTTTGTCTGGGTAAATAAAAAGCCTGGCTCTGGTTTCACAAAAAATCTTGTTAATGCGGCAAAGTCTGTTGTAACAACATAAACTCATTAGTGTACTGGTCTTATAACGAAAGTTGAGTGATAATTTGAGTTGCGTTTCACGAAATTTTTATTGACCGATCATAGTGCTCAAACCTTGAGTTGTATCTGTTGATTTCAGTAGCTACCTCTAATTTAAATATTATGAATAATGCACAGACTGTATGCACGTAAGATCCTATACATGTGAAAGAGTTTACGTCGGAGCGAAAATTGTTAAAGTGGCATTAAGTAGGTGGTCTCATTATCAAGTTGAATTATAGGGAGTTATTGAAAGCATATTCGAAAATAAGTGATCGTTATAACTAGGTGGTCGTAATATTGAGGTGATGCCTATTTGAGGTTTTACTGTATGCACACACACGCACGCACGCACACACACACATATATATATCAAGTATAGTTATTTCAGTGTTATTTCTATTGTTTACAGAGCCCACGATCTGTTTTAATGAAGATGAATTAAAGAATGAAACATTTGGGTATTTTATCTGTCCGGAGGAATCTCAGGACGATTCCCTCACCAGTTGCTGTGGTGACGATAACGCTCAGTACTGTTGTGAAGGCTTATCCGGGTATTTATGGCGTATTTATACACATTTTCATGTATTATAGGTATTTTGTTATGGAATTCAGTTATGGGAGTCACAAATGCTCCTATGAAATCACAATGGACATAGAATGAATGAAAATTTAACACCCCTTTCTACGGAGAGAAAAGTCATTTTTACCAAACTACATTGTGAATCAATCATCTTTTAAGTGCTCGTTCGTATTTGTCTTAAAACGATTATCTTAATTCGTGTTACACTGTCAACTTGTGTTTTACAAGCACTTTGAATAACTCCATATTGTGTATAAATTCTATCAAACGTTGATGAACAATCCTTTAGAACAGTACATCCAGCGCTTTGATTCTGTGTCAAATATAATTTTGCTTAATAATTCTGATACTAACGTTTCAGAGCCGTTATTGCTGGCATTGTTGGTGGTATAGTTGGAGGTATTGTCCTTATTGGTATAATCGTCGCCATTGTGTGTGTATTAAAACAGAGAGGCATAAGGTCAAAGGGAACAGGTATACTGAATATTTACATAATGAAAACACAGTACAGTAAAAACTCTATAATGCTACTATCTTTGGGACCCGAAAAATAGATTGTAATAATGAAGTGGTCTTATTACCCAGTTGGGGAGTTATTGAAAGCCGGTCCGAAAATAAGTGGTCGTTATAAAAAGGTATTTGAGATCTGACTGTACTTGTAAAGCATAAAACAATAATCATAGTAAAGTTCCTCACAGAGAGCGCAGAGAGTTTGTTACATCTGTTGACTTATTTCAATAAGAAGAGGCTCAGACTTTGTTTTTTCGGTTTCTTATGTTAGAATCCCACGCACGGTTCATGTTCTTTGTTGATTTGGTTTAAGAAATAGCATCAAAGGCCATTCATTCCATTTCATTCCATTTCTGATGCGATAGAATCATATATGAGGTAGTTGGTGGTTACTTGCTGAAGACAAGGTTAATATTGTCTCTGATTCCAGGAACATTGGTTAAACTTGCTGTCCGCTGGCATTATGGCTGGAGTGGCGTTGTACATTTGTACAATTTTACATTTATTTTAACGCAAAGTGTGTCTTACTTCGATGGTCCGCATTCAAGAAATGATGTTGAATAATAGTAGTTCAATCACAATTTGTAATATTGCCAATGTAAATAAAGTGAACAAAAAAAACACAATCCCATATAATACACACTGTATTCTTATCAAGTTTGGCTGTTCAGTTTTGCCCACCCAGTTGTAACAAAGCGATTTCTGACGGCACGTACGGCTTGTTTTTATACGGAGTTAAATCTAAAAGCTACTGAAATAAATCAACATTAATAATGATTATGTCGAAAAATGTTTCAGCCATGCCAGCTCCAGCGGTTCAGTACACAGTCCCAAATCCAGCTGCGACCACAGCCCCGACAGGTAATATCCATTTGATAAATTGCATTTATAGTTCCTCCTCATGCTAACGCGAGCTCTGTCGATAAAACACATGACTGTTGGTACAGATGCGACGAGTTTGAATCTAAGCGCGGTACAAGTTTCTCCGTGACTGTTGACTTAGCATGGTCTTGTGTCTCCCGCAACCGATACATGTAGAGCAGTAGTCGGATGCCTACAGAATTCGGGTATTTCTCTGACCCGAACTTTTCTTTTTGTCCGTTAAATTCTTCTTCCTTCCTAAATGAGCAACATTTTCCAATCAGTGTTGCTTCAGTATACTTAAAAAAAATTTGAAAGTTCATATGTAATAACTACGTTATTTACACCGCCTGTTTTGAGAGTTTCTTACAAATTTATTTTTTATAGGTTTTTCAAATGTTTATTCCACGCCGTATTCAAGTTTCCCAGAACAAACTGATGGACAGAAAGCGCCTATAGGATTTGAAGGTAAATATTTGTACATGCAATACTCACAAGCAGCAATAAAACCAACTAAATCTGTTGTTGTTGTTGGTGTATCCGTAGACCGAGATATTGCGGTATGTTCCTAGGGTGATACGACTATCGGTCCGAATCGGCAGTCATCGATACGGTCAAACATGTCAAAATGAATTCGACAGAAAGGTTCAATCAATAATGAATGTAATTAATACATTCACATGACATCTTTGCACCATTCTGCGTGAAAACACATTGTAAGTCATCGATTGGTCAGTATACTATGTTTATATGTTCCGAAACTGTTTTTTAGTCAAGTGTTTCTAAATTCACAAACACGTCTGTTCTGTCATTGAAGATTATTTTTAGCAAGAAGGTCCCACGTATCGTATCTATGTCGGCCTACACCATTCCACATAAATGAATGAATGAATGAATGAATGCATGTATGAATTGATTGAATGAATGAATGAATGAATAAATAGAATACCTTTGTTAACAGGATCTTGGGAGAGAGTGTATGTATGCGTAATAAGGGAGATAATTCACTATCCCACTGGTTGTGTTACGACGTAGAGCTTCAATCTTTGAACATTGACGCCATTTGTTTACAAGTTGAATTCTACATGTTACAATTATTGTTGTCTGTACAAAACGTTTGCTTACAAATATTTCATTTCGTCTGTTTGTTTTAGGATCTATGAGTGTACCATCCAGTGATCCACCACCACCGTATTCTGAACATGGAAAATTTTGAGAAATACCAGACCCGCACGTTCCGACGACAACACGTTCCAACGACAACACGTTCCTACGAACTCACACTTCGACAACCACAGATTCCTATCACACATTCCGACGACGACACATCCCGACGACACATTCTGACGACCACTCATTCCGACGACAACAATACATTACGACGACCACAAATTCCGACGAACATATTCGCAATATACAATTGTCTATATGACAATCATGACTATCTTTTTTTTAAACATTTACATGTACCTGTGGAACGATACTGCGTATTTTTGGAGCACGACAAATTTTAAGATTGAAACAAGAAGTCAGCAAGGAACAAACTCAAGATTAATGCACACATTTGAGTAATTTTAATCTTGACTGTATATTTTATTTGTGTATAAAGGGAAAAAAACTATATACTTATATGTTAAATCTCAAACTAGATCAAACAGAGATATGGTCCGGCGTTAGGCAACTGAAAGAACTATCTTTAATATTTATTATTTTAAGGTATAGAATTTTGTACCGTAATGTAGTTATAATAAAGTGCACTAAGATTAAAAATTACATACACTTTATTAACTTCATTTTTTTTATTTTGTAGAGCAGAAAAATGTCTACCTAGAAGCGCAATAGATATAAGGAATAGTTAGGTTTTAATTTCGTTGTACTTTACTTTTATATAAATAATGCCTCAATTAACACTAATATTATTTATGAAGGAGGTCTTATACATGGAGTGACTAATCGCAAAAATGGAAGAAGAAATCGAACAGGGGCGGTCAGAGATACTAGGTTAAATAAAAATATGACTATTTCCGACTCTTCATGTCCGGGATTTTGTCTTGAAGACAAAAGGGCTGATGGAAAAATAGATTCTCCAAGCCCAAAAACGTTATCGAAAATGTAATCAATTTTATGTCCAAATCATTGAACAGTTCATTTAAGGATTCGGTAAAAATATTACATTATTTACAATTCATGAGACTTCTGCAAAAAGTAGAATAATGTATCCTATATTACAGTTTGTTTTGTACTTTCATACAAACCAAATCAGAACATTATTAATGTCAAAATACTATCTCAAATGCGTAATTTTTTATGCATGAGCAAACAGTGTCTTGGAATATTCAGCAAAATGTAAACAGACCTTTAGATTAAAATACATGTATAGCGATTAAACCACCAAGTGAAAGACTTGTTTAATAAAAAAAACTAAAACGTTTGAAATATATGGATTCGAGCGGCACAAATACGAACTTCTGGGAACTTCTGTCATAGTTCATAGACCACAGTCAAGAAGATATAACCTTGTGTAAACAGAAGTGCTGGACACCATTTAAATGCATTATGCAAAACAGGAGAGAAGACTTCAACCCCGTTATGGAATAAGGGAGTAAATACATCCGTCATGATATCTATGGCCGCGGTGATATTGGTGAGTCTAGATAAGGGACAGAAAGATGTACGATCTGATCACTGCACGTCAAAATGGATATCTAAATAAATTGAAGATTATGTAGACCAAACTGTCAAGGTACCATTGACAGTTACAGCGAGATTATGGTTAGACGAGGCGATGCCCCCCAGCAAACAAAGTCCAATTGTGTAAGCCGCGGTCGTGGTCCAGTGGTTAGTGCGCTGGAATTGTAATCCGGAGATCCGGGTTCGAATCCCGATCACGGTAGGTCATACCCTTCTATAAAAAAATGACAAAAATGTCGATTTTCCCCCATATGTGGAGAAATGCCGGCGCCTTGTGGAAGGGTAAGTTAGTCCTGGTTAGAATACAGTCCAAGAAAGCTGGTTAGGTGAACCGGTCGTCGGGATTCGAACTCGGATCGCCGGGTTACAAGTCGAGCGCACTAACCACTGTACCACCGTCGCGGTCTTAAATTGAGATGGACTTACAATATATCGGAGACGAGCGTAAGCCAAAATGACAAACGCAGTCACTCGTCATAAGAAGACGAGTTTTACAGGCTTAAATAATGTTTACGAGCGTTAAACTCAATTCATGACAAATCTAACATTGGTGGTAATTAGTTATTAAATTTGACTTGTCATCTTTTTCGTTTTAAGTTGCTTCGTTTGATAAATTGAATAAATTATGTCCACTCAAGTTAGATCCTCCATATATAGGAAGCATACACGGTCGATATTATATGCTCGTTTACCTGTAAACGTAAACCGTACCAAATATTGATCCGGGTATATATACGAGCAGTGACGGCTCTGATAAAAATAATGGTATTTTATACATGACAGTAGATGTTAAGTGCACAAAAATGGATTTACGTATTTCGTTAACTTTGTTGATTTTTACCACGTTTGGTGAGTTTTGTATGATATTTTATTGATCATTTTGTATATAATTAATATACAAGTAAGTTAATTTTCTTGACAGTTAAATGGTGTGATTAAGTTATTTTCTCATAATAACCTTGTATATGACTGACACAAATATGTGATAATTAATGTAAGCAGCTTCACTGTTCGTGTTTGGGTGACACAAACAAATGTTAACTTACATGTTTTATTTATAATTGTATACTTATATTTCGCTTATTATATCTGTGTGGAACTGTTAAAAATAATGTATGTCAGTTGAAACAAATACAGACCCAGGTTACATCCATAGCTGACATATTGAACTATTGATATGCAGTAAAAAATCTCACTCAAGGACCGCTTTCTCATGAACACATATTTCCGGACCGGTTTTCAATAATTTCATGTAATTAAACTTAATAATTAAACTACCTCAATATTAAGGTCAATATCTTGTCCCGGAGGTGGTCATAATAAAGAGGTTTGATGCTTTGTGTGCTTAGATCTCAGGTTATCTTAGCTCTATACCTTATGTCTTCTTAAACTGAAGAAGTAATTTCACATGTTGGTTAGACATGAATGAATTACGGTATTAACTTTAAATTACTCATGTAGAACTATATTTACTGTCACATAATTTGTTCCGCAAGCTTTCAATTCAAATTAAAAAGTTCTTATTTGCGGTAGGCTCTGCAAAATACCTTCTTTTTAGAATGAAAGGGCAGTTTCTGTGATAAGATGTTATCCCAAAGTTTCAGTGACTAGTAACACACAAATGCACATGTGCATATAATCCTATGTGTTCTGGTATTTTCCTCATCACACCCACATAGATACCGTACGGTCACGTGACAATATTGATGAACATGTACAATACTTACATATGTTTTGTGCAAACGTCGTTTGATTCAACACGAAAATCTGTGCCATTTTGAAATGTCAGTTGATTTGTACATTGTGGATATAATTGTAAAAACTGATGACCTAATTTAGATATTTAGATAAAATATTCTCTCCGTACTTTTGTGAGAAACAAAATCGTCCCACAAAACATAGGCATTCACTTTCTACACTCGTATTCTCAGGGTCAGTCAACAATGAATCTTGTTTGAAAACATCCTATAAAAATGCATGCTAGCAAAAGTACATTGTAATTTAATAAATGATAAATGTTTCGGTTTGTTGATTTAACAAACACACATAAATTATATTTTATCTATAAATACGTGATCCGGGCCAGATATTTGTGTTATGTCTTTGCTTCTCGAGAAATTTTTGACCAGGGTTCATATTTATAAAGCAGTTGAAGAAATGAATTATTTTACATGGATCTCAGACAGTATTTTTGCTAAAGTTCTTTAGAGAAACCTTAAATTGTATTTGCAAAGCAAGTTTTTCCTTAAAATTTCATTCTCTGTGTTCTAGCTTTAACATAGAAACGTAACTACAAACATAAATTGTGAATGATTAAGAATTAACATCAGAAAAAACTTTGTCGTCCTATATATAAAAGACTACAGCAAAACCTCACCTTACGGACACCCCACCATTACGGACACTCCACCCCGGTATTAGGGAGAACTTTTGTAAGAACACACACATTCTTCAATTGACAATTGAGCGTCACTATTAAGGACATCCCTCCATTAAGGGCCATTTTCACCAGAACCACAACAGTCCGTAATAGAGGAGTTTTACTATACATAATTAATTAACTTTAATCACTGTTCATTTTGGTCCATAATAGAGGAGGTTTCCTGTACATAATGAATTATCTTTAGTCAGTGCTTATTCGCTGTTTAATCTAAAATCCAGGTCGTAGTCAGATATGTCGTGATAGTTGTGTTAAGTACAATAAATAAAACGTGAGTAAACGAAAAAAAGAATCATATAACAAACAACCACTCTTAACTTATCAAATAAACATGGAGATAAAAGCCGTGTAAATGCCTCATCTAGCCGTTGTTCCTGGTGTCACAGTACATGTGTATTTTTTCCGCATTTCGCAATCACTAAAATGTCGAATTTTTTTATTGTTATCAGGTTTCAATTAGAGAATATAAATATTACATTTGACTCGAATGCTGTCAGACATAGTAACGATTTGCTATCGATGGAATGACGAAGTATTTTCTGATTTAATTTAATTTCGTAAAACGTCTTTAAACCACAAAAACTCTTTCTATTGTTACCAGGTTTCAATTAAAGAACATAAATAAAATATGACATTTTGATTCAGATGCTGTCAGACAGAAGAAGGCATTCTGGAGAGAGAGACGTATTAAACGAAAATGATCAAATCAAAACAAATGTGTAAGAATCTGCCTCATCAGATTTAATATTCTCCCTTAAGGATTCTACTTCCGGCAGACTCCCCGTCTGACTCTGCAGAATGTGACTACTAGCATGTCATTATAAACTTATTATAAACAGAAATGATCCCAATTAAGTTTCAGGACATTTAACACGTAGCCATCTTTATCAACTTACTTATAACAAGAACTTCGTTCTAACTAAAATTAGATCTTACATCTGCTCCCATTTTGTTATGGCGACGTAACAAAACGTGAGCGGTCGAAGATCTAATTTTAACTAGACTGCAAGAACTTGCAAAATACCGGAAATAGGACGAATTTTTGTACAAACGTTCTTATAAATGTACGTAGTTCAGTTCTGTACTGAATAGAAGAAAAATCTAAAAAAATAATGAACAGAATACAAATAGTATTCTGAAGTATTATACCTTGTAGAACTCAACTCGATATGTTCTATCAGTTCTATGACAGTGTCACTAATCCAAGAAGGGCCATTGTTCGACCACTGGTAGGGGCAACATTAGCTTTTCCTAAAACAAATCTAACATATCGTTGTAAGCCTAGTTATGAGAAAATATTGACTGACTCAATTAATAAAAGTTGAAGTTCTTTTTCGATGCAATTACCGACTGAATGCACATGCATATAACAACATCTAGGAATTATCACGCTGTCAAGTTTTTCTAGTGAGTAACACCGGTTGTTATAGGCTTATAGCTGGTCAAGCGGATCCCCAATGGTTGTTTCAAGATTTAAGGTCTCCTAGAAGTAATTTCCCGATGGTAACAACGAAAGCAAAGAAAACCTCAAGAATCATAAATACTGCTAGTTCTGGGCAAAATTCAACGACATGTGCATATTTTTTTCTTTTGGTAGGTGAGATGAAAATTTGTCAGACTGAATATATATACAATACCATTGCCCTAAGAAGACATTCGTATAAAAGCAAAAATTAAAACTCCATTGGCTGATGAAAATGTGGAAAATCTTTTCCAGATTCTGTTGATAGAGTAAGCAATCACTCATTTTTCCCAGTTGTCTATTTGTCCAATATTGATATGCTCACATTTTGATTTATTACAAATCATTAAAACGTTTAATTTTTTGTCGACAGATTATTTGAGTAAGAATTATAAATGGCGGAATATCTAAATTAATTGATTAGTAACTGAAGTGTTTTGAAATTATTATTTACAATCGTTTATTTGAATAATAATAATTTAATTCACGTATCCGCGTCGTGTATTATGCGCCATTTGGCAGTGCGTAAAGCTTCAACATGGATAACGTTTGACGTGTGTAACCAATGGCAACATAGAACAAGCAACAAGTTGATATTTTATACTATAGTAATTATTTGTTCTTAATGTCTAGAATTTCATTATCTCGTTTGTCTACTGCTATTTTTTTGATAATGTTATACTGTTCATTTTCCTATAAGACGGCGGATGATTGATTTCATTGTCGTAAGTTCACATACAAAGATTGCAAATAACTATGTCATTATAATTAAGAACAATTTATTGTACAAACTATTTCCAAGTTTCTATGAACGTTTTAGATTTTTGCATTTAACGATAATATCAAGACAGGGGAATATTGATAATCATAGCTGTAATGTCAGTTACTATGGTTACGAGGAGTTTTCGAGAGGACAGGTAGTCATATGGCACAGATGCATTGGTATATATATTTTGAATACACATTAATGGTATCCATTTTTATTAAGGAATATGCAACTGTAATAATTATTTATCGTGATTTTAATGATATTTTTCACCAATGGTGTATGAATCCTTTGAAACGGTCCGTGTTCTTGTGAAAAGAAAAAAATACGTAATAAATACATTCGTGCCTGAAACTAGATCATGAAACTTATGTATAAATCATTTATTTCACCTGATTTAATGATCGCATACCAACCAGCATAAAGTATATTTGGATTTTCAGGATGGCACCTGATTGCCTAAATTACAAATCTTGGCGAGCAACTTTCCAATTTTATGAGTTACTTGAGTGATGTTTGAAGGAAAGGTCAATTAGTAACCCCCCCCCTCGACAGTAAATTGCGTCCTAAGCTGCTCTCACAAGAAACAGGGCGAAAAAATAAGACATAAACTCGGGCGTATGTTCTTTGTGAAAAAGGGCTTTTGATTACTATTCAGATACCGTAACCACTCAACCACAGAGGCCCCCGAGTCACTTCGTAAATAGTGAATTTTAATGGAGATGTAATGAATAAATGTTTGATCATTGATATAATATCTTATGTTCAAAATTATGTATATTCATTTCATTGTTAAAATAATCTAGTCTGTGCATGTATTTGAAATAAAATATTGGGTTAAATAAATGATTTGCTTTACTTTTATCTGTACAATCTGGTATGATATTTGTATAATTATTGTTAAAGGTTTTATAACAGATGTTCATCCGGATACCAATCAGGGTTAGTGTCACAACTATACTATGTATATCGTAGTAGTATAATATCTATCTTTTAACAGTCAAATCATAAACTATCGCTTTAAATATTTTTCTACATTTTTTTGAATCCTTAACAAGTATTGTAGGAGCTATACTCAACATTTAAATCATCGATTTACCTTTTCTTTAATTTTTACTATAAATATAATTACTTGGAAATGAAACGATTTTCCTGATTTTAAAAAAATAAACTATAAATCTTAAGTCTACCCTATAAAGGCTTTCAAAGAGCACAAATAATACTGAATGTCTCAAAGGTGGATGGGCATCTAGAAGACTACGTCAGCAATTTCCAGCCCATCTAACGTAAACCTCTATACATAATTAATACAACTGTTACACTTGGAAAATTCTACTTTATTCTCATAAAACAGATCAATTTTTCATCATATCGCGTCCAGTAGTAAATATCAAAGCTTTACATTTGAATCAATAAGATATGCTTAAGAGTGAAATCAATAATTGTCTATCCAGTTTTAACAACATCATTTTAGCACAAACCTATTCCTCCATATTTCCTCGAACCAACTTAGTCTTTGACTTAATTGAAATTAAACACCGATTCTCACCATCATTCTCGACATGTTCAAAGAATATTTAACACAACTTTCTGTCCTGATTTATCTACCAGTATCTACCACCGTTCTGCAACATTCCAAAAATTGATCAGCGGGTCATCACATAATATGGGTATCAGATGTAGAAGCGAAAATGCCAGGAATGTTTAACGACAACAGGAATGTTCACGTGTATGAAACATCCAATTTAAAGGGGCGAATTAATTAGTAGGTTGAACATAAGCAATCATTTATATTTCAGCTATTATCAGCACAGATGGAAGAAGAACAGGAGGAGGTGGGACAAGGCGTGGAGGAGGCGGTACTCATGGTGGGTCGGTAAGATCTGGAAGGTAAGCAAAATCTTACAGCAAGCACACTGAATAAAACAACGCATGATAATTATAATACATTATTTCACTTTGTCTATGCTCTATTAAAAAATTGAGCGTCAGAAATGACGACTAATCGGTAATATCAATGACCTCGTATGTGAAAGTAAATGCTGACTTTAGATAATTTATTTCACTATGTAGTGATGCAATTTTATTTTGCATCGTTCAACGTGATGTCCAGCCCAAAAATGTACATGTTTCTCCCACTAATATACATAAAAATGTTTCAAACCAAGAGACTTCGATCTCATTTGACATGTATTTAGATAATTATACGCGAAACTTTATGTATGAGACCTTAAACACCGACTTTACTAAATAACTACAGTACTGGGCTTATGGTACATAATTATGAGTGTCTGATTATCACTGCCTTGTTCATCGTAGTTAAACAAGCGCACAGGACACCAGGCAAGCAAAAGACGGTGAAGAATTGGTATTTTGTAAATACAAACAACAATACAGTCATTTATTTATACAGAAAACATTATCATGTTTTCACAGCGTGAGATCTAACTATCATGGACCCAGATATTCGGGAGGTTCTTGGAAAACAGCAGCAGCTGTTGGAACATTGTACGGAATCAGAAGTTACAAACAAAGACGACTCTACATTGATAATCCTGACAGTGGTAAAACTTAATTGGATTAAAAAATCTGAGACTCCAAAGTGTTTGAGTGGGTATACCACCCCAAACGCAAGGGTATCCTTTGGGGCTGCTCTACTTCAAGAAACTTTTAATCATGCAATTTTTGGAAACACACTTACATATTTCTATGCTTGCCTAGTCGCACAGATTTGTGTTAAATTCGTTGAAGTTGATTGAGTCTTACAAATTGAAGTGTGAACCTAAAAATATTTCTTTATAACCTGAACAATTTTCTGCAGGAAATATTTGTACGTTCACGCTACGATTAAGACCATTTTAATGTCGATTTGTGTAGGGAAACTTTAGGATCATTGATGTACTCTTACATGGTATTCTAACACGGTCAGTAGCTTTTCCACTATTAACATATTATAACCTACCCATTTATTATTATGCGATAAAATACGACTGTCTGTTACATTTTACCCATCGGATGGAAATCTTGCAATCATTTTTTGGAACTTATGACTTTGTAGATCTACTTAGAAATATATTGAATACAATAAAATATTTAATGTCTTTTTCGGCGGATATTACGCATCTTAAAGTCTAAGAGATGTTTTATGCCGAACTAGCGCTATGACAACTATATATTTAGATCATGTTTGTAATGATGTCACGTCATATTTGTGGATAGAATCTGAATTATGAAACTGTTCTCCTAGTTCATCAGCAGATAAAATATTTACAGTTAGGTGTCTGCGATTAAATCGTGTCGTGACCGAACTCCTGTCCTGGTATTATTAATTAATTAACTATAGGAACGTACTCTACATAGTTTACTTGCAGTCATACATATCAGCTTTTTTACGTGTAAGAACAGTTCTTTCAATTGTTTACAGAGCCCACGATCTGTTTTAACGAAGAAGAATTAAGGAATGATACGTTTGGGTATTTTATCTGTCCAGAGGACACACAAGAAGATGCGCTCAACAAATGCTGTGGTGATGATAATAGTCAATATTGTTGCGAAGGCTTATCAGGGTATTCATTGCGTATTTATATTATACCGTGAAGTTCATTTGAGTCACAAGTGTGCCTGTGATATCACAATTGTCACAGAATGAAAATGAAATACAGTGAAACCTGACTAAGAAAGCATCTCAATTATACGACCACCTCATTATAACGACCACTTACTTTCGGACTAATGTTTTAATATATCCTTTGCCTCACTGCCAATAATATCATTCGTGTAACGATGTTAGTTTGCATCTTTATGCACGTACTTTGAATCATTCCGTATAAATTCTAAGAGAATGTGTGTTCTAGATTAGTTACAGTCGGCCGCGGGCGTGGCCCAGTGGTTAGTGCGCTGGACTTGTAACCCGGAGATCCGGATTCGAATCCCGGTCACCGCAGGTCATACCCTTCCATGAAAATTTGACAAAAATGTCGATTTTCTTCCATATGTGGAGACGTTGCCGGCTCCTTGTGGAAGGGTAAGTTAGTACTGGTTAGTATACAGTTCAGGAAAACTGGTTCGGTGAACCGGTCGCCGTATATAACTGAAAGATTGTTGAAAAACGGTGTAAAACCCAGTGACAATAACTCACATAAAAATATAGTTACAGCCCATTAGAACCGAACTTCCAGTGCTTTGATTTTGTTTGAAGTATAATTTTTTAATACTCTTCCGATACAAACGTTTCAGGGCCATTATTGGTGGTATTGTTGGTGGCATAATGGGAGCTCTCATCCTTATTGGTATAATCATCGGTGTTGTGTTGGTGTTGAAAAACAGAGGCATGAGGCCAAAGAGAAGAGGTATGCAGCATACTAGTATCCTAAAACCTTTGTATTTGTTAAGCCTAAATTTACAATGACTACAGTACAATAATGGACCAGGTTCCTTGCACCGATAATCTCCCCTGCACCAGTAGTTTGAACGTAGCCAGTCCGCTAAGATCAATAGGGGGCGCCTCAAGTTTTACGGATCTCGGGTTTGTGAGCAGAAATAGTCCTACATTTTTCATATCAATGCACAGTGTGTCTTATTCAAAAGTCACCCATTGAATAATGATGTTGAAGACTTGAAGGCCCGCGACTGTGGTGCAGTTGTTAGTGCGCTGGACTTTTAACTCGAAGTTCAAAGTCACACCCTTCTAAGAAATTTTGACAAATATGTCGATTTTCATCCATATGAGAGGTTGCCGGCTGCTTGTGGAAGAGTAAGTTGGTGCTGGTTAGTATACAGTTCAAGAAACTGGTTAGGTGAAACGGCCGCCGTGTATAATTGAAAAATTGTTGAAAAACGGCGTTAAACCCAATGAAAAAAAAGAATCGTAAATCTAACACAACTGCAGCATTGCCGTATAAACAAACAGAAAATCTTCTCATGCAGTATGCAAGTACATTTTTGCTGTATTTTGATAAAACACCATCCGGTTGTAACTCGGCTAATGACGTCACGGACTACTTGTTTTTATACAGGGGTGTAGGAGCGTACTTTAATATCAGATTTCTTACATGGAACAGGAATTCGTTTTTTTTTTGTCAAAGAAAATGGATTGGTTGATTTCCTGTATACCAATACTTAGTTGAAAACCATGTAAAAATACAACTTCAATGACAATCATTAGTATGTTGATGCTATGTTTCAGCCATACCAGCACAATCATGGGCAAGGAACCAAACTCCAGCGGTTCAATACACAGCTCCAAATTCTCCAGGGACAGAACCAACAGGTAATGTCAATAACATATATTCTATATGCGCATATCTGTTGATATTGTTTCGATATTGTTTTGACTGTTAATATTGTTAATCTGTTGATATTGTTTCGATATTGTTTTGACTGTTAATATTGTTAATCTGTTGATATTGATTCTCTTTGACTGTTAATATTGTTAATCTGTTCATATTGATTCTCTTTGACTGTTAATATTGTTAATCTGTTGATATTGTTTCTCTTTGACTGTTAATATTGTTAATCTGTTGATATTGATTCTCTTTGACTGTTAATATTGTTAATCTGTTGATATTGATTCTCTGTTACTGATGATATTGTTAATCTGTTGATATTGATTCTCTGTTACTGATGATATTGTTAATCTGTTGATATTGTTTCTCTGTTACTGATGATATTGTTAATCTGTTGATATTGATTCTCTGTTACTGATGATATTGTTAATCTGTTGATATTGTTTCTCTGTTACTGATGATATTGTTAATCTGTTGATATTGTTTCTCTGTTACTGATGATATTGTTAATCTGTTGATATTATTTCTCTGTTACTGATGATATTGTTAATCTGTTGATATTGTTCATCCGTTACTGCTGATTTGATTTCTCCGTAACTCGTGATATTGCATCCAGTCTTGTGTCTCCCAACACTGATCCACATGTTATGTTGGAAAGTAGACGGTTGACTGCGGAATGCGGTATTATCTTTGACCCGAATATTCCTTTCTGTCCCTTTAAAAATATTGTCTATTATCAATTCAGTTGCTCTTTATTCCGAAAACCAACCAAGTTCATATCCCGTTACAACAATATTTACACTGGTTTGTGAGTTTTTATCATTTATTCATATTTATTTATTAGGTTTATCAAATGTATATTCCACACAATATTCCGGTTTCCAAGAACAAACCGATGGACAGAAGGCACAAATTGGATTTGAAGGTATATAAATGAATTAATAAAAGTACTATATGAAGCAATGAAGCCAATTAGGATTGTTGTGAATCGATATACTGTGGTAGGTTCCAGGAGATGTACGAATATCGAATTACTTAGATGAATATATTGGCGACCTTAATGCCGTCAAACGTGTATTTAATTTCTAACGTCATACTAAACCCGAAAGAAAAACATATATTGAGAAATTTAAGTGATCAATGAATATAGATAAAAATAGGATTCCCAGAAAAAAACATTCACAAAACCTCCCACCGTCTCCAAAATACGAGGGTCAGTCAATAATAAGTGAGACTGAATAAGTTTCAGGCAAAATGTATTACAAATGATTCTTACATTTCTACATTCCTTCAATGTAGTATCCCTTTTGCTGAATTACCTTGGTTGCTAAGCAACGAGAGTTGATGACCCTAATTTGGCTGGCCACCTCTTTTCTTGAAGGTTATCTAAGTCATCAAATCTTACATTAGCCCATAACCAAGGGAGACAACCAGATAAGACAGTATAATGCTTATAGTCATGTTGTTAAGATTTTGTTGGAAAATCAACTGATTATGTTAGGTACATAAATATTGCCAGATTGGAATCTGCTTTTCGCATTAAAATGAAACAAAATAATATAAAACTGAAGGTACGTTACGTAAATTAAATGTAAGGAAAAGCTATTTTTCATCTCTACCTTTGATGTCATTTTGTTCAAAGGTTTAACTATATCTATTACAACTAGTGCTGTCTGTAGAAGACTTTTAGCTAAAATCATTCATCTATGTGTTTTAGGATCTATGAGTGTACCATCCAGTGATCCACCACCGTATTCTGAACATGGAAAATTTTGAGGATTGCAGGACAATTGTTAACATCGACGACCACACACATCGATGACCACACTCTTCAGCTCTTCTGTTCAATGACCACACATTCCGACTACAACATATTCCAACGACCACACGTTCCGATGACCACATACTCCATTGACATTAATTTCCGACAACCACATATTTTGACGACCATATCCACAATATACAATTGTGTAAACGTCCTACATAACTACAGCACCTTTCTTTCAGGGACATTTCAGTTCTCAGATAAACGATATCCATGATTGATGAGCAACAATTACAAACATTGAAATAAGCAGTCAACAAGGGTCAAAAGGTACATCCTAATGTAAACAGAGTTTAAAAATTAGTGTAGTTTGACCCTGAATGTTTAATTTATTTACGGAGGATACACTGTAATTATTGAATCCTAAATGAAATAATTTGGTGTTCTAGTCTACTATTTATAGAATTTTTAAAAAAAATTGGTTGACCAGTGTATAATAGCAAAAAACAAATCAAAAGTGTAATGATTATGAATAGAAATGCAGCGTTTATGTACAAATTATTTATCTGAAAGCATCCTCATTGGTACAAATAAGGAACAATTATGATTGGAGTTACCTATACTTTATTTTTGTATTAATACGATCTCATTTAACAAAATTATCAATTATAATGAATGATTCCATACACTTTAAATGACTTATCGTCAGTTTCCTTCACAATGGCTGTCTGGATTTTAATCATTGTATGAACATACCAGACAGGACGAATCGAACTCACACGGGGCCCCTGAGGTCGCGTGGTTATTGTCTCTGACTAGTAATCACTAACCCCTAACCGCTGAGAATTGGAATCCCACCCGGGATCAGAAACATTTCACACGTGAACAAGCTGTTCAGCTAGCTTACAGAATATCTTAGGTTCTTTCCAGATGTACAAATAGGGTCTTCCTTCGCCGTTGAAGTTGGAGAAGTCACCGAATGACTCCGGTCACCCAATGGTGCTAATTGTTGGGGCGACAGTAAACCTCAGTGAAAACAAAATGAACAACTGATCAAAAAAAAAAATCCTCGCAAACTGTTCTCAAAATTGTGTCCATCACACTTTGGAATAATTACAAAAATAGTTTGTATAAGGTGATGATTGTTAATCAATTTAAATTTGTTCGAATCCCGGTCGCGGCAGGTCATACCCTTCTATGAAAATTTGACAAAAATGTCCATTTTCCTCCATAAGCGGAGAAGTTGCCGGCTTCTTGTAGAAAGGTAAGTTAGTACTGGTTAGTAAACAGTCCAGGAAAACTGGTTAGGTGAACCGGTCGCTGTACATAATTGAAAAATTGTTGAAAAAAGGCGTTAAACCCCAGTGACAATGAGCCAGATAAAAACAAACAAACAAACCAAATTACTTCTCAGTCGAGAAAATATTTTTCACTCGGACTTAAAGTCGCACCAACAATCATGCTCTTCAGATAACCTTTTCAACTTTAACTATGGAGGAAGACCCAAGGCGTACAACTGGATAGAACCAACGACCTTCCGTGAGCTAGTAGGTCTGCCTCCTCTCATGTGAAATGTTGATCCCGGGTGAGATTCGAACTCACAGCGGGTTCAGGTTTAGTGAAAATATAACGAATATCATAACGAATATCATAACACGTACATATAATGTTACATAGACATTCCATTGAATTTGAGTAACAAGAAATTGATTATTGTAGGGACTTTATTGTACGAAGGTTTCATATTTTGTATATAAATGAGGTTTTAATGCAACATCACTTCAGTTACATACAGGCAGGCAGGTTTGTTTATATTTATGTGAAATGTTTCAACTTTTTAATCTAACAATATTTTATGACGTCATCAGTGACGCATAAGTGAAATCCATGTTTATACAATTTGTTATTATATAATTTGTTATTATATATCTGCAGAATATATTATTTTTTTGATGTACATTCTGCAGAAATTATGATATCTCACAAAATCAACATAATATTAGATTTGTTACAAAATGTTTTGAATATTTTATGTATAGTATTGGAACAATGTTATATATTTTATTACAGCGCAAATTATACCAAATTTGGACTTCTTTAAAACTCCAATGTGTTAAATACATGACGCTTTTATATTTTATTGTAATCTTTTCTTGATTGCGTTCTATAGATATTTTACAAATTGTTCATGTCATGTTTACAGAATAAAACATATATTTTCATTCGATTTCAATCTCCCCCCCACCATGGTCAATTATTGGTTTACGAAAATCTGGAACCACGAACAAACATTTATTTGGTCCAATATTTGGGGTCGCGGGATTTTTAATGAGTCGGTCGCATAGCTGCAAACAAACATTTTTAAGTATGGAAGCTTTTTCAACCACACATAATTTTATAATCATACGGAGTATTATCTAGTGGTATTGCGCCAGTTTAGTCAATAATAATACCTATTTCAATACTTTGTTTACAAAAAATAGATATCTGGTTTCCGCTAATATCCTCTAAAGGTCAGGAGGTGGACAGAACTTTTTTTAAATTGTATCTTTTAGTTCATAGATATAGAAATATCGACAAGATAGAAAATTGGCTATGACCAAAATAAATCCTTAGAGTCGCCAGAAAAGTCGGGGATGGGTTAGTGGAAACCAGGAATCTTTTGTATGCTTTACATTGCAATTTGCCAAATCATCGTGCTTCCGCAACAAATCAGTCACTCCTGTTTTCTTTTCGGTTAACGTCGTTTATTGACAATTTTATATGTTTTAAATTACGTGATGATACCCAGAATATATATATATATATATATATGTTTTAAATTACGTGATGATACCCAGAATCAATGATATAAAATACGTCCGCTTAACGCTTGTCTCTCAAACTCATACGAATAAGTGTTTGTATATCGTTGACATGTAAACTGTTGGGCTTTATGTTTGAAATAAATAAATAACACGAATTCACTCAGTAATTCAAAAAAAAGATAAAATATTAATATATACCTAAACAAGAGAAAGACGGTGGTGTCTGTCTCTCTAAAATATATTCAAGGAAGTGGAAAATTCAGTCGCTACGTATACATACCTTAATTAAGAAATATAAGCACGAAACATGTATAAGAATAAAAATAACGTTTTGTCATAAAAATGTACGGAGTCCTTAAAGTGACATTCTACAACTTTTATTTTAACTGAATATTGAATATATCTGTTAAGGATCACTAGACAATACTATACACAAATACCTAATATATAGGCCCGTGGTTTTGCCAAAATGGTGACTGCCGGGACCGGGTCATATATGACCTCAGGAGCATCATTGGAAGAATCTCGGTGTAGTTCCACTACACAATATTACACACCAAGTACCAACGCTTTTAGCCAAGGGGCATAATTTGTACAATCTTAGTAAATTATTAATATAAAGTATAAAGTTTAAATTTAGATTTACCCACTGGTTTCTCTAGAAATAATTGCTGACGACGCATGGTATAACGACGGGCAAAGAACAGAGCTAAAATTTGAGCTCGCTATGAGCTCTTAACGCTCTGGTGAGCTACAAATGATGTACTGAGTAAAACAAAAAATATGTACTTTGTCTAATGATAAAGTCACCTCATTAGGAAGGAGCAACTGTAAATTGAGAAAAATATAAATATCTACCTTTTGTCCGGTGATAAGGTGACTCTGTTAGGTATGAGTAAACCATCAGCTGCCTGTATATAGTTAGCACCATCAAAATACATAATATTACCCCATGGAAACTGCGCAACGACACACTCAAATATAAATCCTAGGTTAGACCTTGCGTATGCATAGTTTGAGAAATAAAAATTATTCTCACTTGTGGCTACCACGTCATTTTCACTGAAAACGATATAAAATACGTTGAATTCACATCATAACAACACAAATATCACTGTACGGTGCTCCCCCCCCCCCGAAAAGCAACACTTGTCGGAGTAGAAAAAAGTGTTGTTCTTTGGGAGATGTTGTTGTTCGGAGGGAATCGATACACACTCTACAGGTGTTTTTTATCATGTGTAGTTAGGCCTTTTACTGCCGTTTCTTGGAGGGAATCGGTCTTTAGAGGTGACTTTACGGGAGGGAGCACTGTATTAACATATAAATTCTTGCACAGATAGACTTAGCCCTTTGTCTTGTAAGCGTATTTTGGATTCTTCCAAATTCAAAGTTAATTTACAGAACATCGATTAATTAAAGAAAATTGCGTTATTTCTCTCTAACAGAGTGGAAAACATGGTGGCAAAAGAAGCCATTGACTCACTACAAGCAATGGCTTCTTTTACCACAATGTTTTCAAACGTCTTCTGCTTCAGATGAGGGGAAATGTGTTATTATGTGACGAAGGGTTTAAGTATGTATAATTTTGCTTCTCCCAAAGGATGTTGCTTTCAGGAGGTTGCACTGAACTTACATGATAATCGCTTCGTCCTTGTATGAATATTGATGTTCTAATATCATCAGTTCTTGGTTAAAAAGAATTATAGCAAGTAATGAAATCATTTTTGTAGAAATCTAGAAAGTCTGTTTATTTGACTGAATTTCTACTTAGGCATAAAAAATAGGTTTGTTTCCGGTTACTCGACCGACCCACTTTTGCCTGCCGACTCAAAAGTTTTACGGCATCCAAAACGTATTGCTATATAGTAATTTTCACAACAGTGTTGCCGATTAAATTTAGAGAACGTAAAAGAAAAAAATCCCTACCTACCGACCCATATTGTTTTGGGCATGTAACCGGAAACAAACTTTTTGTTTAGGCCTTAAGTGAAATGAATGCCTCTAAAAGCTTCAATAAAAAATTATACGGAGTTTATCCCAGCTACATACATACCTGTTTCTTTATTTTTAAATCACACTTATGCCATGAGGATGAAATTCTGGAATATCAAAATCATCTTCAAATACAAGTTCGGTAACTCCCTTGTCTGGTTAGTTAAAGTCAAACAAGAGTATTCTCCCTTTTCTCTTTTGATCTTTATACAGTTGTGTTATGTTTCCCAGATAATGGCCATCAGAAACCCTGAAATAATAAAATGGCATCGAATTAAATGTAGGATTCTTGAAAAACTTTCTTTAAAAGTATCTTGCAAAAGTTTAAGACGGAAAAACAAAGAGAAAATCAGGTGATTGGAAACTAAAAAACTTTTTATTTCACCCTCGACATGGAATAAGCTAAGGTCACAAATATACTGAACATGATGATTATCGTTACTTACGGATGTGATAAATGTCAATCCATTAGGTAAAGTTTCCATATCCTCAGCACCATGTTCTAAAAATTAATACCAGTCAATAAAAAATGTAATCATTCAAAGAACAATTAATAAATTATTTTCTCCACATTAAATAGTGATTGTTCGTGCAGCTAAGAAAAATTCAGAATGACTTTGTTTATCTGTAAATCTGTTGATCACTACGTACATATTAAGGTCACTTTCGTAACTCAAATAACCAGATACAGTCTAACCTGTGGACAAAGGCCAACCTTCAGGAAGACAAATTGTGGCCTTAATTAACAGATGGCCTTTATTCGGAGGTGGCTGTTAGCACTGATTTGACTGAGCAAGAAATCGAAAATTACCCAGTTGTAGCAATAAGTCAAAAAGAAAAAATGCAGATTGTACTAAAATTATTTTACATGAATATCAGCTTTTACTAAGCGAAGTGTAGCACATATTGAACAGTCACGACGAACGACTATATACATTATTTTGACTATTATGTTTCGTTTAGGTAGGGTCAGATGGGAAGCAGCTAGAAAATATAATAGGGCTTTGAACTTAAGAAGTAAACATAGGTCATTCACAAACAAAGACTTTAGAATAATTCATCGTGAAATCCTTTGTTTCCTCTGAATGTGATACTTCGATATTTTAGTTATGTGTTTTACATATGCTTTTTGGGGGGCATTTATTCATCGTAATGTTTTACATTTGCTCTATTGGGGCAGTTTATCGTCGTTAATTGGTTCCGTGTTGCAATGCACCAAAGGAACGTTGTCTCTATAAAAACAAAGCCAACGGAAACCAGTTTAATATCGTCGTAAATGTAGAATGTGTAGCAAACTCAATAAGAAATGAAACCTTTAGGAAATCTTTATTCAATATTCTATTCTTAGCTCTTTTACTTGGCTGAATGGCGATATATATACTAACCAGTACTAACTTACCTTTCCACAAGGAACCGGCAACTTCTTCACAAATGGGGTAGAGTTCTTCATTCATTCTAGTGAATAATATAAGACGCATACACTACAACAAATTCTTTCTCAGATCGTATTATTAAGTGTGACTTTGTGTCAGAGAGCTACGAAATATTCTACAGGAGACATTATCTACAAAAATAAACAATGAAGTTATTTACTTACTCTAGTGTACTGCCACAATTTTACCGCAATGTATATATATAAACAGTTAGCATTAATATATATATATAGCTAAACCAATTCATCGTGCGATTTCATGTTTGTATGATTTTATTGTGCACATAAACACGGTACATAATTCATTGTTTATCGCATTTTTACACTGCATCGCGAAAGAAACGCTCTATTCTAGAATTGATTATATTTGTCATTTATTCATATTATTGAACGCACGAATTGATATTTTAACAATACCGTTTTTCAAATACTGCTGAGACGAAGTAATTTACTATTGATGTTGCCATAATATCAATCCATCGATCTTTTTCTTTGTGGTTCTGTATATTAAATGAGCATCTGTTTAACATCCGTTGAACTGAAGTTTCGCTTCTTGGAACCTCGCGCGCGGATGTCATTGGGAAAGTCAATACAATTATATTTCCTCATCCATCATAGTACGCTGGACTTGTAACCCGGCGATCTGGGTTCAAATCCCTATCGCAGCAGGTCATACCCCTTCTACGAAAATTTGACAAAATAAGTTAATTTTCCTCCATATGTGGAGAAGTTGCCGACTCCTTGTGGAAAGGTAAGTTAGTACTGGTTAGCATACTGTCCAGGAAAACTGGTTAGGTGAACTGGCCGCCGTATTTAACTAAACATTGTTGAAAAACAGCGTTAAACCCAGAGAAAAATATAAAATGCGCTATACAATATTTCTTCTGCAAGTATCCTTCATTCAGTTTATTCAGTAATACACCAGTGCCCAATTGTATAAACATTGGTTAACTTTAACCAAATGGTTAATTTAACCCAAGGTTAAATTTGACCATTTTGGTTTACTAATCATTAAATAAATCATTTATACATTTAAAAAGGGCTGCCATTTTGGTACTGGTTACCGTTTATGTTAAGATTTAACCAGCATCTTAGACTTGGGATAGATTTATTTGAGCTTTAACAGAAACAAAATTTGGTTAAATTTAAGCAAAATTTTCTACAACAGCTAACCGACAATTTAACCAAAATTTTGACCCAAACTCTGATTTAACCCAGTGGTTGAAGTTAACCAATGTTATACAATTGGCTGCTGGAATTAAAAACTAAAGATTAAAATTCTGGTTTGAGTTCCGAAATACACCGATAAGCATAAAACCCCTGAACATAATAATAACAATATACAGTTCGACAAAAAGCGCCAAAGTAGTATCTCAAAGTCATTTAGAAAAATGCATTGACGGTCTATACCAAGTTACTGATATTGATTACTGATAATTTGATTATAATGTTAGAAGTATCTAAACACATGGATAAAATCAATAATCGAATGATTTTATCTTTTACAGATACCCTTGTGTGTTAAAAAGTAGAATAAAATTGTGGTGTTATTCCAAACGATACAAGAATTAGTCTGAATGAAAATATGTGTGTATAATATATTATTTCGATCAAATTGGAAGTATTTAATAGAGAAGAATAAAGAATCAGATAGAAACTTAATATACCAGTAGTTGTGCATTATCGTTTTAGAAGACACGGTCAGAAACTACATATACATATAGGAATAAAGGATCTGTTATTACTTTATACAGGAAGCGAGGATATCATACAGAAAGCGAGAAAGAAAAAAAGTGAACATCTTGGGAAAGAAATAGTTGACTAATTCCACAATTCTGTTATGAATTGACCGCATTTGTGTGTTAAATTATAGAATGACACGAATTTTCTTGTGTTTTTAAATTCCTGAGAAATGATCCCATTCATCTGTTTAATTGTTAATATGAGAAATTACGGATATGTTTTTGTCTCCGTACTGTTAAAGGACGTGTTATCGATACAAATATTAATTAAGATTTAAGAACAAAAATTTAAAAAAAAAATACAAATTATGAAACCCGTGCGAAGAATACGAAAACAGTTACTTTGGACATAGCGCCTAAAAACGAATTTTTGTAAGCTGAAATTAATTGGTTTATATGACAAGCCAAGTGGCAACTTTTACGGAACGGAGAAAATGAGCTGAAGAAACTTAGCGTAAAAGTGATAAATTAATGTTTTAGGACCAGTTTGAATTAAGGATAAAGATAATTATGCGTTGGTGTAGATGGAAAAGGTATTTATACCTCGTATTTATATTAGGACTCTTCATTGGAATGTTCCTATGTAACTTTGTAAATAAAATACCGCCAATTTCACAGTTCAACGAAATGACTGTGAAGGAATCATTCAAAGTCGTTATTAAGAACTTAACAGAACATTCAGACCTTCGTCATCATTTAGGAGATAAAATGAATTTGAGACAACAGAACACGACCACAACTTCTCCACAATTCAGACCCAGGAATGTTACAGTGACAAATTATGCCAAACTACCATTATTTGAAATGCGAATGGCTCGACTGAAGGATAAATACGAGTCACAAAAGCTGAAAGTGTTGAATGGAAAATCCGACACTTACGTACAAACTTCCGATAATTCTACTGAAGTAGATGCATACTATAGACTATCACATGACATAATAAATCCAATTAATCACAGATTCCTATTAATGAACCCCACTACATGTTTAACGAAGCCTTATATGATCGTACTGGTTCCGTCGTCGGCTGAAAATTTGAAGTTACGCCGAGTCATTCGTTTGACTTATGGCCGCTTTGGTCTGGATGTACCCGTAAACAGCACGATTAATAAAGCGAAAATTGAAATCCGTGTTGTATACGTGATAGGTAAAGTCAAAAATGAGACAATCAATTATAGAGTAAGGCAAGAATTCAAACAATTTAAAGATATAATATTAGCAAATTTTGTTGATACTTATTTCAATTTAACTCTGAAAGTTCTTCTTGGCTTAAGATGGGTACAGGAGTATTGCCCGTACGTTAAGTATGTCCACAAAGTGGATGATGATGTTTTTTTGAATATTCCTTCTCTGATTTCTCAGATTGAACGTTTGCCTAGGCATGCGAATGGGGCTGTCTATGGTACTCCTTTAACCCGTGGATTAAATGTCGTGTATCGTGGAAAATGGGGGATAAGCAAGACTGAGTATCCGTTAAAACATTATCCACCATATGCACAAGGTACGTCTTATACACTGACGGGAGATCTTGTAAACAAAATTGTTAATACCTCTCAGTATTTGCCATACTTACACATCGAGGATGCCTTCATCACAGGAATTATTGCTTGTAAAATCCACGGAGCGGCTCTAATTCGTATCGTCGGCAGTTCTAATTGGGGAGACGAACTCCCAAAGCCATGTAAATTTGTCACCCAAGGCCGTGTTGCTCAGACCAAGATGTCGATGTCTACAATGTTCAAAACATGGTATCATTTAAACAACCCAAAACTTTGCGGAGAGTATGAGAAAGAACTACGTACCAACTTAACTAAAACAAACAACCGATTCATTTGACAAAAAATCAGTTTAACGATCCGAATATATGGATACCTTAGGGGTCGAATGTCAAGATAGTTCATTCTGTGTTTTTTAAATATTGTATTATTTTTCAAAAAAAAAAAATTTGTTTGAGAAGCATTTGGTGTTATTTTTTATACAGTAGCTTGAGGATCTAGTTGAATAACTGTTTATTATTTTTGTCTAAAAATATACTCTTCTTAAAAGCGAAAATCCCGATAGTGTGCCATATAATAATAAAAATAGCTACAAAAAATATTTTAATTTGGATTCAAAAGAATCGGATATTCTCTCAATTACACTCTTATACGTTAAAATTTATGCTATTGCCCCTAAAAACGAAGCAAACTTGTTAATAGACCCTCTTTTTACTTTGATGGTGTACTCGTGTTTTCTGTATTGTGTACTCCTACGGCCGAACTACAGTAAAACCTCACGTAGCGACCACCTAAATATTACGACCACCTTGTTATAACGACCAATTTTTTTTGGACTGGCTTTCAATGGCTCCCTATAATTCAACCTAAAAGTTATTACATTGTATTCGGGTCCCGATTGTGGTCTCATTATGGAAGTCTTACTGTTCATTCTTTGTCATGTTGAGCACAACTACAACCGAACCAATCTGATTATAAAGACCATCGTGATAATTAAGTGGTATGTATTGGAAATGTTCCTCATTCAATAGTGGTTATTATTGTGTTGAAAATTAAATACTCCTCTTTGATGCCTAGTGGTTTTTATTCAACCAACTGCAACCAGAATAACTCTCTGAAAACCGGTATTATCTGGAATTCGAGCCATTTTTGAAGTCCCATTTTTTTTCTCTTTTATAATCCGCAGTTCTATGGAAACCGAAATTCATAGAAAACAGGACTTTTGATCCAGTTCTTAAGGGGTCCGGTTTTCAGGGGTTATACTGTACTTGTTTGAAAGACTGTATACTAATGATAAATATTCTTATGTCACTTGTTTCGTTTCTGCGCACGGCGTTTCTTGGGTTTCAAGAACACGTCAGATGAACCGTATTTTACCCGACAGTAATTCCATTCCTTGTTCAGTAAAATATCCGGTTCTTCTATTAGTGCTTTTTGACAAACAATCAGTTTTATAAGTATTTTGTCTCTATCAATATTAGTAAATATCTGTTTACACCACTTATTGTTTTAGGATATAAAGTGGTAAAAATCTTTAGAAAGTCAACGAGTAACAAATATATGCAATCGTTTGTGTTTCGATAATGTGTGTCCGACGTTACAATTTACTGAAGGTTGTAAATAAAACAATAATTCGACAATTTAAATTTAATTTAAATCCGTCAGATTACTGATTTCAGACAAACAATCCCGATATCGTATTGTATACGAGATTGTCATTACAATAACAATACGCTTTATTTGTCTCAATGTACAAATAGTCGATCATTGTTTTATGTAATTATTGTATAACTGACTGATAAATAATTTATGTAGTTTAGTTAAGTCGTCTGCAAGCAAAAGACTGTTCGCTCGCCCGTTTTGATCAAAAGAGGAAGCGTTCGTTGTTAAACCGGAAGTACGTGAGTTTTGGACCCCGGACTAAACACATGTTGTCATTGACGATTTAGTGGAAGAAATTGTGGAAATTGTGTCTATAGAATTAGTTTCTAGATTTATTTTTTTTGTACTTGTTTCTCCGTGACAGTTTGACAGAAAATATTATACATGTATATTGTCCATACACGATTCATGCTAACCAATTTATTTTTCGGATATACATACTTAGACTTAGTGGTGTGTGACCATAATCGAGTCCAATGAAATAAATAAAACGACAGGTTAAATTTTACCAAGGCGCCGATTCACGTCCCCACAGGTTCAGCACCGGCGAATTGAATTGTTAACAAATTTAAAGTGGAATGTCCATCTATGTACTAAGTTTGTAAGCAAATAGCCGAGTAGATATTATTTGTTACTTAAAAGAATTATTGACACACCATAAAAACAGGTTAAAAACTTTGGGAACGATCTCCAAGTTCGAACCTCAAAATTATTCTTAAAGTAATGCACTTGAAAAAATATCTCATTTTAAGGCTTAAATACAAATTCTGAGCATTTTTGCCGACGGAATTATGTATGAATACCACCGTGTTATCACAGAAATACTAAACAACAAAATTTGGGATTTGAGCATGGCAGCCGATCTTATAACCTCGGACACAAGCAGTATCATCATAATTGTGCACCTAAATAGACAATGTGCCAAACATTATTATGTTATGCATATTTGATATGACTATGATTAGGTTTTCGAATAAAGAAGCCACTACGCCATAATGAATGATTTTAGTGTTAAAAGATAAAACAATAGGTTGTTTATCAACAATTTCTTATGCGTATCTCTTCCATTGCGCATCTCTTCCATTAGACCGCATTGCAAGAACAAAACACTGTGTACTGAAACAAATAACAAGACAGCAGTTTGAATTTAACACGAGTCTGAATCGTGTGGTGCGAAAAAGTGCACTGATGTAATTGGCCAACTTTCCTCATAAATTATCTCATACGGCGATTTGCCCTTCATACTGATTTTTTTCTGAGAAATCCATATTTATTGAGTTCTGCGATAAATGAAAGCACAAACTGATGTTTCAAAATAAAAAAAGAATATAAAGATTATTAAAGAATAATTGATCTTTTTGATATGTTAATACTAAAACATATATTTGTATTTAAATACAAAGAAAATAAAGGGAGACAATCAAAGCATTTTTAAACGCTAAGTAAACATATGTTTAGCTTCCTTGGTTTTCAAATTGTCATATATTGAATTGGTTTGTTCGGAGCAGACTATAAAAATAGAGAGAACACAACACAACACAATTTTATTTCGCACGTCACGTACATAGGAACACAGTTATACAAAAACAGCAAAAAAAAATCCCGAAAAACGAGAAATACTTGCTTTGCACGTAACCCCGAAAATAATTGCACCGGTTGAACGGTTGAAATTCTGGAGCGCATATAATGAAAAAATCCAGAACAATTAGTTGTTTTACATCATGTCACAATTTTAAGTTTCTAGCCCTTCCCGTCCCGAAAAATTGAAAACAAAACTTTGTAAAAATGCTTAGTACAAACACAAAGTTCTTCTATGTCTCTGATGTTGGTTTTCTGTTTCAACCTTAGCACTGATTCGTGGGTAGATCTCCTCCAAGATTTGTCACCAGACACCGATTTTATGGAAAAACTTACTGTCTCTCAAATGGAGATACCTTAATCAAATGCATTATTTATAACGGCTGGATCATCGCGTACAAAGATTCCAAATTCAGCGATGTGATAAAATTCATTCACTAATGGGCAAAACCAAATGTTGCCAGTATCAATGCAAAACAATGTCCTTTTATTTTAGTGGTGTACATGACATGTTTGTTAATACTGTTTGTGTATAATGTTTATGACGCCGATTCAGTTGCACTCAAGTTTATAATTGTTGTAAGCTGGGTAATTAATCACAAATATTGAAAAGCGTAATAGATTAAACGTTTTTCCGTCTTTGTTTCAGTTTCCTTGTCTTTTATTCCTATTTCTAATATTAAAGCGGCCTGAAACACAATTATGTTGATTACATCGTTATGACTAGTAGATACTAAATTTCCTCACTTTATTTGTTTGTGAAGGTTTTTGTAAGAAGCAAATGGACTTGAATGATTACTTAATACGTCCTAAATGTCATACTTGCGCGCTTCCCCCGCGAAATGTTTTGATACATTTGTAGATAGTGTTCAATGTGTATATCTTCATCTAGATTCTGAAAAAAACCTCTGATCTATAGGGTTTTGTTTTAATGGCAATTCAAACCGTTCTGATAATCTTTGGTCTTTATTGGGCCAGTGAGATTAAAATCGCAATACATGTTTTACATTTTTTTATAAGTCTGTTGTAAATATTCTTTTATATCATAGACTGTATTATAACTATCAAGTTGCTGCGTTAATAAATCAATTTCAGTATGGAATACATCGTCCGTTATACGTCTCTGACACTACTCCTGTTTGCTACTGTCCCATTTGTACATCACCTCAAAGTTCAAGAACATACAAAAGAATTAAAATACGGAATGAAATCAGGTTTGTATGGAATGTAATCAGAAACACTGCAGCCCGAATCCTAACACTTGTAGACTTACTGGAATTGTCATGATTAACAACTCTACCGTATTAACTATATTAGCGTTACTTAACTCATGATGTGTAAAACCAGGGACACAATCATCTAATCGGGTTTTTGTAAAGAATATCACATTTTTAGAAAGACATTCAAGTCCATCCTATTGTAATTTGGTACACGTTTTCCCCGATTAAACCCTGCAATTTCAGAACACGAAACGTAAATTCACTATTCTCCCAACTGTCTTACGCCGCTCTGTCAGCTGACCTTTGACCTGTGTTATTATTAAATATGTCGTATAAGAATTATCCATACAAATTAAATGCCCGTATCAAAATAACTACATGTATATCAAATTACATATTGATAGTGAGGAATGTTCTAATGTTTCCGTGATTTTACTGTGAGAAGATATGATTGAAAGGTGTTTTAGGTTTCCAAACATAATACATGTATATCTGGGCTCAAGTCCGTTTTATGCGTTTTCCTCCTCTCTCTAAAAGATATCACCCGAGTGTTGTTTATTTGACGACTTTTGTAATGAAACAAAAGCTTTCGGGTGAGTTTTTACGGAAATACTATCATACAGACAGACAATTGCCAATTAACTATACACAAGATACCTGATATGGGCGTGTGTCGTGATTGGTTTGTTTCTGTGTATGTAGTCAAAGTGGTGACGCGGAGAACTAAAGTTCACAAATTGTCAAACAAAACTGCCACTGAAGTCGGAATTCACGCGTTGCGACATTTATAACCAGACTCTAGGTCAACAAATATAGATCCTTTCGGAGAAAATGATTTGTATTTAATCGCACGACGAGTTGTTACCACGTGTTACAGTGCATATGATTGTAACATACGTTCTGAGGTTGTCACTTGTTTGAAGATAATTAAGGGCATACAACTCCAGACTTAAATAAAAATAAAAACCATTGGCATAAAAATTAAGAAAAACTCACGACAATGATTTAGTGTCATTCATAAACGTTATGTGATGTTGTGTTTTATTATGAAAGTTTACAAATAAAGCTAAGCTTGTTTCAAGACTAACTAGCTTAACAAATGCTGAAGTAATTAAAATCAAGATTTTTTTTCGCTGCGGTTAATCTCGCACCAACAGTCAGGGTAATTTTTAACGGTGGAAGAAAACCACAGGTGTGAACCATAGTAGAACCACCGAATTTCTGTATGCTAACTGGAGAGCCTCCTCACATTTGTCTTGTCCAGGATGAGGTTCGAACTCACAGCAGTGAGTGACCTCATATTAAGCCTTGATATATACCATAAGTTTACTTCTTCAGTTCATAATATTATTCATATAATTATAAGTACCAATAAATGGAAGAGTTTCATGATACGTACGTATAACAAATATGAGCAGATTGAAGCTTTTGTATAAAATACACTGTAAATTTGGATCTGAAAACCCTTTTCTTATAACAAATTTCGAATGGCCTGCTTCGTGAATCATGAAATCTTGTACGCCCAAAGACTTCGTCTCGCTTATATTATATATTACGTGCCCTTGATACTAATGCAAATGGTAAAATCTACGCGCAAAACCATCCCTAATTGATTTACGTGAAAATTCCAGTTTCTTTTAAGGCTTCCATCTTAGAATTATGTAGAAATCAACTGAAAGTAAATATTAATATTAAATGGAGAATGGTTATTGTCAAGATTGCTCAGGTTTATTTCGATTATTCTTTCCAGCGTTACCACAAAAATATTGATACATAAAGCCGTATGAAATTAGAGTTCGTGCTAACCCGTACTTTATATAAACCATCAATTGTCGCATACGTATTATGATAGAGAACAAGTGCTCACAGAATGTATTGTTATAAAACTAAGACTCTTCGCTCTTTTGCATATCTCATACAGGATGTATTTGGTCCATGTGTTTGTTTGGGTAAGGTACAACCCCTTTTCAGCTCAGGGGCCATTTAGGAAAAAGGTGTTAACGAACCATGAACTTTGTTGATCAAACTTGCCTGAAAGATACGAGACATTGATACATTCTGCAAGTGAAGAAATGCCAGTTATCTGTATTTAAAATGATCTTATTTTATTTCTACCAAACTTTTCCCGAGGAATTATCCGTCCTTGTGTTGCCATCTTTTCCCATTTATTTGGAGAGAAATTCACTGTTGTTGTCTAGTAATAAGTTCCAAAAGCAATTTCTGGAATTTTAAACAATTATGGAAATGGCAGACAAAAATATTTATTTTTTGATATATTTTATCATTATTTTAACCAGATCGCCTACGATAAATGACATAACACGACATATTCCGGTATTGTGACACTTTTGCTGGATGTTTTTTTTTTTGAAAGAAAAAGGATGGACCGATAAAACTGTATTATTTAAACGAATACTTGTGTCTGTTTTATAAGAAATCATTATTTTGTTTTGTGATTGGTTAGATGCTAATGAAAATATCTCTATGGCCAGACCGGATTTATTAAAATGTCAATAATTAATTTACAAAAGGTAAAAGGATAGCATGACATATTGATGAATCATGAATATTGGGCGTGCATTAAGGTTTCTTTACTTTTATCTGTGTTTTTTTTTAAATATACTCAAACATCCACAGAAGTGTTTTCCGTGCTGGAATGCAAACATTTTGAATGCAATTTAAGTAACAATTCACGCTATTCACTTGAACAATATACTTTTTGTAAATGCTACTAAAGAGTAGCGAATTCGTCGTGCGTTTAAAAAGAATTCTTTATTCGTATAAATTTTATATATGTGTGCATGTATTTTCTTATGCCTTACTGCTTCATCGCATTGGTGTCCTTTCACTCAGCGCAGTTTGTAGAGCGTTCACATACCTCGGATTCGTGAGTTCGAACATCGAATTCAAGGCGCGGAACATGTTCTAGGATGCTGCGTCTTTAGAGGACCAATCGTCTTCCACTGTTGGCTATGCAGAGGCAGGTTGTTACTTACAGAAAACAAGACAAGTACAAGTACTTAATAGAGGAATACTTGTCCGATTGACTGCCCACCGGTATAAAAATTCAGTTGAAAACTGGCGTAAAACCCGAACAAAATACAACTATTAGCACTTCGACCAGTCGTTGAATTGCAAATAAGTTATTACGTATCGTGAAATACATAAACGGAAATTGGTTCCACATTCTTGATTTCATCTTGAGAATTTTGTGCCCTGTTATGATAAACTGTAAAATTAAGCCGTATCGACGATTTATATTATCTCTATTCACTAAACAAACTAATTATTTATATTATATAAACTATTCATTGCTTCCTCAAAATTTCCATTCACTATTCAGCGCGACTGTGTGTTGATTTATGGTCATTCACTCTATATGTGATAATGTGAACATTTTTTTTGTACGGAATACTTCCATGGGATCAATTAATACTTATCCTTTTCTTATTATACAGGCATTTAAAAAAGGATCGTCCACTTTGTCGTACAGTCACCGAAAACTGTGGCGTTTATCCCATCCCTTGTGATACCAGTTGTCATTCATTCATGGACTAATTAGCTGCAGTTTTCAAGCTGGTTCTCGGGAGTTCAATAACATATAATAACATTCGTAGTACTGCATACGGTCGATAAACTTGAAATTTTATCAGTCAACTGTATTTGATAAATGATGGCGAAGTGAGACCACTTCATCGGCTTCTGCTTATGAATTAATGTCAGTTTGAAACGTTGTGTCATGTCTGAAGTCTGCATAATTTCGTGAAAAGTGCAATATTTTGTATTTCAAAATTCTTATAATTCATTGCGAATTACGTCATTGTTAATACAGATCTAAGTCAACCGGTTTGAAATGGTTTAATGCGTCGTCGGAAGTTCTCCGTCACTGTACCATTAGAGCTAAATGAACAATACATCGCAAATTCGTTATCTGATTCATTACAAGATTCAACTATACCCCTGAAATGTCGTAATTTGTATTAATAAAAGTGCAAAAAAGGTTTGTTTCCGGTTACATGATCGAAAAAATATGGGTCGGTAAGTAGGGTTTTTTTTCTTTCCTTTTTTTTACATTATAAAATTTCGGGTGAAAAGACCATTAAGCAAAGAAGGAAAAATCCGTTCTTAAAAAATGCCCGTATTAGCGGTGTGGTCTTGATTTCGGGCTGGTCGCAAGGCGCGGTTCAGGTGTATATATATATATATATATATATATGTATGTATGCATATTCACTATAAGAATGAAATATCTGACAGTATTCCTCTAGGTTACTATATAAAGCCTACCGACTACAAGAGGTCCAATTACAAACGCAGCTGATACGAGCGGAGTAGTTCGGTTCGATATAAAAGGCACTAATGTTTAATTATGTTCATTTTCGGAGCAGCTAACGTCCACGTTACATTTTATTATACAGATACTAGATAATGTATTTAATTCACTTGTCTCGTTAAGATTTCCGAGTATTTCTCACATTGGTTTTCTAATGGATAATAATACAAACGACAAGAATGACGGGTTTTCACACGAGGCATACATTTTGAAGCTAGGTCCATGGATGTATGACATAATAGGGACACTTCTAATTTGTGTTTGGATAATTGGTTTTTTTATAAATCTTCTGATCATTTATTCATTTGCCACGAACAAGAATCTTCGAACAGCTGACACTTGTTTAATAGTAGGACTCGCTTTCAGCGACATCGGGCAAGCGATATTTGGCATACCTTTGGTGATTGTTTCCAGTTTTCAAAAGAAATGGATATTTGGCATGATGATATGCCAGTTTTACGCCTTTTTAACGATCACATTAGGAATTACCCAAATAACAACTTTGACATCTATTGCCACAGAACGGTATTATATTATAGTACATTTCAAAAGAAGGCTGTCAAAAAGCAAACGCCGATGTGCTGTTGTAATCATACTTTCGTTTTTGCACGGCCTTTTGTGGGGGTCCGGACCTTTGTTTGGATGGTCGGGATACATACTTGAAGAGACGGAATTAGCGTGCTGTGTGAACTGGAAAGAAAGGACAACGATTGATATTAGCTACACGATCAGTTTGTGTACATTTGGCTGGTTTATACCATTGGTTATCATCATGCATGCTTATTTGCGTATAGCTTGTACGGTAAGTCTACCATTTGTATACTCTTACTGTTATGGCTTTGAATCAGTAGGGCACTTGCAATACGATACGTATCACGGTGATGATAAGTTGAGAGGAATACGTACCTCGATACATAATATCAGTAACAACAACATGTAATAATCATTGACAACTTTAAACTTAAATTATGAACTAATATTGTTAAAGCGGATGAACGTTGGAAAACATTGATGAAGCACTGGCTAGTTACGTATATTAGCTACCAAAACATCATAGATAACGTGTTACAATGTATTTTTGTTGGATCGCTATTCTCATACTCATTTCTAATCAGCTTGATTCATTCTTCAATTAAACCTTTATTCCTCGTTAGATTCATGTGAAGATGTTTATCAGTGCATGTCAGGTAGATATTTTCTGTGTTTTGTAATGTTTTCGGTCATCTAACCTTTATACATCTTTTTACATCTTCCTTTCAAATCATCGAGTATTAAATTGTATAAATTAATCGTAGAAATACGAAATTTTGTCTTGAGACACTAAGTATGAAAATACGTTGCATTATGGACCATTCATTTTACTTGTTTCGAATAGATTGAGGCTTGCGGAAACTTGGTAGGTAATTTCCATCGTGCATTACTAAAAGCCTACCGACAAAACGGAATCTATTATGCTCCCACTAAATGACTATAATTATACAAAAAAATGAAATAAAAGTAAACAACGAATAATCTCTTCAAAATAGCAACAACAGCAAGGATACAGCAACAGTAAAACATCAACAATTCACACAGAACAACAATAACACGAGAAAAACAAACAAACAACATACACACAACAATTAACAACACATTTAAACAACACACAACAAAAGCAACGCATCAACTGACATAGATATATGTAAGCATGTAAATGTGTTTATATTTCAGATTTACAAGGACCGAGCTAAATTACAGTATCTACGACATGGAAATTCAAGAACCAACAGCAGAAATCGAGAACGTAAGGTCACTTTTACAGCTTTGATGATGATTGGTAAGTCATGTAAATTTCTTTAAAACATTTAATAGGAAGAAAGGAGTATATTATACTAATCTAAGGTTTACGAGCTCAAACCCTTTGTGCGATACAATCTCATTGAAAATTTGTTGGTAAGACATTAAAATATCTGGTCATTCGTCCTGTTTCCAGTGTTTACGTGTGGAGAAGTTGAAATAATGTTGAAAACATGCGGAGGCCATAAAGCGACATTCTACACATTTATGTTAAAAGTAGAATTCTTTTTATTTCATTTTTACGGCATAAATCTTAATTAATATTTCGTATTTGTCCATATTGTTGCTTAAGGACTACGATATTGATCTCAAGTTAATATTGATCAGCTGCTTTCTATTACGTCTATTATAATGTAAATCTCTGTATGTTGTATACAGTCAATCTTGCTCATGCGAGCACTTTCATTAAGCGACCGTGTTATTTCTCATAAAATGTCGTAGGTAAAAGCGTGGTAACACAATACGTAGTTCGCAGTACTGTGGATTGGCCGTACTAGACCGTAGGCAATGTAGTTAAACGCAACCAACCGCAATTAGCCGTGGTTCAACGTAATGGCAACCGTAGCTAGTCCTTGAATTTTGCCTGTAGTGAGTGAAAATTTTTCAACATGCTATAAAAATCGGTAAGGTCTACTACGTTTGCAAGACCGTATTGAAGCCGTAGTTTGAACGTAGCTTGCCTCAGATGACAGTAATTTACCCTACTTTTCCGTAGTGTTGGCGTAGTTGACCGTACTTTCCTTTTTGTTGCGGCATTTTACAGCGAAACGAAAATTTATCTTTACTTAATTAATCTTAAAATTCAAAAACTAAATGACCGGGACTCCACCTTGGCTTACACGTAGTGCGCTGGCGCAACGACGACATTTTACCGTACTTCAACTTATTTTACTCAACATGGCCCTACATGCGCATACTTAAAACGTGGTTCACACGTACTTCATCGTAGTAACCCGTCGGAAAAACGTACTTAAACGTAGTTAAACTTGAACAATTTAGCCGTACTTCAACGCTGTTGAACGTACTCACACGTAGTTAACCGTACATAGACTTTCTGAAAATTTTTAACTTACCTAAACGTACTTCATCGTGGAAACACTACAGCTAAGTACATATGAATTGCACTACGGCGAACTACGGGCGTGACAGTAATTATGACCAATGCTTAAACACAGGTGTCCACAATTAACACGTGTCCAACGTATGAAAAAAAAACGTCGGGGCTAATGAATTTGAGGTATAATTATTTATCTGCTTATTTATCTGTCTGTTCCATGGAGTTCAGGTTTTTGTTAATTTCCCCGTACTGAATGTTTTTCAAAGGCCAAGTTTTCCGCTCTGTAAAATAAGACGTCTTTCATATATCTCAATAATTTACTCTAAGACTGAAAAATAAGGTATCTAGCAATAAGTACTTCTTTGTTTATGACAGTTTGGGTTGTTCGGATGGTTAAGTACAGTCATAGAATAAACGTGCAAAGGTTACTTTGAGTCTTATTACCGGGTCAGTTTTATTGGCAGAGTTATAAAAAACACAAGCTGTATCTGTTCCGATGCAAAATATACGCATGTATATATATATATATATATAATAACTGCAGTAGAACACGGTTTTAGTAATTTCCCATTGACCGACCTGAATGGTTTCTTTATTACGTCCACAAGCTACCTTCAAATAAAGAATGGCATGCTCTGGAAAACTAATTTCTTTTCTCAATTCTTTTGTTACTACATCCGAGTTCACTTTAACCGTGTTCAATGTATTATTGGTAATAATTTAGTAATTTGCTTTCATTTAATAGCGAGATAGTCTATTCAGGAGGTGATTTTGCCGGCCACGAACCTTCCTTTCTATTGTGTTGAATCCCTATTTTTTTATTCACGAATATAAATTCAATCACATACTCCTAATTGAACAAACTTACAGATTACGGATAATGTAAGGGCTTTTTGTTATTAATTTTCAGTTGCATTTGTGATATCTTGGCTGCCCTATTCGATTGTTTATTTATGGTCCATACTGGGAGATTTCAACAGCATTCCAATATTGCTCCGTGTTGCGCCAGCTATATTTGCAAAGTCATCTATCATTTGGAACCCAATTATTTACGTTGCCAGACACAGAGAGTTCAGAAAAGGAGTATCAAAAAGTATACCATTTAGTGGCCTTTGGCAAACCTGCACACGGGATACAAACTATGCAAGAAAGAAAACAGAAGAGTCATTAAACATGACTGCACTACTTCACAAGAAGCAAAGTGCTCCGAAACAAGTCAGTGGTGCGGTAACTTCATCAGAATCTCCAGACGGTATATCAGGATGCGGAACACCATTGACTGAGTGTAACGTAATATCTTTATCAAAGAGAGAATTAATTTCAGGCGGGGATAAATTTTCTAACGAAGGTATTGACCCTCATGAACTTGAGCTTCATAACCTTGGAAAAAATGGAATGAATACAACGAAACTTGAACATAGTTTTCATAATCCAGCTAACAACACTAATACTCTGTGTATTGACAATTACCTCATATTGGCGTGTAGAGAAACCGACATTTATTAAATGGAGGATGCATGTACATGCTTGAATCCACCATAAAACACTACACGAATTAAAAGAAGAAAAAAATTAATATGATAAATTGACAACGCGGTTGTTACCTAAACGGCAAACATACACAGGATGCACTCGGCGCCGTGTTCGTAAGAATTAGTATTTCTTCAAATATGAATGTCACTTTTTCTTATACAAACAAAATTGTAGTAATGATCCAATATTGCGGGCATTTTAATCAGGATAGTTAAGCTATTAGATTCTATATACATTTATATATGAAATATCTCGCACTATGTACATTTTGATCAAACTGAAGAAAATTTGATATGATTCTTCATGAATATGAAAAAAGGTGACAGATAGCGAGTGAGGGTATTGAGCGGAAAGAGAAGGAGAGAGTGAAAAAATAGTGGATAGGAGATATAGGGGAGGAGGAGGAAAGCGGGTAGAGGAAGGGAAAATGAACGAAAAGGAGAGAGATAAAAGGGAAAAAAGCGAGAAATGGAGGAATATATCGACAATAGGTTAAAGACTGATGAAAATCTAAATTTAATAAAGAGAGCAGGAATTATTACAGTGAATAAAGGAATTATGCAAGGAATAATGAATAAGCATTTTGTATGAAAAATATTGTTCTGAATGTCCTGATATCATATATTGCAGAGAATAATTACTCTTGCAGTAACTATCAGTTGTTATGTATTTACAAACCTTGAATAAATGGCGTGTGAGGAAAATTATTCTTCCTATAAAATTACAGAAGTTAATTAGCATCAAAGAACATCACCGTTTTTTACAGTCATTCGAGTCTGTCAGTGATTATCAAATTAACAATTGCACACTGAAGGATAACATTAAACTACATTCACAATGGGATTGGTGCAAACGGAAATAAACATTCACACAGAAAGTTCATGAACGTGCGTGTCGTTTTGCGGAGACGATATTTGTTTTCAGGGTAGTGCGAATGAAATTAAGTTGGAAATAGAGGCAATACATTTAGAATGTTTAATATTCCTTCTCATGAGGTAAACTATACAATTATTCTAGCACCCTTTGTCGTGTATTTACATATGGGCATACATGTACAGGAAACACCACGTATATGAAATGTTACCATCGTGCAATCGTCGTTGTATGGCAACAAGTTTAGCTTTCATCAGTGTATACGCAGCAATTTTTCGGCTCTGAACATCAAATAACATTGTAAAAACCCACAAAGATATGCAAAAAATCAACAGACAGAGCTCGGATCAGTTTTCATGAACCAAAACCAATCGTACAAAGATATACCGTTTTTCCACTTCTTAGACAACGACTTAGAAGATGGACTGGTAACAGCAGACGCATATGATTTTTCTGGCTGAATGTGTTTTGTTAGTATTAATAACTTACAGCCGACATTGTACCTGAAAGCAATCTGTACATTTGTCGAAGTGGATGTAAGCGTCTCCAGTGCAAATAATATTTAAGGCGGCCGTTCGGAAGAACGCTTCCTGTATTTTTAGAAGATACGACCTTGGCCTTGATCTCACGAAGTCAGAATTGAGGATCGGCAAACTACTACGATCTGCAAACACAACAAGAGAAGAATGTCCTCTTGGAAAGGTGTTTTTCCATGGAATGTTCCGTAACACACATGAAACGGGAATGCTATTAGTTCCACGCTAACTGCATTTTGTTTCAGTAGAAAGCCAATTAAATTGCTAATCAAATTTCAACAGTTTATGATTACTCCAGTTATCCTCCTTCGAATTTTTTAAAAACCCAGAAGTTGACCGCATTCCTTTACTTTACTCCGTTTTAAATTAATTTAACGTTCATAAAAGGACGAAACAATTCCATTGGTGGATAACTAACTTGAAGTTAATTTACGCATAGTGTTTCGTAACGTGCGCCGCAGGAAATAGTGTTATGAATGATGTTTAACCCAATTGCAACACAGCTACAAAAATGCACCATCAATTAAGCTTTGGAAAACTTTTTATGCCCATTCATTAACCATACAATGTCATGTGTTGTTTAAACCACGAGGGGATGTAGGCCTCTGATGAATTTTCTCCGCACGCCAAGTCAGCAAGGTTAAGTGGTATCCACCACTTGGTTAGAGTAAACAATAAGTTTTTGCAATACTGGATCCCATCAGACAAAAATGAACCACTTTCTAATTGAAATAGAAAGTGAATATTGAGGAAAAGGATGCAATACTGAATGACGTTAATTTTAATAAAGAATATGAAATGCTTTTTGTACGAAACTGGCAGTTAAAAGTCACGATATTTTCTGACGTGTAGCTTCGTCATAGTAATTGTTGCGTTACATATCACCTGAAACTAACTTGTATTCATTTTCATCATAGCTAATTTCCTTATACAGAAGAGCAAAACAAAATCATCACGTGGTCAGCAGGTGATACTACACATATCTAAATTATAATTACAATAAAAAAGTACGACATTGTAACAGAGACAAATTTCTACAAAAAAGCTTTAATGTACAGCCTTCTTGCAAGCAAAACATGCGGTCGTTATCTGGCCTGATTAGTGACCCTGGATGTTACTGACTATTCCATAAATTATCGGCGCAAGATTACTTGCCTCCCGTGGGGATTCTAGTTCCATTTTAAAAGTAAAAAAGAACAAACAGGTAAAATATTGTTATCCAATGACCGTTTCTTGTGTTAAATCACTTTTGCATGAACGGTTTTTGTTCCAAAGTATCAAAGGATGTTCAATGATTGCGTCTTCCACCCGCTTGGTTAACTCAATAGGTAGAGTGTTAAGTCTATGGATATATAGTGCATGAGGTCCATTCAATTCAGACATAACGTTTAAAACCATTCGTCCTCCATCGCTTATAATTTGTGTGGAAAAAATGACAAATGCTTAAGGAAAACAAGTTTTTTGCTGGTTAGGAATCTTTCCAGTTGTGTGAAAACAAAATATTGATATATGATTAATCGTTTTCATCCTTTTTAAAGGGGCACAATTCAAGATGAGTAAACGAATACAAAAAGAGATTCTATATGGACAGTTTATGGATGGAAAATTTTCGAAAATGCTGTAAGAGTTTGAAAGTCATTTTAAAGCAACCAAATGATTTCAATGTTCGAATTTTCTCGTTTCTAATCCCTCAATATGTACTTGTTCGTGAAGAGTTTTTTCTTCACAAGTAATATGTCACTTTTGCGCATATACGTCTAGCAGCGCCTCTTCCGGTGGAGCAAACCAATGACATTATACAAAAATCAGTAACACGGTAGGTGGTGCCACCAGAAAATATTTGACACATAGACTTGTTAAAGAGCGGTGGGGGAATGGGTCACCCTAAGTTACCACACTCCGCTCGCCTCTGTTATTTAATTACTATAAATTTGTCTATATCGACCATATAACCTATACTTTACGTATGTAATATTTTTATAACCTGCTTTTGACTGGTTTAAGATTTTGCCGTCTGTTGTGGAACGACAAATATATTGCATGTGACATTTCCTAGACATCGTCTCTTTTAATTTCCTGGAATACGGAGGGATAAGCAACTAGAGGGGCGACTGTTTGTTTGTAAGCTATTTAACTGTTGATCAACGCGTCAAAAACAAACAGTATTTGTGTATGTGCATTGAATTTATGTGATATAATTACCGTTCTGAAAAAAGACGCAGACTCATTACACAATAATTGTTCGTAATCTTAGACAGAGCTGCATTTGAAAGGTTTCAAGTTTGAAGGACAGTTTTGATTGGTGAAGAATATAGTAAGTAATTATTTTTGTTTATCGAAGTAGTTCAATTTCTTCCCGATGTATAGAACAAAGCATACATTGTTACGAACAAACGAAGTAAATATAAACTATAATTAAGGCTGAATGTAATTTGATTTCAGGCTGTGCGCATGCTTATCAGCCTCATGTTTCTGTGGAGTCGAATCCCATCCAGCAACAGGTAAAAATCTCATATGGGGAATTGGTTATACTCAGGTGTACGTCTGGGCTATTAAGATAACATCCACTCGACCACGGAGGTACACATATAGCTAGCAACACGAACTTTACTGTGTCATATAAGGCTGGAAAATTATTTACCCTGTTTTTAAGCTTCAAACCACCAACAGTGGATTGTATGGCAAAGAGCGCGTTAAAAGTGTTTTCAAGAATGTCTAGCAATGACTATTCGAAAGTGTCTCAAATAAGGAAAGTAATTGTTTCCAAAAAATCCGTTGGATTTAGTGACACGTGATGGTAATTATATATGTAATATTCTTACACGATAAAATTTGATACCATTATAAGAAACGAAAAACATCGATTATATACAAGATCCAAATCCATTTATTAACCAATAATTTCTCCTTCCTGCTCTGCAAACAATAAAAATCCGGAAAACAAACAGTAACCATATCCGTATAATTTTTTATCATTGTCAGTGTTAAGAATGTGAACATCATCGCCTTTTTGTAGATTTAGAACAACTGTTTGGCTCACCGTTGGATAGCCAGCCTCTGAACCGGATATATACATATAAGTGAATGGTATGGCATTTTTGGCAAATCTAAAATGTCCATTAATGTTATGATGGGACATCAATGTCACAGAAAATACATACGTTCCCTGTAACGGTGCAATGAATGTACCGATGTGGTTATGGTAGGCGTTGCCGATATTTGTAGTGACATTGTCAAAGACGATCGGTTGATTGATACCAATATGTTCTTGGTGGTGCGATAAAGTTGCAAAGAAAGCCACTTTACTTGAGTCAGTATTAAGCTGTCGGGTTCGTTGACGCTCGTCTACAAACACAATATGTAAACTAATGTAACTTAAATGTTTTTATAAATCATACCCTTTTTCTGACAACAAAAGAAGATATTTAACTTCATGGTTGGTGAAAGTATGCTGAACGTACGCGCACGTAGATATTATTGTATATAATCAGTTTCAAAGCATACACATTATGTGTCTACGTGCCTACAAGTTGAAATTAGCAAAATTATGCCGTTGTTGAGAGGTTGCGGCTCTAGAGAGGTTAAATTAATTGTCAAAACGTACAGTGGGGAAAAGCCTGCTATTGTTGAAGGGAGGCTGTCGCTCAAGAGAGGTCCGCTTTGGGGAGGTTGCGCTGTATTGTATTAAGTAGATTTTAAAGTATATGATAATGTCGACAAACCTGTGTTTCGGATATGGAGTATTTTACTTTTTGCCTTCTCTGACATTTTCTGGGAAGCGTCGACTTTCGTGTCCATAGCTTTAATGGCGTGAAGCGAATGTAGAGGCGAGCCCTTCTTGGTCTCATTTGGTTTTTTGTGATGTATAGGTCTTGGTGGCGCCTCGTTGTCACTTCGAAGTTTTAACTTTAATTTCCAAATCTCTTCCTGTTGTATTTGATCACGCGCTTCAAGCTGTTCAACACGGTTTAGAAGTCGCTGTGTCAGGGTTTCGCTGTCTTCAAGTCGTTTCAATATTCTCTCCAGATCATCAAACGAGATTCCATTATTTTTCTTAGGAGCAGTCGATTTAGTCTGAACTTCATCCTCCATTAGCTCAGCTGATGTCAGCGCCAACGCGCAAACCATAAGTATTATATTCATTGGTCCGAGTTCGTCGTAGCTTATTCTTTAAACTTAATCAGATGTTTAAAGTAGGACCGTTTTAAATATAAAGATAAAGACAAGTGTTTATGTCATTAAGATTTGTGCTCTTATCTAATTGCTAATACTAGTGGTATTTCGTTATCTTCGATAGAATATATTAAAGACAGGGGACAAAGTCAAAACTGCTGACAAAATTTAGATGTACGACTTAATTAACAATATTAGTATTTTTAAGTGGTGGAATAGAAGGTTCGTAGGTTTGAAATGACTTATAGGAGACTGGCATTATGCACTGCAAAATGAAATACCCATTATTTTTATTAATATAGTATCGGATTTAATATCACAAAATGCTGTATAACAAAGTCTTAAGTTAAAAAGGGCCGCTACAGTTATTGCGCTGGCGATTCGTGTTCCAATCCCGGTCGCGGCAGGTCATACCCTTATGATGTGCCGATTTGGAAATACATAAAGGAAGGAATCCTCTAACGATAAATAAGACTCAGATGTCGTGATTTTTGTACTGATATTACCTCATATAAAACATATCATAAAGTTCTATGACCCATTCATATTTGCAAACAATAATTTTTGTCTCTTTCACATGCACAACATGCAACGGATCTTTTCAAACTCGACTCGACCGGATGATATAAACTTCTATTGCTGAACCCTTCTGTAAGAGTTGATTTATACTGCCTTACCTATAGATCATCATTCTTAATTGTGCCTGTTTTTTTGCTTAAACTTTAACATACACCGTGACACATATTTTTCACATCGTCTACCTCTTAAGGTTGTTTTTAAACCTCAACGATCAGTGTATGTACATTCTGAGATCCAAACTTGGTATTTTAATGTCAAAACATTTCTAGGTTCTTCATTTATTGCGCTTGATTGTTACACGAAAAAATGGAATAAATCAACCGACAATACTTCCAGCATCGGAATAAATTTCTTGAAGAAGAAATCCTGAAAATGTTGTGTAAGGCACGAGATCAGGAGTACCCTCATAAGCACTGCCCGCACGTCCTTGCACACTAACAACGTCTCCTTTGTTGAGTTGAAATACCAAAGTATGACTACTCATTACAAGGCTGTCGTTACGCATGAACAGAGAAGTTTTTGGTACGTTATTTACCGCTAAATCTGCCCAACTATTTCGATTTTCATGTGACAAAATGCTCGTTGAGAAAACGTAAATGCCAGCTACCGGAGCAATAAAAGCACCAACACGGGAATTGTAAGCGTTACCAATATTTGTAAGCACTAGATCAAATTTGATATTTTGTTTGTCGCCGACATTTGTCATGTGGTAAGATAAGCCAACGGAAAATGCAGCAGTCAGCTCGTTTTCTGCTCGACGAATTCTGTTCGGGACACCCTGTACACTGGTGTCTAAATGAAATAAAAATGATATCATTGCAAGTTAAGCATTAGTTTGCGTTTCAGTTATGTACGTCTGATTCTAAATGGAAAATGACTCTCAGAGGCACAGCAACCGCCCGTCGCAGGTGTTTTCATAATACGTTTCGTCAAAATGTGCGTATAAAAGATTACTGAAGATCTCAGTTTTCAAATCGACTCAATTACTTAATATCAAAATATATTAAATATTATGTCTCAAACTGAATAGTCATGCTAAATATCCAAAAAGAATCACAAAGAGACATGGCAAGAAAGATGGGTTGAATGTTGAGACATTAATAATAAAGACCCTACGATAGGAATAGTAAGGGAAACATATTTATCTCAAAGTGACGAAAAAGGAGATCGATTAAGAATTGAAAGCCCGAGGTCGCACGAAAAAAATAATATTACAATAAAACATACATGTATTATTAATATATTCTAACGTACCGGCAGCTTCACTTGCCTTTTGCAAGTTGGCATAATTGGACTTTTCGCCTGTTGATTGTCCGTAACTGTCTGATTGACTGAGTTTATGAAGTAGCGACTGAATGATCTTGTCCTTGGCCTTTAGTTTTGAATTCATCTTCATCATGTCTCTTTTTTGTTGAACCATCTCAGTCTTGAGGTTCTGAATTTCCTGTTGTTGTTTCTCATTATGTTTCTCTAAATTATCCACTCGTTCAAGAAGGTGTCGGATTAATGGACTTGAAGCAAGGTCATCTTCTAAGAACGCTTGGTATTCCTGGTTTGCAGAAATTGTCGATGTCCAAGCAAGGAGCAACACATAGCAAGCTAAAGTCATTTTGTCCCACTATATAGCCGAATGACGACCAATTTTTTAAAAGTTTGAATTGTTACGTGTACACAATTGCAATGAACGACTGCACTATCTTATCTTTTTTCTATTTACGATTAAGGCCGTTACGACATAGCAAAATAACCTGAATTTTTTGAAAGTTGAGAAAGGCCCAAGGCAAGAAGATAAAACAAGTACTCTTAAAGAGAATTTGGTACAGCGGACCTCGGGTTCGTGGGTTCGAACCCACCCCGTCGTGACATGTCCTCTGTAAATATTTGGTTGAAAACAGTGTACCAAAGGCCATTCACCACAACCACGATTCGAGTGCTTTATGTGGAGACGTTGGTAGTTACCTGCAGAGATCCATATTAAGTTCCGGTACAGAATCCAGGAAAACTGGGTAAGTTACCTGCCCGCCGATAAATAACCGACATAAAACCGAAAATAAGCGTAAAACGCTAAAATACGCATTTCTTTCTTCTATATGTGTTCCTTATCCTACAACTGAGTTGGTTATAAAACTATAGGCCAGAAATAAGTAATCGTGTTTACGGTTACCCGGTCCACCTTATTTTTCCGACGCAAAAGTTTCCAACTAATACCTCTAACATTTTGGGACAAATCATACCCCGTAAATAATAGATTGATGCGTCTCAATTTCTACGAGGGTTTGAGTTTGTAATACTCGAGATTAGTCTCTAAGCTCAAATCTCAAATTTTGTCTATTAACGATACTATGCTAATTATAATAAAACAATGATTGTGTCAACATTACATTATTTCAACTGCACAATGATTGAAATATGTATTTTAAATATCAAACATTGATATCTTTTAAATAAAACTCTATGAAACAGAAATTGAAATTCGTGGTTTGAGACTGTTTCAAAGTTTCTGATTCTTGGGGCTGGTGTGAAACTTGAACTCATTGATCAGCTGTTCAGTACATGGTAATTAAAATATGTGTATTAGAATAATTCATTCTATGCTTAATTTCCGCTCGGGAATGACGGCCACTTTGTGAACAACGTTATCTGATAAGCACATATTAATGACACGATGTACCAAATGATCCTGCGATAAGGCGATGAAATATTAGTCATATCTATGGCTATGTGACCGAAAAATTAGGACTGGTAGGTGGAAAAACTTTTCTAATATTATTTTTATATAAGGTATCTTTGTAATGTGACAGTACGAGGTACGATTCGCCTGAAAACGTTTTCATAATGAGTATTTTGCCGCTAAAAACTGTAGAATCGGCGCCAAAACAAGGGCTCAAATGCGGAACAGGAAACACAAAATTTACATCCGGCCTGGAGGGTAATGGCATAATGGCTGTCTTGCTATTCTCCCTTTGGTCGTCTTTAAATTACATTTATGAATGTGAAACATTGATAAAATACGAATGAGAGATCAATTACATATCACACATTAACTTTATCCTTTATAACTTCCTGTGTTTATTTTACCCCCCTAAAAGCCATTATGGTTTATTGGTGAAAAGCAATCCCATTACAAACTATTACCGTAATTGTAACTAAAGGTATCATGCAATCTTTTCTTAAATATGTGCTTATATTGGAAATGTATAAATGAAAACGTTTTAAGTAGAATTATATCACACGATTATCTTTAGCTAAGACATTTCTCGATAAACTGAAATTGAAAACACACGTTTCAATTTACGATAAATTAAACTTTCACGAGGCATTTATGTTTGTCTGCATTTTATTTGTCTCTAAATTACTTTTGATTTCGTATCGTTTAGTTTAGCTACAGTAAAACGTTCATCAATTAACCTAAGGTGTTTACAATATGTAAGACCACGATCTATTCATGGCATTGTCTGTGGTTTGGTTTTATGTATGTGTGTGTATATTATAAAAAGAGAACATTAATTGGGATAAATATATATACATGTTTTGTAGATAATTATGTGAAAATGTAGTATCCCCAGATAATTGCACATAAGAAAATATTCACTTTTCCACAGACACTATCACCGCATGAAACCAACAAAAAGAACTTATGCCTGTACATTAACAGTAAAGGCGCAAAGGCGATGTTTGTTGTTGACTGGTTGCCATGCAACCAGTCGGACAATTTTTACTACTTTGTGAAAACGTATTTCGTCATACTGCAATTTGAAAGTAGCCCCCCTTAAAGATTCAGAATTGCATTGTTTCCCTTTATATCACCATACAGCAGACGATCAATTAAACTGGTTCCAGTTGATTCTGTGTACTTTGGTGCAATGCAACATGAAACCAGTTTAACGCTCTATAAAATGTACAATACAAATAAAACATATTCCAATTAAAATGAATACCGCATTTAATATTTTTTATGACTGACGATTCCTAAAATTTATTGTTTTATATTTCAGTTGAAAATCTGCAGTCTAGATTTTGACTTGTTTTTACCTCTATGTAACCTATATAAAGTTTATTCAAGTGTTATCTTGATTTACTGTCAATACACCATCTGTCATAAATGGATAGTTTAGATAAAAGGTTTAAAACAGAATCAGTCTTACATTCCATATCAAGGTTTATTCCATACTTATTTTTTAATGAAACTATTGACCTGGTTTTGAAATAATTTTACAGTAATGTCTTCTATTGAATTTTTTTTTAATAGATAGCAGCTTCAGCGCTTACATGGATCAGAGACAAACATAGCGCCCAAATAAGCGACACGGAGTGTTTGATACGACAGGAATGTAATGCCATCAGAGTGTGGGCAAAAACTAAACAGAAATAAGAGGAAATAATTAAGACAGAAAATCCGACATCTAGATTAAATTGGTTGGGTAGGGGTCGAAATGGTGGAGAAATTCAGGCTAATTATATTCTAGGATGGGAATCTATATAACGTTTTAATACGTGCATAGGTAAATCGGAAGTAATTATATGCCTGTACTACACAATACGTGTCTGTAATTCATCCTCGTTGGAATAATATTGCAATTACGATAGTATGTAATTACGAAAGACCAATTTGGAACATAATTACAAAATATATCTTTACTGTTAATCACTTGATATATTTGAGCAAAATGTTGAATAATTGTCGGAACAAATTTTTCATTTTAATGCCACGAAACCAACGAAGGAACATTTTGCAAGATCTTATTACAGTCGAACCTCTGCTCACCTCAAAGATGACCCTACAGCTATTGAAAATATTGCATATTTTCTGATTTTATGCTGTTTGGGTTTTGAAAACAGGACTTAGTTTTGTTCATACGACTTATCGTTTTTCGGATAGATACATATTTCGGACACGCCATGACTCTTTGTTTATTATGTAGCGCTTACATTGCACTTGTTCAACACCAAAGTCTGAAGATTTAGTTATTTTTCACTCCTTGAATTATCTGAATGATGCACAAAAACCTGTTTGTTGTGGTTAGAGATTGATTGGCGTTCTTTTTTATACACGCAGCAACAAAACATGCTAATTGTCTACTTCTATAATTGTCTTTTCTATAAAATTTGTATGATTGCAATTAACTGATGCTAAATTACTTTTGAATAACAATGTATTGTGTGACTATTTAGCCATGTTCCTAAGGCCAGCTAACCTTAACAGTTTTCCTGGAATCAGTTCGGGTACTAACCTTGTTTGTCAATAAACAAATAATTGCCAACATCTCCAAATAAATTGCATGTATCTAAGTAGAGGACGAACAACCTCAGCAGCCTCCATTTCTTAAATTATACCGTCATATGTGCCACAGACTGGTTTTATGGACATAACACTCTATCAAATGAGCTCACAAATCAAAGCAGTGAGAGTATTGTTGTGGGTTGACTTTGTGGTGTCGCAAGTTGTGTCTGAAGTTTATTGTTATAATTTTTCCGCAGATTCTTTTAATGCTAGCATTTGCAAACAGGGAATAAAACGTAGATTGACATATTAATTAACGTATCTCAATTTGAGAAGCATTGCTGCCTTCTGTCCTCCTTATTTAATTAAATAAACAGTATGTGTTGTAAATCATATTTGGATAATTAAGATCATGATTAAATTTCAGATTGTCTCCCTTGGGTGTTTTAACATATGGTAAGGATTAGGTAAAATCCCAAATTCTATGGTTAATTCCTCAAGATGTACAGCTAAATTACTAGCAGGTAGTTTTCTTATATACTAGTGATCTGACAAATCCAATAGCTTAAACAACTCAAAATCATTTATTTCTGCTATTAATAAGCAAGTAATGGGCACTGTTTACATCAATGCACATGCAATTTATATGAAGACTGGGGGCTTGTAAATGAACGTTTTGCCCGAAACTTTGCCAGCGGTTAATGATGTGCATGGTTCTAAAACCAGTAACTTTGAAATGGATCTTGTACCTGATTTGATTCGACTAAAGGGAAACAATCCAATAGTAAATATTAAAGGGAGGCAAATATCAATTTGCAATAAAACAGAAAAATATTCTTTGATAGTAGCTCTATACTATCCAGCTCTTTCAGAGCCAGCCAACACCCTCTCTTCCGATACGAAACGACTAGCAACAACAACAACAACAATAGCAGCAGCAACAACAGCAGCAGCTGCAGCAACAACAACAATAACAACAACAACAACAACAAATATGTGTATAGTTAACATATTTTGGTAGATATGTTCTGCCAAACTGGGCTACTTTTTATGATATCAACCTATTTACTGTAAATACATACTTCTGTGACACAGTTTATGATTAAGCAAAACGGGATATTTAATTAAATAGTTCATTCTGTTGAGTACAGTCTTTTTTCTATTTTTGTATGCCTTCGTATGCCTTATACCCCAAGTTAGATTTTCATAATTGTGTTTAACCCTTCTACGACTCATGCTTATACACGTATTTTTGCATAAGTCTTTCTTCTAAGAGGTTACCTAAAAAGCGTCCATGTAATGTTCTAACAATACACTTCTGACAAAGACAGATCATCGAAAGTTGAGGTAACTATAGAACGACTGCAATGCTTTGTGAATATTTCTTTGTAAGATATCATCATAATTAGATAATAAGCAACCACTAACGGACGTTCTCAAGTTGCTAATTAACTTTACGTGGGTTGAAATTCACTATCTGGTGACACTTAGTTTAGCTCTTACCACGTCACGTAAATGTATTAACTATGTTCTCTTCTAATTTTTCACATGTATTGTGTGCATAACGCAGATAATATATATAATTACATAAAAGGTAGCTAACACTGACCTCAGAAAATTGTACATGCATTAATAAATCGCACTATAAGTCGAAATATAGTGACCTTTGGCATTGCGAAATAATTGCACATCCAAATTAAACTTTAGGCCCAGGAAACAAACAAATTTCTTGACAATAGCTACATAGATTTTATGTATTACATATACTTATAACAACTAATATTCAACCGATCGCTAATTAACTTTCATTATTCATTGAACATACCTCCATTGTCGGAGTATAAGTCATCAGACAGAAGATGCAGAGTGCTCCTTGCTATAATATCCGACAGTCAAAAAATTAACACTCTGAATTAAACAATATACAGTAGAATATTTTAAGCTGGACATGAATGATTACGTCATCATGCCAATATTTCTGTATATCTATAATAATGGTATCAGGAAGGGAGTGTTGGGGGTGGGGGAATGAATACTTCACTATATCAGATTCTTCACCATATACAAGTTATTATAACCGTGTCTTATTGTACGGACATAAGTATACTGCACTTTAACAGGCTTTTAGCATCAGACTGAAATATTCTGTAGACATTTCTGTGAAAATAATTGTAACGAATAAGCTAACTTAATCTGTACATCGTGGATGAAGGCAAGGTCTTCGAAATCCATATTTTTTATTATCCCAGCGGAAATTCCGCCTCTTATGTTTAAAGCAAATAAGAAAATCAAAGGTGACACAATTAATAATCAAGAGTATTCAACTTCACAAAATGGCGATGACACGTAATGAACTCTATCTAAACACTGAAATTGGATTTTAATGGCTTTTTCTGCCAAAGTTTCTTGACATCAGGTTGATGTGAAAAACAGTGACTATTTGGATAAGTTCAATGAAACACAGCAAGAAGAGACCAGGGAAAATGATATAATAAAATATTAGGGGGGGGGGTAATTTTACGCTCGGCTTGAAAACAATTGTTGAAATCAATTAAACAGAAAACTAGAAGAGATCAAAATATTATCTAAAAGTTGGACAACAATAAGAATACTGTTATAAAAACACTTGCCATATAAAATTTTAACTACATAGGATTACATTATCTTTCAGAGCAATTGATTCCTATTAAACAGAATTTATTTTTCGTTTACGTTTGTTAAATAAAAAATATTGATATAGTTTATTACTTTATACTATATGAGGCGACACGTGAAAACAGTGACAAATGTATGCATCTTAACAATATTATCTGTCCATTTTATCTAGTTTTACAAAAGTTGGCTCAATAAAAAAATTCGGGGTACTAGAAACGAATTTCGGCATGATGTTTTGTCGCGCTGTTTGTGTGTTTTCGATGCCCACACAGCTAAATCATGGAACGAGTTTTTAGCCATTAGAATGGTATTGTTTGCGAATTAGTTCGAAAATAAGCTTAGTCTGGATCACACTAAATGACAACCACTATTCTCTTAAGACGGGATTAAATGTTAATATTTTAAGCTTGATGTAAGCATCTTGTTCGTCAATTAGGCATTCCCGACAATTACTTGAATTGGAACCATGCAAAATGCAAAATGTATTATTTCTATTGACTTATGATTTATTACTATATATATATTCATCACTGAATTACCGAAAACATGGTAAAGTGTAGACTTTCACATCGGCAGCTGCGGCACCAGGAGCAAAGAACTAATGTTATTTATCTCCCACCTAATCTTTTCCGAAGAGGAAACTTATTCTATTTGTACGATTCCTATGTTCAATGAACGTGATTCGGAAGTGAGTAAATTACCCAATGGAAAAAAGAACTAGTTGTCGTTCCCTCTTAATTTCCGCTCCAGTTCCGTATACATAAACATAATTGAAAAGCAATTTCCTAAAATATTGGGTTAAAATATATGCTGGTCTATTAATACGTATTGACTACGAACCGACATCTGATTTTTTTCGCTATCCACCTGCTTATCAGTCCCTACTACTTACGTTAATGACAAGGTAACAATAATACAATAAAAAGTTCTTCAATATAAAACATGTAAATGTGTGATAATTTTGAAGATAAGTTTGAATAGAGTGAAACGCCTGTTATAAGCAGTACTTACAGAGACTGTTAATCTTTACCATCTAGTACGTGGATGTTTCACCTATATCTGCATGAGGTTTCTACTGTTAACTTACCAAAAAGAACCAGCGGCCATTTGGTGAAAAGCCAATCGCTTTATTATTGTACTGATAGGGCAGGCCCGTTAATTACTGGACAATTACGCAAATAAAATGTTATCAGAACTCCTTCCCCGAGTGAACAAATATTATTTTATGAAAATGCATCTGTAGCTTAAAATATTCGAGGCAAGAATGCAGATTAAAAAAACATACATAAACTAAATGAACAGTTGAACATAACCCAATTTCAATATGGCCTAGCTTTTTAATCTAATATAAAATTTTCTAGTACCTACAACTTATGAACCATCTAACAGAGAAGAGTAGCTAAAAAAGAAATTAATTAACTTAAAACAATAATTGGAATTGTCAGAGGAAATGAAAATAATTATTTTTTCCTGTAATACAGATCGTGTTACAGCAAATGTGACTGAACCGCAATGAAACGAGGATGAAAAGTTAACGGAAATGAAAGCCGAAATCCGCAGACCTGGTGCTGTACATATTATTCGATGTAACCAACATGCTTTTGAACACTCCAAATGGTAACAATCAGTTTAATCAGTGTGGTCTTGATAGTACGACGGTTAATAAATATTTCTTCTAAATTAATTGCAGTAAGAAATTAATCCTGTATTTATGCCGTTTGGGTTCTTTAGAAATACAATAAACTGTCCCAAACGTTTACAACACACCGAATAAAATCTGAAACATGCAAGTGAAAATGTAAAAGGTTCTCACTGAAAATGTTTTATTTGAATCCGTTTCAACTTTCCTACTTTTTTTCATATACTCATTACTGCTATCAGTGTAATTTTGTTTAGTTCCATATCCATACGAAAATAACGAAAAGAATGGTATACACCAAGCGGTCCCTACCCGCACGCCGAAAAACATTGTTTATTAACTTAGACATAAGGAAATTTGGCCTGGGAGCAAAGAACATGTTTGTATTGTATGTAAAGAACATTAAAATACAATAACATGGATTTGTTTTCATATAATAGAACGTAAAAATGAGTCAAAATGCAATTTAATATTCTCCAGACTACAGTCAAACCTGTGTTTGCAGTCATCTCCAAATAAAAGCGACACTGTGAATAAAGGTTATTTTTGGAAACCATCATTGATGATTTTGACCTAATCAACCTCCAAATGAAGATCATTTATCAATAAAGACCACAATTAGTCTTTCCCAAGGGTGGTCTTCGTTTGCTTGTTTGGCTGTAATTATACAAACTTGTTAATTAGGCGATCATTCAATCTTTTCCAGTACAGTCAACCCAAAATAATTATTACCAGAGGAAGAGAAATATCATAGCATTGATGCACAGTTGACCTATTTTCATCAATACGTTATATAGAACAAATATGTCACTTTTATTAGATTTATGTTAGGAGAAGTCTGGTATCTGTCTGGACTTACAATAGAGATAAATACAAAGAATGAACGAATAAAAAGGAATTAATAAGAACGTGACATTCGATGAAAAAAAAATGTATAGCTAATTTGATGAAAATCCTCATATGGTATATACGGATAAACAAAGTTCAAAGGTCGACTTTTATAAAAGTTATGATCAGACACAAACAGGCAAAAGTTGTCATCAATGTTTGAATGTTATACTCAAACAAGACTGTTGTATTATATCAATATAGTTATATCATACATGGTTTCTGAATTATGTAGTACCGTCTTTAAAATCAAAGAATCTACAAGTTACTTTTTATTTTCATCCATAATTAGAATTGTTGAGTAAACTCATAACATGTTGTCTGGTGTGACAGGCGCGTAACAAGGCTAAATTGAAGTGGATTCAAGAATATGATACGTTCTGAATGTGGCTTGTTTAACACCATCTCAATGAACACTTTGGTTGATTTTAATTTTCTTATTAAAGCCATTTTATCATCACTTTATGATTTATACCAAATATCATTATTATTTATTTTTCATTTTATATATTTATTTATTTGGAAAAAATATGTAAACTCAGCTGCTTACTTGCGTACAGGCATGTGCGCGCCTGTGTAGATGTTTTTGTTCATTGTTGAAAGCATATCCATTTAGATATCATATTTTTATTTTGTTCAGATATACAACTCCAGTTTTCCAATAAATAGAAGTTCAAGTCTCGTGTCTAGTAAAGTTGGGCATTGGGCAAACAAACATTCGTGTACAAATAAATAAAGCTTTCTAATATTCATGATTTATTACGTTACCTTCCGGTTTGACAACGACCCAAACGAAATTACGAGGAAATTGTCCACAGTGATCTAGCGGCATTTGCGTTATTGTATGAAGCCCTCCACAAAACCGATCTGAAATCAATACCTTACGTATTGTATCATTCATACCAGTAATCCTCACGAAAGTTGCTAAATTTCTGTCACGCTATTTCTCGAAATAGTTTACGTGTTTCTGCTAAGTTTTAAAAAAATAAATACGTTCTAAAATCTCTAGTGATATTGATAGAGCGGTAGTGAAAAGGAAATGTGAAATATTTTCTTACAAAAAATCAAATGGAAGTTGAACAAATGGTATGAATACGTGAATGATGTCCATATTTAAAGTGTCTATGTACTCGTACATATACTCCTATTTAAAATGGTATACTGCTGGTGCATGCTAATTGTTCGTTTCCCCATAACTCAGTAAATTTGTATTTTGTTTCCATTGTTCCACTCAGTCCTTCGATTTATTGTTTTATGCACTTTGTACATCACAATAAACGGAAATAGATGTATGAAATTTACCAAAATAACATTCAGACTGCCGTAAAAGCCTGCTACAAATATTTTATACAAGGCCATTAATAACGGAAGATTTCGACGAATTCCTGGCGTATTCGTATCTGCTCTCACATTGAAATGTTACCATAATAATATGTCAGCGTATCATGTTCAGTCTGTCAGCGTAATTTCTGCTGGTTAAATAATTTATCAAATATTGTGTTTGGCATTTATTTAAAATATTTTCAGACGGTTTCCATGGTAATGATAGATGTCTGTATTTCTTTGTTCCGCTATCAGGTGAGAATCGCATTTTTCAATTTTTCAAAATTCGTTCTTTTTCAGAGAAATGGATTTTTTTTAATAGAAAGGGCATTTGCAGAATTCCGATGTTCTGTACATGTATATGCCACTTTCCGTGTGAAAACCCATCTAAGTCACACCTAAAGGATGTACGAACAGCTTTCATTCATGGGTCATTTTGGGAATTTTTATGCGTCAAAGGTTTTCACAAAGATTGGTATGACACAAAATGTTTTAAATTGTATTCAGCTTGTACAGACCAATCTTGATATATTCTCCTATATTGCAATTACCAGACGGAGTTGACACCCCAGTCAAAGGCCGTATGAAATATTGACATCAAATGATAACCTTTAGGTACCGAAATTCAGGAGACGCGTTAACGTGTAAATGGGTGGTATCAAATAGAAATAAAGCGTCGCTAAATCATGAAACTGACCGCAATCTGCTTCAACATATATCTTGGTAGGATGGTTTTTATCATGACGTACTGTTTTGTTGCCTGGTGCTAAGGAAGGGCATGTGAAAGACGTTTTGGGACAGACAGATCAATTTCTCCCTTGGAGATATAAGCAACTATAAAATGTTTTGATGCATCGAAAGGATTCCGTAAACGAAATAAGTGCCAATTTGCATTTATGGCCCGACCACGAAAACTCACCCAATCAAGAAAGAAAATTCATTTAAACTGTACTAAATAATACTTATTATCTCAAAGTCGGTTGATCAGAACGAAATATGAATAAATAACAGAACATTCAATATTTTGTCATCCACGTAAGATTTATTCTGTGATTACTCAGAGGAACCGCTCTTACCGACAATACAAAACTTAATTCAAAAAAGTTTATTGATAATTTCCGTCAAGTCCATTACTTCTTGTATGAGAATCAAACATAAAACTTGAATGTGGAAGACTCTTCCGTTTGTATAGTTTGTACATCAAACATCAAAATAGAGGCCATTTCTAAAATAAAAATGGAAAACCTTTTAACTCAATAAGTTGCTGCCATAATAGAAAAATGTGTTCTTCAACGCTTTATTGTGAGAGCTATTTATTCGTGAGCATCGAAAAAGGTGGCATGACATTAATTCAGTCCAACAAAACACCCATAAGTTCCGGGTATCATAATTAATACCGGTGACTAAGTCCCATTTCGGTACTGCAATTAGACTAAAACTTGGAGTTCATAATCATACTTGTGTGAGATATTCTGATACAGTGTTGTCCGTGAAGGTTAATCAAAATTAAACAGATTAGAAAGCATTGTATTTTTTTTGAAAAAAGCAACAACATTTTCTGACATTAAGCTTTTGTCTGATAGCACTCAACGGAGAGAAATTGAGTGACCCCACCATTAAATCTAAGCAAAATATTCTGGCAATAACAGTGGAATTTACAGCAATGATGTATCTTGATTTTACTGTGTGTTATAATTTCCATCCAAAGAAAAGGTTATCCAAACAACAATAAATAATACATTTGGAGACTAATACAAAATGTATTCCAAGTGACAGAATGAATAATATTTTCTTGCAATTCTGTTTTTAATATTCGTTATGCAATTTTTAATATTCGTTATGCGTGACATTACAATGACTGCGAAAGAATTCAGTTGATGGATAATTCAGAATAAGAAAAATGCAAAAATGATATCTTAAAAATGAGATTTGATATCAATAGCAAGCAATAATGATATATAAGATATGTATCATAAATAGAGTATGACCAGGAGGAAGAAAAAACGTACAAAAACAAGCCCAACTTATAGAATGTATTTTGTGATATACGCTCGTACAATCTACCTTGCACTTACTGTGAGTGAATATGATCATCAGACGTAATGAACTTAAATACGTGATTTCGTGTCATTAAGTGAAATTGTAATATACACAGACTAGCCTCTTAAATCTGTACGAGACGCTTCAATCATTAATTCAATTAGAGCAAAGGTCATATTCCCTTTTTTATCGAATAGGGTTTTATCTACTCTTAATGGAAGATTTAGGAGACGTGTCTCATTTTATTTGCATAATTACTAAGATCATGGTGCCTAAGTATGATTTTCTGTGACTTGTGTCATGTGTCAGTGAACTACACAATCATTATCGTTATTCTTCTGACGTTTACGATCCCTTCGAACGTCCACAATTATGAGATGCTTTCATTTTGTCGAAAAACAACAAGTGTACTCTTAACCATAGTGACAGGTTTTGGTTTGAACGAGGAGCCTCCGATAAATAGTTCTCTCAAGATATGTTACGTTGGTCGAATGTGTGAATGTGTTCGTTTTTTTTTTCATTCAGTAAATTCCGTAAATTTATGCAAGATATTCACAACATTGGAAACAAAAGTGTTTTGCTGTGATTCATGTAATTATATTTTCGTCTATATATCTACAATAGATTAACTGCCTTTGTCACAGGAAGGAGGATGCATTGTTTGTAAAATAAATCTAATGGCTCTTTAAAAAATTTGCAATTCTTTAACTGAACTTACAACGAACTGTATTCAAATTTCAGAGTAGAAAGAAAATTTAGCTTCAAGTAACAAAATGATATGCAATGCAATATGTTTAATCTTTAAACTAATTGAATACATAAACAAAATGCCATATTCAAGTCGAGAATTTTGTTTCCTGGAGACTAAACGTGAAGTTAGGTCCGCCAAATCTGTTTGAATCCGCAGTAGCTTCGCTGCTAACAGATCTAAGGCAGTATCCATCAATGAGATTATGTTTTCACCTCATTTTTGTATGTTTCTATATATGCTGGTTGGTGGATTTTTGAGTAGGTTATATTTTGGGGTAGGTAGAATTTTTTTCTCGAAATCTTTCTTTCTATATCCAAATATGAATTGAAATTAAGACGACAACTTTGGCTGGGGTAATTTGGTTAGCAATCTTGTATATTTATCCTCAAGGCTCAGTGAACGTTTAACAGATAAAGCGATATACCAACAATGTAAGAAGTGCCGGTCGGATGCAGCTGCTTCCAACGTTTATTTTAGGGTCTGAAATTGTCTATATACACCTATAATTAGGCTTATATCAAAACTGTGGAAGTAAACTAGCTAAAATAAACTATCAGAATGATTATTACTTTCGATCTTTGGACTAACGTTTGAATAAAACGCTTCAACCAAACATACAGCAAGGATTATTGGAAGGTGAGCGAAGTTTGTTACTGTTTTGAGATATTAAAAGCAAATAAAAACGCTGTGGAGAAAAACGCTTATGGTAGATACTCCAGCATAAAGCTAGGGATGAGATACTGCAATGTAATAATGAACATAGTACGTTGGTAGCCCAATACTATTAAATTTCAATCAAGTTTCGAAAACGTCGTCAAAACTCTATACATGTATTTCTAGGTCGACCTACCTTCTAAAAAAGAGCAACGTGCGTAATTGATTAAGGATTATGCATTCGTCTCTATCTTAACTATAGTTCAATGTTCCTTTTCAGACATTATCCTCCACATGTGTCAAATTTGAAAGAGAAAGATGTTACAGAATGCATTTTTTATTGTTTTTTTTTCATTGGGGTCTAACGTCGTACCACCAGCCAAGGTTATTTGGCAACTAAAACGTGATGGAGGACCCCTGGGTAGACCAACCTTCCGTAGGCTAGCTTGGCAGTTTTTTTCACAAATGAAATTTGTCTAGTCCCTCGAACTCACAGCGGCGAGGGGCTAGTGATTATTGGTAAGATACCATAAACACTTGATCTGTACTTAGTATTATGAATAGATTCGTTAAATTGTTCTGCTTGTCCCTGTATTTAGCGGGGGAATTACTACCCCTACATTATATAAACCATTTAACTCGGCGCATGAATTACATATTGATGTTAATATTCATGTATCCGACTACAGAATGTACTTCAAAATATATACATTTTAAATTCGGAAAGAAAGTTTTGTACACCCTTTATGTACTGTATAAGGATGATGTATTATACGGGGACTATATTTCTTCTATAAATTCAGAGTTTGAAATTCTCAGATTTCATCACTGGCGCGCTATTTGGATTAAGACATGTTCACAAAAGTAACCATGAACTTCAACTTGGACTTAATAAGAATATATTAACACGAAGTAAGTCGGTAGTGACAATGGATATTTAACGAGAAGTTCCATAACAGATAAAATAATTCATGGAAAGTAATGCAATATGGTAATTGTTCTAACATTGTGCGTAGACGCAGAACAGACATTGATTGGTAATTATGAGTGTTAAATTGAGGATTTTGTAATAGTTAAATAACGATCAGAAATTGTTGTTATGGCTTGGTGACGTAATGCAGCAGAATGGGTTTACTGGATTAGCGATCGGAAACAGTCCCAGCAATTCGCTTTGAGAATCAGTCGGTGCTTTACAATTAGGGAGAAAGTAGATACCAACTCAACAGCGGGAAGTAGAAAGGTTTTGTAAGCAAAACTGGATACTGAAATGTTTAAGCTACTCACGCAATTTTGAACATTAGACGTTTGAAAGATGGAGTATACCGTATATCATACGCGTAGTTATTTGTCTGGAAATAAAAGTGTAAATTTGGACAATGTAACAACATCCGATATTGGACAAAAGTTCATTAAGCCTGGACCTGTTGTTTATTACTCTATAGGAAGTTTGTTAACTTGTGTAATGATAATAGGATTTACGGCAAATTTATCTGTCTTATACGCATATGCAAAATTACGACACATTCGGACCACCGACAACACCTTCCTTATAGGACTGGCATTGAGCGATATAGGTCAGTCAATCTTTGGAATACCTTTTGTGGTAATAGCATGTTTTACTAGACGATGGATATTCGGGCATGTTTTATGTCAGTTTTATGCTTTTATTACGACATCACTTGGTATTTCACAAATAACGACTCTAACGCTTATTGCTACTGAACGCTATTTTATCATAGTTCAGCATAACAGGAGATTGAGTGATACTCAACGTAAAGGTGCTACTGTCATGGCTTGCTCGTTTATTTACGGTTCAATGTGGGCAACTGGACCACTCCTCGGGTGGTCCAAGTACAAAGAGGAAGAAATTGGAATTGCTTGCTGCGTCACTTGGGAGGTCAGCAACATCTTGGCATTATCTTATACCATCAGCTTGTGTACCATAGGATGGTTTATACCGCTGATGCTAATTGCCTTTGGTTATACCAACATTGCGGTCTCGGTATGTTTTTTTTACAATTCTTTTAAATAAAAGCGAAGCGTAAGATATTTTTTAGGAGTGAATTCATCATATTTTTCATTTCTTTTGCGATGAAAATCCTTATTGTTTTATGGATAAAATATTTTGATAGCGGTGGTTATTATATGAAAATACTGTTAACTGAATATTCACTCATTCATTCAGCATTTTTTTCTTTCAAGGCATTTCAAATCCTATATTTAGATGCTTGAAGCATTTAATAACACCATTTCTAAATTTCATTTCAATGAAAATGAAATAACCCATTCCTATCAAGGCGCTAACAAAAAACAAATCCTTTTAAAGGAGTGATCAAATTACAAAAAGGAACAAATTGAAATATGAGAAATACATTGAAACATAAAATGAAGGTTTATTTAATATGGTCGGTCCTCTGCAATGCTTCAGCAACTTAAATTTGTGATTATTCAATTTGGTATTAATTTAGTAAAAACATTTATTTCTCTCTTGGAATTGTCTTGCAATTGTCTGTTAGGTAACTTGGACGTCTTGCAGAAAAATCTTCTTCGGCAGTTTAGACTTTACATCCGTCGGCAGTTAACGCCTATTACTCAATTAAAAACAGTATTTGAATATGTCTTAACATCGCTTAGCGCGTTGAATATAGATTGAATCCTAGAAAAGCACAAGCAAAAATCCCACCTTTATGAAAATAATACCCTCCCTCCACAATCCCGTAACCTATCCAACACCTAATACCATACAGAAAGTGGAAAGGGCTGTAAAACCCAGTCTGTCGGAAGGTACCGCCTTGAAAGGTCTGTAGCCAAGCTGTATGAAAGCCCATCCTCGCACGTACCCAAGGGCGTGTTTTGTTTGTTTTTTTTATGCGACTTATTGTCACTGGGGTTTAACGCCATTTTTCAACAATATTTCAGTTATATACGGCGACCTTTTCACCCGACCAGTTTTCCTGGACTGTATACTAACCAGTACTAACGTACCCTCCCACAAGGAGCCGACAACTTTTCCACTTATGTCCAATTTTCATAGAAGGGTATGATCTGCAGCGACCGGGATTCGAACCCGGATCTCCGGTACCCCCGGATAACAAGAAATATATTGCATATATGAATAAACGCGATTTATGTAACAGTGGGTTTGTGTGAAAATAACAATTGGCTATTAATGTTAGGAACATAGCAACCAGAAGCTATATATACATTAAAGGGAGTAAGTTTAACTGTACGCACAAATAGTCGCGCATAAAAACGAATAAGACGCAAATGGGTTTATCTTGCTGGTTATAATCAAAACGTCTGCTATTACTGTTGCATGATGGCGTTATTATATCACAATATGCATAAAACATTAGTATATTGTCTGTCGCAGAATTCTTCGATGTGGTATAAAGGGATTACGCCCGAGTTATATAATGTTCTGACCTTGGTAATGTTGAGAAATACTTTTGAGTGGTGACTTTGTCAGTCTGCCATGGAACGAGAATGTAATTGAATTTGCGTTTCCTTATCTTATCCGAATCTTATCAATCTTTTATTTCTCTCATACCGCTATCTTAATTCAAGTTTTATTGTTGCAATAAATAAAAAAAATATACATGATTTGAAAACTGTCATCATATTGGGAGCCATTAGGACTATTTCGATGATTTTTTTTCTCTTAAGCTAACGGTACAGTGCTCAAAATTCTTGGCTCCTAAAAACGGTCAATGACGGCACGGAATACTCGTTTTTACACTGACGAAAAAAATCTGGAATTGATAAACGTTCGGCTGCAGACACATGTTGCATTTATTGCGCAGTTAAACTTCTGTTCATACTTTATCAACTGAGAAAATGTGGAAACAAAACACACGTATTCCTAATTTCTGAAATAAGGTTTAAACTTAAATGTAGACCTATTTCATTTTTATTTTCACAGAATATCATAAAACACATACTTTATGTATTATGTTAAAACCTCGTAGAACTTTTCAACAGTTTTAGCCAATCTAGAGTCGAGTTCCACTGAGTGCAAGAACCATTAAAATTAACTCTTTAAATAACTTTGTGCGTGACATGCGCAAATAAAACTATTCTAACCAAATCCTCTTTTCAAATATTATGACTTACCTGTAGAAACAGATAAATCAATCAAGCCGAATCTTTACGTTTAAAGCCGATAAAATCTGTAAAAATGATTACAATAATTTTACTCGTCTGTAAGTGAATTAGATATCAATGTATTTCAGTCGAAATAAAACAGCCTGATTCACTTAATCACAGAACAGCGTTTGGAAACATTTGCTTATATCTGATTATCTGACGATAAAATCCTTTGAATTACAATATAACGTGTTTTTGAAGCGTTTACCGATCAGAACTATTTGAAAAAATGTGTTATCACTATTAATGTAAACTCATAAACTCATACATATACAGAGAAACCACTTAAGAACGACCCTCCCGTGAGCAACAGCCTTCCTTTAAAATCAGCACGATTTTTCCCACTGTACGAATTCACTATAAATTTAACCACTCCAGAACAACATCCTCTCAACAACAAAATGATTTTGCTTCTCCCAAAGGACGTTGCTTTGAAAAGTTTGCAGTGTATATAAATTAACTTTGGGTGTGCCATTTTCTGGTGATAAGGCAAATTCGTACAAGCACACCTGTGTTCATGGCCATATACAAGTTTTGCTCTGGTTTATAGAAAATAACAGCCGATTTATTCGAAATTACATTATGTACCCATAAACCAAAAACAACCCAGATCAATACACCATAACCAAAGTGTCGTTTACACACTCCATACCGTAAACAAAGATGATACAATTACTGAAATGAATGGAAACTAAGATGTGATATACTATCATAGTATATTAATAGTCATGATTTTCAACAAAATAAACAACAGCAGTGGAAGTTTCACAAACATAGGTCATCGAAACCGATTGCTCCTAAAAAATCAGGCCATGTTGCTTTCAAGCGGACTGCAACTTTATAAATATGTGAAAAAATAACGAAGCAGTTAAAACACGATTATTTGAATATACTTGGGACCGAAAAGAATCATTCGGATAATCCATGGTTTCAAATAATCCATTTCAGTATAATGTATTGGTAGAAAACGACGATTCAGACTGTATATATAGGGACAAAATAGGGACCGTGGAATAATTCGGATAATACCGGGTATTCGGATAATCGGTTGTCGGATAATCGAGGTTTAACTGTATATGTATAAATGAAAATAATTAGTGGTACATGTCACGTTTTCATTTAGCACGTGTACAGTGTAGATTTCTAAGCGTATATATAGATCAAGAACTGTATGCTGGAGATCGTTCCAGATACCATGACGGAAATATTTGTAAATTAATAGTCTCAATAATCCCTGCTGTGTCTGATATAATCATGTGAGTACGTGTTATGTGCAAACTATTTATCCCCACGAACAAACGTAATTCAATCGAGAAAATTGTCTTTTTCAAATTGATGCGTCTTCAGGACAAAGGCATTATTTTATGTAGGAATGAACGTTACGACAAATCATACCATCCCTTTGAGAAATAGAGATGAAATTTAATATAAATGTCATCAGTAAACAGAATTTGCCATGTTTTAGCGGAAGGAATTTTCTCATTTCGTCTAAAGGTATTCAAGTTAAACCAACGAGTATCCTAATATTCGGATAGTCACTTACGCAGTACTCGTATATGATGCATCATTGTATGCCCCACCTACGTACCAAGAAATCAAATATTTGTTAATACGGTTATCATGATACTTGAACGTCATGGTTCGGTTTGTTTCACAATTGTAATTTTCCCAGAGCCTATAGTTCAATTATCGCCGATCAGCTCCAACTTTGAGATAAACAACTTAAAATACGAGCTAATTAGAGTCAAGGGGACAAACTTATAGTTAAAAAGAAATTTAGAGATAAGTAAATTGAAGGTAAACGTAGAGTTACATTATAAAGAGGTATGAATAAAAATGAGACCACAAGAAATTGTTTGACGTAGTCGAAAATTTGATATAAGCGAGTTTGACACAATGATAATCAACTGTATAATGGTGAACAAGCTTAACTCGTATAGTATCTTTTATTTAGCGTGTGTTCCGATGTTGTTCAATGTTGGTACGAAAACAACAACACTACCAATGAATTGCTTTTGAAAAAAATAATATAGATCTATTCCTGTCATCGCTGGACAATAGAAACTGACGTCCGAATAGAGGTCATCTGTCAATAAAGGCCACATTTTGTCTTTCCCGATGGTAGCTTTTGACACAGATTTGACTGAATTAAATCGAATCAACAGGTCCAATCCCACTTTTTCCCTGGTTCAAACATTTCCTAAATACTTGAAAATGTGGAACTCAATACGACCGCGAAAGTAGCTTTACATCATAATCGCTCACATTCGGGGCACTTGCATTTCTGATTGGTATGCCGATAACACTACCATACAAACACTGTATTGTTGAAGTACAACGTTTTTTTCGCTTGAATAACAGTTAATCAGGTCAGAAACCACGGCCAAAATAATCATATTGATGATTGTTCCCAACATAGAATAAACTGTCGAAGACAATAATGTATATAGTGATTTAATTATTTGTTTGGACAAGAAAATGGTTCAAAGTGAAATAATATGCATGGTTTCTTTTGAAACATTCTTGTAAAGACAGAATAAAATCAAGATTGATTGATTGAGATAAGTTTGTATAAATTATCCTAGCTATAGTAATGCTGGGACCGAGATGAATGCCTAATGAAACTATTATTTGCAAAATTGAAATTATATCGTCGTAACAAAACATTTTGTAGGATCCGTTGACCGATAAAAATAATTTTTGACGAAGATTATGAAGCGCCACTGCGAACAAAATATTGCAAGAAAGTTCAAAAGATGTCTGTACACTGAATTATCAAAAAACAACTTTAACGTTCGTACAATACATGTATCCATCAATTAGTGTACCATACTCAGACAAAAAAATATAATGTTCGCAGAAGCGTTTTCTTTAAGATACATGGACCTTTGGGGCAAACATTAGCATCCTACTATTCAATCAGCTTGTAAACATATGATACTGTTGTTGTAATTATTTCTGGATTATACTGTTGCAATTCCAGAAACACTGTCAGCATGAGGGATCACTCGTAAAGTAATGTCACCATTATTCCACGACGCCTACATTTGTATTATATTCATTATACGGTACGGGTGTCATAATAATAATAAGAAGAAGCATAAAAAAGGGTTCCCTGGAAGTACCACATGTAACATTATCCTGTTTGTCACAAATACTACAGAGCTATAAATTTTATGGAATTGATAAAAAAGCTTTGTTCATGAATCTAAAACAACAAAAAAAAATGGAGTTTAACCGTACATTGAATGGCTCTGTAATGGACATTTAGAATTGTGACCAACGGACAAGGGCTGAACCAAGTAGTTGAATAATTCAATTACTGTATCAAATTTTAAAAAGATTATTTTAAAGAATCTGAAAACTTCTAGTCTGCTTCTTTAAGCAACAAGTGCTTTCTTTCTACGTATGGTTTAGATACAAACTTGTATCAGAATAATTGATTATGATGTTTAAATTAAAGATTAATGCACATGGATGGCGCCCAAAGCAAAACGTGTGTTGAGGAGAAATAATCAAATGACAAATGCATATTAATGGAACTGGTGACGTGTTTACATATTGATCTCCTGTAAAGCCAGTTTAACTTAATAATATTACAGAACAAAACATTAAGAAATTTCGCGAAAGAACATGATAAGCCACAAGCAATTAAACTATTTGAATTGGAACATTACACACATGCTTTACTGTATAAAAGCAACTACATGCATTTCTTTCTCACAAGATGTGAGATATAGGTGCCAGACGACTTGGAACGCAAAACATTTCAGATACAAGAACATACTTGACATTTTCATCGTGATATATTATACTGCACACCGCTGGTTGAGCTTTTTCTTTCTGCTAGTATATATTTATGTCATTGTGTAGACCAAGTCAAATAGTCCCGTAAAATATTAGACAATAAAGAGGTAGTAATTTTAATAAATAAAACAATGTCATTTAAACCGGCAATGTATCAAAAGCCTCGTCGTTGGGGGAGAGAAACGGAAGCACATAAATTATATGAAAGTATTTTACTAGCTATAAAAATAAAATGTATAGTACTAATCGTCTTGTTTCGTGAGAAACACAAACAATTGAAAAGTGAGGAACACCATGGACAATATGAAAGCATTCCAATTTTATCCATTTCCGTCGTGTTTCCGATTAGATAACATAAGCTTATGTTGTGAATGAATTATCGATCCTTTTGCGCCAATCGTTAATACCTTGTAAAACATATATTATTTTTCATGCGGTGCTCTGTTGAAGCGATACTGGATCGTATTAATGCATGATCCCACAACCCAATGCTTCCATTCCGAAAACACTGATAAGTATTTATGAATGAATTCAGAGAGAAAACTTTAGTTAGCCATTCATCGTATTCAGCCCTCGAATATCAATGTGTCAGTGTTACATACGGCTGTCCCAAAAACGTCAGGATGAAAACACATTAAGCAACAATAAAAAGTATCTAGAACAGCTACCCATACCAATAATGATGATGAAGTGACGGACGTAGAAGTCATTACATTTATCTTTCATATTGTCCGGTTCTTCTCTGATTTGATCATTTTTCTTGGAACGTCTCCCTCTCAATTAACTATAAAAAACGTACACATGTTTGTCAGGAAAAGCGTTTTGTATAAATGATACATCTTTGCTTTAGGCATTATCCATTATTTTGTTACTGAACTAAAAATTGATTACTTTTTAACTAATTATCCCGGCTTTATGAAATAAATAATTGAATTTTAAAACAATTTGGATATCATTACTTTATACGCAACTTGATTTCAAAGAGTGGAAAGCGTAATAAAAACGCTTAAAATTAACAGACGAGTCGTGGAAAGCCGTACTGTAAAGAATAATACTGGATTTACCGTCTACATATGTGGTGAATCTCATCTAGATGCCGCACTATTTGTAAGACATTTGTTTGCGGTTTTAGCCTACGTAACTGATTACTCCTGTGACCAAAACCTCCTTGCGTGACAATAGACAGGAGACATAATTCAACAGGTCGGTCTGATCAATTTTTGATGATGTATAAATTCACCTAGTTTCAGCCTCACAAATTCTGTCAGGACCTATTTTCTATGACACAAATGATAAATGTCAGAGAACTGATTATTAAAATATAAATATATTATAAGATTGTCTGGTCTGATTTTTGTTTCAAGTTAACCATGTATTAAAGCATTTTTTTCTTTGACATTTTCGTGTTTGGCACTGTTGTTTGTAATTGTTAACATTCAATTATGAGGCTACAAGACACTAATGTAGTTTTCATATTCATTTTATGATTAACGGTCCCAGTCATCTTGTTTACATTGAATTGGTGAACACATTTAAAAATGTTAAAATATTACACGGTGTTTCGTCCGGATATAAGGTAACACACATCGCCAATTGTGTAAGAGGGCAATTGTTCGTTTGCAATTAAAATAATGCGATGGTCCTCATTAGTCACTCATGCGTATGCCGAGCTTAATGGAGCATTGGTCAATATTGAACCACGTTTTACATTCAGATGCAGTGGTGAAAATTAACAACAAAGCAGATAATACTGGCAACAAGTATCGTCTGCAACAAGTCAAACAGACGATTAAAACACAATAAAACTAACCGAGGCAGCTCTAATATGGTTATATACTTTTCATGCTGTAATAAAATCCAAAATAATTGGAATTAACGATGTCTGCTGATGTGATCTTAGAGTCAAGTCCTCAACATCAACGGGAATTACAAGTTTTGACAGCTAATAGACGAGTCAGGTTAATATGGAAGAGACCGATAGAAGAGCCTACAATTTCCATACATACTTCCGAATGAACAAACACAAGCCTTAATAACATTCCACGGGCAGAAATCAACACACTTATTGGTTCTATGCGCCAACGATGCCAGGTAGTACTCAAAGCTAAAGGTGGCTATACCTGGTATTAATGTGTGATTTTGGACCACGACCCCTACCACATTTAATCAATCATTTCATCAGTTATCCGTGAATGTAGAGCAATAAAATTTTACACAAATTCACATTGAAATACTCTTGGAATGCAAGCAAACATAATTTAACCCTTCTTTCCATATTTACGTATATCTGCACTTAAGCACAGAGGACGTTTCTGTTTTCGTTCAGTATATTACAAAAATATACCACGTGTTTTAAGTGACGCTCCGTAAATGTGATTTATATGTCATTTTACTTACTTGCTGTTTCAAAGACCATGATATTTAATCTTTTACTTTAGCCGACACTCCTCTTAGCGAATGAAATCATTTGTTTGGACTGCTAAGCTAACGCGGAGCTGAGTTTATTTGACTGTAATTTAATTTAATTAATTAACATGTTGTTCGGTAAAACAAAATGTGCATGATTTGTAAGGCAACAGTGTTATTTGATGTTTATTTACTTTAACAACCTTCGCTCTCCATGAATTATTAATTGTTTTAAGGTTCTCACGTTTGTCTGTGTGATGAATGATTTGTGTTTGCGCAGTTTATAGGTCGTAGCAAGCACTATTCTGATTGGCTAATAATTTAACAGTGTTACATTTTTATCGGTTACCATATACTGAGCTGTTACATAGAGTACAATTACATTTAAATTAGGTATGAACAAAGATGTGGAATATAATGTTTTATAATTAAATTTCACACCTGCCCATTTACTAACACTCCTAATAGATAGAAAACTCATTAATTAGGTATTAACCCTTTTGTTCGTCAAGTAATTTTATCCTAATGTGAATAGTAGACCCGGTATCTTTGCTATTTTTCTGACACGAATCCAATTTCAAATCATTTGTTTACGGAATGAAAAAAAATATTTTCAGACTTATATACTGTTTCAAAATGAGTTTTAGGAAATTGTCTATCAGTTTCATCTGATGAATTTTATTTTCTAGATTAGTCAGACACCATCAAAATTCTACAGTACTAAATGAATTAAACATGAATTCGCGGAAAGTGCAAAATTTCTTCAATCCTACACAACTGTTGAGAGGTTGTTGCTCTAGAGAGGTTAAAATAATAGCTAGATAGTATTGTAGCAAAAAAAACATGAAACTTTGAAGAGATTTGTGGCTCAAGAGAGGTCTGCTCTGGAGAGGTTGCACTGCGATTTTCAGTCATAAGTATTTCAAGTATATAAATACAAGAATTGAAATTAATGAATTTAAAAAACGTGTTGAATAACATCGAAAAGCTACATTATACAGATGTAATTCGAATACGCCATGGTAAAAAATAGTAGACCGGGTGATTTGTGAAAATAAATCGTTTTATATTCTGGTTTCACGTAATTTTTATACAATACATTGAGTTGATTAAAAACCTAAAGGTTACAGCCATTTGAAAAAATATTACATTCTATTGTAACTAAATCATTTTTGTCTGGGGTTTAGCGTCATCCCAAGTCAGGGCAATTAGGCGGCTTCTAATGCTTTAAGGAAGCGGTGAGGGGCCAGTGTTTACAAGTCAGAAACCATAACCATTAGATCACGGGGCCCAAACAAATATCATGGATCTAAAAAGGTCTTAGGAATTCAGTAAAATGCAGGTATAAGCACTAATACTTCTAATTATCAATTACCTCTTATTTACCGATTTCTGTCTTGACAAAAATGTGCTTTATCCATGAGAATCATGCAGATGAACTTATTCAGTGAATTCGGCGTTAACTATTATTCTACAGATTATTGCAACCAACAGCAAAAACACAAATGTTTACCATCATGAATTAGTATTAGTCAGACTATTATATTTTGTACTATTGTTGTTCGTGCGATGTTTGCAATGATGAATTATTCAGATTCTATGATGAGAAGATATTCATCGGAACTAAAAGTACTTTGTTTTAGTTGTTTTATAACCATAATTGCCTTTAAGAACCTAAAACAGTTTTAATGTAGCTGTAAATGTTGTAATGAGTGATGGAATCGCAAACATTTTCAAACGTATTACCCGTATAAATGTAATGATCAATTACAGTGTTATTTGGTTAACTGGTTTTAGGGCCTACATCACTTGTGACTAGTTCACATTTGGCTTGCGAAGCGTATTACCCGTATCTTCCTTTCCGTGCGGCTACTGTGCGGAGGCAGGACATGGCAGTGCGATTTCAGTACGTACTCACGGACTCAACAGCCTGTATGATTTTGTTTAGCTAAAAGAAGTGATACAAATTTGAAAAAAAAATCGTACGCCCGTAGCCCGTAGACATGTCGCAGGAGGCATAGCACAATCCCCACACGGTCACTGCGCCGATCATGCAGCAAACGCTGATGATTTCCGTAGACATGAATATAAGGACGAGGTGCTGGCGACTACTCTAGATGACTTGCGGCCATTTTAATTTTAAGTCAGTTTTGATTAAAAGGATTTCAATTTTGGGGTGTTACAGTATTTGTATTTATAATGATTCAATAAAGTTTACGGCCTCCAATTACGTTTGCTTTTGGTTTGGCACGTGTTGTCATTTCATCGGACATCTGTAGAATAAATTAATTTGGCTTTTGAATCTGTAGTGGCAATCATACATCGTCACATAAAACTGCAGATACCATCAATTCTGGCAGTGGATATTTTTTACAGTGGCATATTGCTTAGATTTTATTATTGTTCCTGGTCCTGAACAAGGAAGAAAGTGTTAAAGAAGTTATTGCTTAACGAGATTTCATCGTCAAGAACATCTTCATATTCGTTTTATGTCACCTTTGAAATTTGGCAGTCGACGAATTGTCTAAGATAATTAGACTTTACTCCGAACTGGATCAGTCAATATTCGCACCATGACAATCATAAAAGTCACTACATAATTAACTCACAATTTTAGCATGCGTTAGATGTGCATTCAAACAACGTGTTTTTATAAGAAATTCAAGGATGTAGATAATTTAATATATCGCTGTTGTTATTCTAATAGTTTTCCGCTCTATTCACTTCCTTGATTCAAATACTGACATTGGATGTTCAATTTTCTGTAGAGCATTAAAAATACTGTATCAACATTCAACTTTTCCTTGTAACTAATATATATCGAACAAATTCTTTCTTCGTGACTTTCTTCGCCTCATACCCGCAAGTTCATTTTAATGAAATGTTGCGATATGCATTATATGAATTTTCACGAAATTGAAATAAAATTGAATTTTGCGCTGAAGTCTATAGAGCTATCTCCAGGCATTTTCAACAAATCACAATATGTTAGAGAGCCATATCGAAATGAAGACAATTTTCCAATCTGTGCTTCTTTGATGTCAATGAATTTGGCACACTGACTTAACGCTGTCTGTGAAATAATGCAATACTTGTTATACTTGTATATTTTTATCATTATGGGCATTGGTATTACGATAAGGGAACACTTTCTTGTCCTTCTGAAACATCCATTACTGTTAATCTGACCGAGTACTGATAACTGGATGGATAAAAAGTGTTAAGCAAATATTTGATATTGCTGGATATGGTCAAAACTTAAACGGTATTCACCATTTTATCATCTGCCGAATCAATACGACATTTAATGCAAATACAATTATTATCAAAGTGTGCCGAAACATAATCATGCGTTCGATAAAACGCTTTCAATGTACATTTGATATGATTGCGGAGACGTTTGTGAAGCTGTTTGCGAAGCAAATAAACCATAAGCAATTATCATTCACTTCCATTACTCGGGAAATATGAAGATGACAATAAAATCCATAATTTTGAATTCCAAATGGGTATTTTCTAGACATCACTCGCTTGTTCGTTATGAACTAAACTCTTTACTAGTGGAATGTTATTGGTTCTGTCCATGTCCCCGCCTGGAGTCTTCCTTTACCGTTAAAAGTCGCGACAAGACAGTAGCTGTTAAAAAGACATTAAGCAAAAAATGAAACCAAGTTTGGTCTCACTAATTGTTTGGCGCTGTAATTATAAAGTTGCGGATTGGAAATGTTCATTGAGAGATATACCGTTAGATTATGAATGTTTTGAGATAACATTCTGTGATGTTGTCTACTTTGTGAGGCATTTATTGTCTGCGTCAAAGACTGTTACAATTTCAGGAACGACTTCATCAATTTAAGTCCCGGGGCATCTATTTTAATCCTTTGATGAAAAGATTTATTTCAAAGATATCGTATTTCATGTGTAGCAACAGAAATATCAAAGACAATTTACTTAGAGGAGAGGCTCCAGAATAACACCAGTTTGTGTCATTCTTTGCTAGGACAGAATTCTATTAATGAACGAAAAGAAACCAAAAAAAAGCAACGAGGCAACAAAATCATTCGATAATAAATGAATGAAAATAATGAATTGTCGGCGAAGGGCTGAGCGAAGTATAATTTAAAAAGCACCTTTCCTTTGGTGAAATTTGTTAATTATATTATACAATAAAAATAATGTTTTTATTGAATAGTCGTTGCATGCAAGATATTCATTTATAATAATAAGAAATTACGATACGCCTTATTTCCGTGTGGCTTTTGAACAATGTATTCATATTTGTTTTGGTACAGGTTATCTTATCATAAAGAATGCTCACTAATTACATACGTTTTCTTGTTTCTATGGAACATTCCTTAAAACAGGAGAAAGTCTTGGTTGTACGTTTTTTAATTAACAAGTAAACGTTTTCTAACAATTATTATTATAGTGTATAACCAATGAAAAAAAAAACGAACCCCTTCTGGACTGGGCCAAAAGTCTGATTTTCTGCGAGTTCCGTCTTTCAGAGAGCTATTGATTATAGAAGAGAAAAAAATAGCTCTTGAAATATCATTGATTTTCAGAGAATTCCGGTTTTCAAAGAGCCCAGTTTTCAGGGGTTATACTGTATTATTGACGTATTCACTTCCTACTCACAACAGAAATTCCGTGACATTTTTCTTTGTAAATATTTGCCGCCTATATATAATTGTTGTCAAATTTTATTATCGTAGATATTTTCCCTAATGACTATTTATTATCACGTTTTTGTTTCATTCAATTAAAGTTTCATTCGATTGCTATATCTATAAAATTTATGACCAAAAACTTGCGCGATAGTATTTATTTTATTGTTGTAATTAAATTCAAGATTTAATGAAATATTTGTAATGAGATATTACAAATTATAATAGGTGTTTTTACAAGCGTATCATTATTAAATGATGGTGCAGTTCACACATTAATATCAGATTTCCTATAATCATGTCATACAAATAATGAAGTACTTGAAATCTTTTCCATTTGGGTTGATTTTTTTTATTTGTTTAGGATTTATCGTGGCACTGACAGACAGGGTCAGTTTGTATTTTTGCCTGGTTTGACAAGGAAGTCCAAAGGCGTACACATTGTTAGAACCATCGATTTTCCGTAAACTAGTTGGACACCTTCCCCACAGCGGTGGCTAATGAATACTAACCAGATACCATAACCACTCGACCACGGAGACCCCTCGATTTGTCGTAAATAAGAAATCCAAATAATACGCGGTAATACCATTATAAGTAATCGATCCTCTGATCGATTACACATCTTTCACCAGCACGTAAATCTTGTCAAGAAACCAACTATTAAGACCATCTCCATATAAAGAATACCTATCTTCGGACTGTTTCAATGTTTCGCTTCTAGTTTCTTGTTCACGTTAAGATAGGTCTACGGACCTCAGGTTCGTGAGTTCGATTCCTGGATGTGTTACATGTTCTCTGTGACGTTCTATTTGAAAAGAATTATGCCTGAAAGCATTGCTGATCATTTATGTGTGTGGGGGTGATGGTAAATTGCGAAAGACAAGGTTTGTTCTGGTATAGAATATGAATCTGAGCAGATTAACTTCCCGCCGCTACATAAATGAAATACAATCGAAAACAGGCAAAAAAACGGAAATCTTCATTTTTATGTATACTATAAAGACCGTGTTATTCTGAATGGGGAGGTATTAATATCTTCATTGATAACGGTAGGATAAGTAATAGAATATTATTTTTTTATATGAATCTATGCCATATTCTCTTAATCATAGAATATTGACAACACTATTTATAGATGATACGAACTGCATCAATTTATATTTTGTAATTTTCATGATGATCTGGTGTTAACACTGAATTTTCCAAACCTCATTTATAGCGTTTTTAGAGCATTTTTTGACAATGAAAATTCCTGAGTTTTCAAGCCAGCAAAAATGAAATATAAGCTACATACTAATATTTCTTATTTAGATTTGTTTAACGTGTTCAACCGAAAGAATTTCTAATTCATTAGGCATCAGAAAGCTCTTTAATTGCGAAAGCATTAATTAGATATAAAAACAAATTAACAGTTAATGATGTAATTATCAGATAATCAATTCGCAAGAAGCCAATTATACAGAAAGTCTCGCTACGATTGATTTCATATAGGATGTAAGAGCTCTGTTTTATCATTAAATTTTAATTTTCGATGAATTCTTTGCATAATACTCGTACAGTAATGTTAATAAGAAATGTTAAATCAATTATCTCCGATTAGAATAGGATAAATAGTGATGAAGTAATTGGACGAATGTACAAACATCTACGTCAGTAAGCTATGGTATGGATATAAGCAAAAATCAAGTCTGAGTTTAGCTGTACATTGCTTGTATTTATAAAACGTCTACAAATGTACATCTATGAAAGATTCCTAAAGTGACTTTTTTTTCTTTTTTTCCAAATTGATTTTATCACGTCATTCTAAAGTTGGGCGTCGTTAAAACTGTGGACTTTTACTCCCTTCGGTTGATGGCTTCATTTTGGCTCCAAACCGACGGAAATGAATATCCTAAAAATGACACCCAGTATAATTCTGATAAATATCGGTCGAAAACTTTCCAATTTGTAAAATATCGAATTGCATGTGACAACACCGAAAGGAATTCAATATTCTATATTTTGGACAGTTTGAAGCTTGTATCTTCTTGAATTACAGTTAATGGTACGAAAGTTAATATTACTCATTCAAGTGTTTGAAAAAATAACGGGTCTATGACGGAAGACGTTAAATTGAATCATTATATCATATACATAGCTTTCAGTCTTGCACAAAATACAATGGAAGCATTTTGAATGAGCCAATGCTAATAGCGGGTCTCTTCGTGCAGTGTTTTGCTAAATGACTAATATTAATGTTTTTTATCAGTATCTGTGACACACAAGCCCGTTACAGACTGTTGATGATAATATGTTGCTGATAAACAGATCCGAGACAGATGTTTGTGAATATCATTCCAATTATCAACACAAAACCATGAAGCATCATTTAATGATTGTTTCAAAATAAACCGTAGCCTTTGTCATGAGATTAAATATTGGAAGATTAAGTTGCCAGACAAATTGAGAAATGAATGGTAAATGTTGGTCAAAAATAGATTATAGTCAAACCTGGTTTACTTCTACTCTTAAATTACGGTCACATATGAGAATCAGTCACTCTTGGAGTACGCAATTTAAAGAGGCTATTCGTTGCCAAAAATCCAGCCTTGCTGATCTGAGTTGAACAGTGTGTTTTTCTTCTTTTTTAAACTCCAGAGATACTTTTTTCATATAGCATACCTAATGAACCTGCATTAAGACCATATTTTATTCTCTCCATATGTGGTTCTCAGGTCAGTCTGTTTAACGCGTATTGGGAGACGATAAAATCAGGACTGGATTTTAGTAATTAAAAGTAGTAACGAATTACAGGAAAACCACACAGCAATATTAACCCTTTCCCTCATAATACCGCATTTCCCTGCGTCTGAAGTAGACATCTTTTGAAAATATTGTTGCAAAGAAGCCATTGTTTGTAACGAGTAATGGCTCCTATTGCCATAATATTTGTCATGCAACCAACCGAAGAATTTTACCACATTTTGAAAACACGTTTCATCTTACTGCAATTTGAAAGTAGCCGTACTTAAAATTACTATTGGATTGTTTCCCTTTAACACACCATACAAAAGACGGTCTATTAAACAGTGATTCTCTGTACCATGGTGCTCTGCAACATGAAACATTAGCTCTATTTAATGTACAGCCGACGATCCGAGCGGCTCGCGAAATTCTTTCTATCTCGCGTTGATGTCGACCGACTCCGGGTTGAAGAGCCTGACTCAGTAACTAGTTGTCGGAAAAGATCAACTCCCGTATGTATATACATGTATACTCAGCCATAATTTTGATAAAATACGGGTCGTAAGTTTTCTCAGAGGCTTGGGGCAAATCATTCACTTGAAAGCCTGTATTCGTCATATAAACTGTGTTTGTGAACTGATGGGAACAGAGCCAATTAATCGCTGATAAACGACATAAATGGATGATTTTAAGTTGTTTTAGCCAGTGGCTTTGTTAGATTATGTAAAAAATATTTTCTAGACATTTAGCTGTATATATATTAACCATAGAATTTGGGATTTTTACCTAATCCTTACTATGTTTTTAAAGTTCTAAAGGAAGACAATTTGAAACTTTGGCCTGATTCTACTTATGCAGATATAATTTATTACACATGCTAATATGAAAATTTGGAGATTGAAATGTAGTGAGACATTAAATTAGGACTATAGGCAACAATGACATTTTCTTGCATCTCATATTGAGATATACAGATCAGTCTGTCCTGCGTGTTTTTCCATTGTCCAATATTAGCATTAACGAGATTTGCGTAAAATCACGAGTATAATTATAAACTTCAGAAAGTACTTGCAATACCGTAAAGCCAGCCAACAACTTTACTCTCAGGGCTTTGATTTAATAAACTAGGTGTAAAGATGGGGTTAAGACGTATTGGTAAACATCAATTGACATTTTTCTCTGACGTTTAACGTCGCACCAACCATCTGAGTTATTTAGTGGCGTTTAAAGCTTTATCGTAGAGCGGAAGTTCCGGTATTCAGAAGAACGGTCTAATACAGAGGTTACACTGTACACTGTATACACTGTATACAACTCGTGTTTAGGGTGTGCAACTTAACACACAGGATATATCATCGTAATATATGGCATATATGGACTGCTATTCGTCTGAACATGATTTTTGCTCTAAATTCTCCCGGCTCGTCTAACTATTAGCTGCCGAAACTTGTAATTGATATTGCTATTGAGGGACTTTAAGATCATATCTGCAGACATCGTTAATTCCAATTATTTTGGACTTGATTACAGCATGACAAGTTTTATATTGCAAAGGTCCATATTTAGAGCTGCCTCGGTTAGTTTTATTGTGTTTTAATCGTCGGCTTGACTTGTTGCAGACGATACTTGTTGCTAGAATTGTCTGTTCTCATGTTAACTTACACCACTGCACCTGGATGTAAAGTGGTTCAATATTGACCAATGCTCCATTAAGCTCGACAAACACATAAGTGACTAATGGAGACCATCATATGATTTTTATTGCACTCAAACAATTGCCTTCTTACACATTTGGTGAAGTATGTTACTTTTTTATCAAGACAAAACACTATATGATAATTAGCAACATAAAATGTGATAATGAGTTGAATTTAAAAACAGATTCTCAGGACCAAGGAGTACACCAAAGTTAATGAAGCAACACATAACTCCAACTCAACTGTATGACTTATACCAACAGGCAAACAACAATCATTCCTACTCATACCAACCTGGCCATCACAACATCTGCACAAAACCACAACCAAACGATTATATACATAATAATAATAATAATATATACAAATAGCTAACTCAATAGAAAAAAATGGCCGAAAAAAACTTGTGCCTTACCGATTTTGTTGAAGAGTTTCAACCCTAAAAATTTTAAAATTCCAAACTTTATTGATAAATATCAAATAATGGGTAATGCCAAAAGCGCCTGCTAGGAAGCCGTTCAGCAAGCTAACGGAATGTCACTGATTCTACCCAGGTGTACTTCTGGGGTCTTCCTCCGCCGTAAAAGATGGAAATGTGGCTTAATGACATTGTTTGTCAGTGCGTCGGTGAACTCTGGTGAAAAAAAATTGGTGATAGTAAGAACATAAAGTCGATATTCATCGGAGACTTCTTTTCACTAAAATATGAATTTCTGTGAATAAGTCGAATTATGCTAAATTAAACTTGGTTTCACTGGTTAAAATGATAAAGCGATAATATTGTAATACATAAATGTCAAACACGTTTTTCAGCTTATATCTCAAGAGAATCCAGTTTTAACAAAAATAACTATACGATAGAACTTGTTATATATTTTGTGACATTATTTCTTACGGATTTTATGTACAATCAGATCTAGAGCTCCTCCGCCATAAATTATTAATGGAGGGGAATACAATTAACACATATATTGGATATTCGTGTCGCACCGGAGCGTTTGTGATAAAATTGTCTAGTCCGTCGACAACAGAAGTAACCTATGGAATGTAAAAAACATCTAAGGCCATTCTTAAAAAATGTTGATTTTAAGTTACGCGACCGACGCATTTAAAAATCTCCGATCCAAAACAATATCTGCAGTTGAGGCAAAAGAAATGTTTCGGTTTCATAACAAACCCATAATGTTAACAAAATAAAACAAATGAACATCTACATACGCGCAGTAAATTGTTTGGGTCACGTAACCGCAAACCAACATTTTCAAGGATGCCAAATATTAATGTTTTATCGTTATCTGTGAAACACGAGTCCCGTCACAGACTATAAATGGTAATACGTTACCAATAATCATATAATTATGTGTCTGCTGTCTGTGAATATCATTCTAATCATCAAACATGAAGCGATATCATTTAGTGAATGCTTCAAAATATAATCAAAGCTTCGGGGTTGAGTTCGTCACGAGTCTATGTTAACATCAAACATTAAGAAGGTAAATTTCAAAACAAATTTAGAAATGAATGGTAAATGTTGGTCAAAAATAGATTACAATCAAACCCGGCTTAACTATCACCCTTAGATAATTTAATCACATATGAGAATCAGTCACTCTTGGAGTACACGAATTCATATAGCATATACCTAATGAACTTCTAAATATGAACTCTGCATTAAGGCCATATTTCATTCTCTTCATGTGGTTCTTAGGTTAGACCGAATGTAGCGGATGTACGCATATTGGTAGACGACAAAATCGGCATTTGATTTTTAGTGATTAAAAAGTAGTAATGAATTACAGTAAAAACACACAGCAAGTCCACCTCATTATAACGACTTCTTACCTCTGGACTGGTTTTCAATATTTCCTCATATGTTAAATACTCCATCTTGAGCATGAGACTGTCTCTATACCCGGGCCAAGTTTTTAATGTGGAAGTCTTATCACTAAGGTGCAAAGGTAGGGGATAAGACGTTTTGGTAGACGGTATACATAACAAGTGAATTCATACAGAATAAAAGCTATATTATTAAAAAAAAACGCATTAAATGGCATTTACCCGTAACCTAATTACTATACTACAATCCTGGTTGTAAATAATTAAATACGAAACCCACATCACTCCATCAGCAGCAATCAGTATACATAGCAAGCTCCCACAATCTTTAAGAAACTATAAAACACATTTTACCGCCATGTCATTGCCTTAGAAATGATGGACCGCTTATCGGTCCAATTAATCCAAGCGATATTTGTATCGGTACAAATGTGTCGATATTTCGATATATCGTACGATCTATTAGGTATTTAAGGATAAAGCAACAACACCAGCTTTCAAAACAGCTTTTAATTCACACGCTCGATATGGAATACATAGAGTTAAACCACTCTATCAATGGATCCGTTAAGTATTTGAAATTAATCAATCAGTCAGAAACGATTGAGTGACAAGTACATTAATAATGTTATCATTAATGAGGTTTTGTCATTTTCATGTTTAAAGTCGCTCTGTGTTCATATTTATTCGATCGACCAGACAACTGACGTAAATTCTTAACTTTTACTATATTGAAATGAAACGTTAAACCGAATTTCTAAATTTTGGACAAAAATAACATCTCTTAAAATAATTCGTCAAACTTGTCTCTCGGGAAATCACTTGCATAGAAATTGATTGATTTATTGAGATTATTTTTAATGAACTCAACTGGTACTACCTTAAACATAGGACTTTTTAGCCATTGCCTTAGCACATGGCCTCATTCTAAAACCGGCATAAAAATGTATGTATGTTTTGTATGAACTTTCTGTCTAAGCAACAATTCTGCTTGTACGTAGTGAATCAAAATGTAGTTTTGGGAAAATTGTTGTCGTAAAGATTTGTTTTATCCATCAACTCAAGATTTTTCTATGAGGCATTATTAGAATAAAGAGCCTGCAAATAATTTACTTCAGTATCAGCAGAAATATCATATTAATATAATTGTTAGATTCATTTAAAGAATGCTGAGATTTTATGGGGGCAAGTGATATTCAATTGCAGAATAGCATTTTGGGCGTTGCTAAAATAATAATTTACGAGAAAAGACACGTTTTAACTCCTGTTTTTTTAACTTGACTCTAGGGAAATTATTTTATCAGACGAAGACAGATCTAATACTGGTTATTTTGCAACCAGCTGCCACTACCTTATAATGATTAATGGACAAATAATTGTGTTATCAAAATGTATAAGTAAGTTACACTGTTCTTTTCAAGAGGGACAACTTCTACAGACATTAAATTTATAGGAATGTAATGTTTTAAACTAAAAAAAAATTGCTAATATTACACAGTTCAGGCATTTATCTGTTGACGATAGAACCCCAAAGCAATCTCTAGGAAACACTTCTTGTTTTAAGAATTTTAAGTTCAAAAACTGCTATCTGGACAATGATATGTTTATGACGCCATACCAAGGACTGTAATCGAGTTTCTTTGTCTTCTTATAGCTAACATGTATTGTCGCACAGTTCTATAGAAGCAATAGTTCAACCTATTTTATCTATATGTAAGTCCTACAGAATAGACTTAATTCATATGGTGACGCTAGCATTCAAAAGTGACCGTGAAGACAAGTTTGACTGTATCATTGTTGACAAAGTACAATGATAATACTATTTTTCGAAATGCGTTCTGTAATACACGCATAACGTCTTGTTTTTGTGTTATGAGAAACAGTCCGCTATCTTACTGCCCGTATAACTGCAAAATACAAAATAATTTAACATGTTTAGATATTTATAGCGTCAGTTTGATTTTCTTTGTACTTGTTAACAAAACGTTCACGTGGATATGGCTTCAGCTAAGAAAAGAGATTTTTCTTGAGTTCAGCAGCACTAATATTGCTTATTGATATTGGTACATTGAACACAATTCTTACCGGCGTTTTAACTATTCTCAAGTTTGGAGGAAGGAGGGCATATTTGCTTCCGGATTAAGGGATTTACCAATGGTAGAAATTTTGATAATATTATGTAGATATAGGACATTTCTCGAGCATTTCCGGTTTTATCTCTGCACACTTCAGTCAGTAATGCTTATATACTAAATTGATATTTTATTCACAGAGTTTGCCTTTAAAAATTTGAGAGCCTGTACATTAAATTGGGGGCGCGTCACATCGTTCCCCCCGAAGCCTGTGAATTATGATGAATATGATTGTTGTGTTTCGAAGAAGGCACTGAACCTTTACTGGGGTATACACAGGCCAACAAAGTAAGATGATGTTGATTTAGTCAACCCTAAGTAAACATATGTGCATTGTTGGTAAGAAAGGGATTTTCTTTAAAAAGCACATAATTATAATAAATCCCATCTTCTCCAAAACGCTACCTCCCCTAAAATACACCGACTCAAAGCCACACAATAAAGAAGACCATACAAAAATGGAAGACAAAACACTGTTTTATCATCAACCTGAAAATACCAACAAATTTATGCTTCAGCCCACGTTAATAAAAAAAAATCCTGAATGATATTGAATTGAAATAAAACCGAATATCTTCTCATTCTTTGCAGCTGTTGTTCAAAAGTCTGACTGTGGAAATTGCAATGTTGACAGCAGCAAACCAGTTTTTGTTAAGAAAGACAACTAATACTTTGTTGTAATATACTCTTTCAACCGTCTCACAGACGTCAGAGACAGACATCATACAGTTATCAATAAAAAAGGATAACAAAGAAATGAATAAGGGATGCACCTACGCCGAAACCTTCAATTCCGTTATCAACTGCCGACAACAAATATCTGGCTGTATTTACATCAGACAACTGACATGCCGGGAAAACATGAAAAAAATATCTACGGCGTTACTTCCGCAATAACATGACAGTTGTGTGTATTGAAATATAATTGGAAATGTACAAAAAATTATGATCAAGCATTGCCGTCGAATCATCAACTATATCTAGCTAAACTTTGGTTTCCTGAAAGCAATTGGAACATTGGAATTCGTTTTAATGCTTTAAATGTACAAAAAAAAGCTTTAGGCAGAATTTAGTTTTTTTTCTGTAATATTTCACGTAAAGATCGGAAGGCGGTTAATTTAACCAATTTTCATGGATTCTGTACAAGTATAAAAACTAATTCGCTTTAACTAATTGCCATCTTAACCGCATGAATAGAGGACGAATGGCCTCAGAACACAATGTCTTCGACAAATCGTCACTGCGAATATGTGCCAAGCCCAGAGTTCGAAGTCACGAACTTCAGATGATTCACTTGATGCAATGTTTCCTACCAAATCGTCGTCACAGAGGAGATGTGCCGCACCCAGATCGAACTAGAAGATCGCTGATCAAACGCTTTAATTATTAGGACCAAGATATATAATAAGGTATATTACTCGCTAAGTCTGCGGGATGTACGATGTGTTGGTTAATTTACTAGAAAGGTGGAGTAAATAAGAAAGTTCGCCATTATTTCTTTGTCTAGACTAGTTTATTTTCGGAACGTGTAAATCATGAAAGTACTTTAAACACTATTAGTAAATAAATGAACGCTAATCCGACATGTTCGATAAAATGAAGATTTAAGGCGAAAAAATTGGGTTAGTAATGTACCCAAATAAAACGATGTAACAACAATTCGTGATTAGCTGAGGGTAATTTCAGTTCATTCAATTTTTGTCTTATAACAATCCTCGGAAATAGTCAAAATCAACAGGGAATATTGTTAATACTAGAAATAAATTTGATTGCATTCGAGGGAAATGTTAACATGAATTAATAGCATATACATATATATAATTGAAGGTACTGGGCTTCTAATGTAGGGCACGTATCATAGTCAAATTGTAGCTAACATACCAGTTTATAAAACGTATAAACCTTGTTAATGATATATTGTTCAGACATTTACCTTCAATTAGTGACAAATACCCTTAAAACGATAACTACAGTAAACACTTTTTATCTACAAACAAAGAGTCGAAAAAAGGTTAAGTATAAAGACTAACTCGACCCTGGAAGGTCCGTTCATGATGTGTTTCATACACCAACTATTGAATACAAGATGCATCAAGAATTTAAATGTTTAATCAAAACATCACTTGCTTAGGCATTTGAATATATTGAAGGACTACGTTAGTCCCCCCAATAGAAATATAGCATAATTTAAATTGAATATATTTTTATATATGCTATTAATACAATCATAGTTTATGAAAGACCCTGGTCCTCTGTCCTTTCTAAGTTGAAATACAAACCATAATTATATGGAACTTCCGTTACAATGAAGCATAACTGACGTTTTAACCGGGACCTCCTGAGCACAGTTAATATCCGCCCATCTGAAAAAATGAATGTTTTCCAGTACGGCATATTTTCAGTCAAGCTGAATAATGTATTAGTTTGCAAGATCCTGTCACCATGTGCCTTTTCTTAGCATAGCTTTAGTACTTATAAAACACGCGCGTGGAACTATTAACGGACGTACCATCTCTCTGAAGTCGTATTGGGAACACTTCCGTTAACTTCACCATGATTCATTACAGACGGGATGTACTAATCGCTAATAATGACGCGGTGTTAAGTGCACACTACATTACGCGTACAGTTCAAAATACCGTTGACAACTCTAATTAACAGTGGTCGGAAATGACTAGTCGAATACGAGTACGCTTAATAATTTTACGTAACAGATTTTCTGTCATGACTGGCTAAATAACTATATTAGCTCTTGTCTAGCTTACTTTCTGTCCCTGAAACCTCAATAAGAACACATTTATTCAGCTTTACAGGCGACATTGACTTTCTTACGTAGATTACAAGCGGCGTTTGGTGGCACTTTATAAATAGACAGTAAAGTTTCTACGAACGAATCTAACGTCAATGAATCATTGTTTTCTCTAGTCGTTTACCAATATAATTACGTAATATCGTATAATTACGCACGGCTCGACTTCTCTACCTGTCACATTTTTGACAAAACCATTCTTTTATTCTCGTAGAAAAGCGACTTACACATCAACCTATCATTCCTTTAGTGATTTCTAGTCTGCCTGAGTGATTACAAGATCTTGGGTTACATAACTAGTTGGTTTCTGGAAATAACAAATATCTCGCATGAAAAATTGGCCAATCCTGAAGCGGAAACTCCATGTAAATTCGTGTACGCAAAATAGTTTGAAAATCAGCTTTTTATTGACTGACGAAGCCAGTAGTGATTAGTATGCACTTATACCCCTTGGGCGCGCATAATGTGCTAAAACGTTTGTTGCTCTAATAACACGCAGTGGTCATTTCTTAATGGAAAGCGTCCAACTGTTATCATGTTGTTCGCTAGTTTTAGACGATGTTTTTATTTATTTCTTTGTTATTTAAACGAACATTAAGGTATTGATATAGCTGTTTTAACAAGACAACACACATCAAATAAAACTTGATGTATATAAAAATGATTAGGTTATAAGCACATGCAATGTACCATTTTATCAGTAATCATGTGGACTATAAAAAAAGACAGAATCGTTGATGTTATTAAAACATTATGGTAAAATGATAGCTTTCGGTAAAATGATGAATTCATATTTAATTGAAATGTATTTCTCTTGATAGTTACATAACAATAAAATGTTAGCATTTTGAACAAAATTGGTATTCCTTTATAGTTTAACCTTCAATAACATTTAGCGAAGCACTTAGTACGTTCAATCTATCATTTTCAAACCTTATATTATGTTCCATATTAAACGTCTTTGTGAACGAGACATTTATGATATTCAGAAAAACGTGAATTCAACCACACAAATTTATTTCCTTTCAACCATATTAATTTCAAACTATGGCATGATAAAAGCGATCATTGTAAACAGCGAGATAATGAAAAGATATATTTAAGATTGTTTGAGCGTAAATATTACGCAACTCAGGTTTGTGATTTCGAATACAGGGCATGGCTCAAGTTCTCGCTGAAGACTTCCTTGAAGACATGACGTCCAATATTCGTCCTCCATGAAGATAAGCGGACAGTTACTAGGTTACTACCGACGTCAGCTCGTCTCAAATGTAAATAAGTGCATTATATCATTAAACATAACGTTCCATGTCTTTGTTTATCAGTTAATTTCGTTAACCACTGACATGAGGTCGATGACGTCATTTTGAATTCTGACGTCAGAAATATGAACGAGCAGATGCAGAACGGACTACCGTTATGGGACACTTTCGAGGCTTATTCGCGATCAGCTAACTTGCGTCGAGTGCGCGCACGGATGATAATTATGTTCAACGATGTTACAAGGGAATGTGAGTGGAGAGTTGTGAGCGATTCTGTCAAACAGGTGCGAAAGCGGATAATTTATTTTTATATAGCGGATTGTTATTGCAGATGAAACTTGCATCAGTTTTTGGATACATCCAAAGATAACACCCTAATGTAAATGTTGAAAACCCGGGGCCCTCCATCCCTGAAAAAATATACTAAACCAGTCCACCGAGAAGCAGATGTTTATCATCTGTCATGTGGATAAATCACAGAACATGTAATTTGAAACCTGACATGTATCTTACTTAAGCTACCATCACAGAAATTGCGATTGTAGAATAGATGTTATCAAGCAGCTTAACATGGTGCTAGAATGATGTCACCAGACTATTGGAATGGTGATAGCAGGTTTCACTGCAAGAAATGTAGACGAGTTTCAAGGATGCTGCGAAACCGCACAACTTCTGTCTCCCACACTTCTTTTGATCCAGACGTCAACTGCGAAAGCCCGCAGACAGTGGGATGATGTACTTTCGCCTGTAGTTGAGTCGAATTTAACTGTAGTTAAGTACACGGTAATGGCTATGTGTTCGTAAATGCAAGAAGGAGCGATATGATTCTGATACTTCGTTTGGCACAAACGCTACGGGGAGGGAATATGTATCGTCTTAAAACCGAAATTGTGACAGTTGTTGGAAACAACGTTTCAAGTTTTCGTCAATAAGCTGCTCAAAAGTCCGTTGTGATAAGATTTCTTAAGTTGTGTGTGATTAAATAATGACCGCTCTAATTTGTCCGGAAGCCTTTTATAAAGTTAAGTCCCAGTCCTTGCGCGATCTAAAATTGTTCGCCACTCGAAAACCTTTTGAACATACTTCATCGGACACCAAATACAGAACTCTTGCTTTCTTAGGAATTGTAAGCCACCAAATTCATGTAAAAATAACAATATGCATATAGTTTAAACTACGGTGTTCGATTGAGACCATCGTTCCATCGTCCATTAGGTTTGAATGTGTTAACACGATGGCAAGATGATACAATGTAATGGTACAATGACCTTAACGCAACACCTTAGGAAACAATTAGTTTATCGTCAGTTACCCACACATAAACATGTATAAAAAAGACCATTTGATGCATATAGGCGAGTAAATTGAATCAATTTGTCAACAGTAAACAGCGTAAAACGCGCGAAAATTCTTCTGCATGTTTTTCAAGGGAAACAATTTGGAGTTGTGCCTACAATCAGTCGTCCGGAATCAGACTGTACATTACAAAAAAGTATTGAAAGTATTCGAACTGCAGTTCCTTGACCAACTAGTAAAATAAAAGAACGCAATACTTGACTGCCCCAATAGTAAACATATTAACACCTACAACACGGAACTTCTGTCTACATTCAACAAGGATTTATTACTGTTCCTTGCTGGAGTTGCAGAACTTCAATCGCTCGGGCTTTAAGTACAGTCGTTTATCAATCACAAGCGGAAGGCCTTGATTTCAAAACTACGACAACTATTCTCTGGGAAATAAGAAAATTTGAAATTAATGTCACAGCCGGCTTATTAAGATTATAATAAACATTTGTTTTACGTCTTTTTGTCTATCGTTAACGGGCGTCTAGAATTAGTGTAACTTTAAAAAGCAATTATTCTTAAGGAAATGTTCTTTTTGACAGTGTAAGACCCCACACAGTATGATTTACGTTGACAATTTACGATGATGGTATCAAAGTATGAGAAATAACTTTATAATTGTCAGGGACGTTATTTGTAAGCTCTCTTCGATTTCCAATGTAATTGTAATCTTTATATCTAAGTCTATGGTGTTGTCATAGTAATTGGAGTGTTTGTACTTTATCGTAGAGTGCTTACACCTTGACAAGTGTAATGATCTTTCAATATGCTCATTAATATTATTTCAGTTAAAAATTATTGGACATGTAACCGTACCAAATGTTTTGGATTCTGTACAATACGTATAAAACTGTTGGTATAAAGAGAAATGTCTCGTTCTACATTGCAGATTTTTCAGCCAAATGCTATAAGAGATAAAGAAAGGAGAACACTTTTCCACGAACCTTTTAATTAAGTCTCATCTTGTCGTCTGGTTTGCAGAACCATAAATCAAAATGTAATCGCCAGAATGTTGTTCATTAATTTGAATGAATTGAATTGATAGTAATACAACATTTATCGTAGGGAAACCAGACCGATGTCCTTGAGACAAAAATAATATCATCATGATAAATTCCCACACAAACGTTCTTATTTCTTAAACTTCAATGACTATTGAAACGTCTGAGATTGCTTGGTTAATGTTTAATGTAGGCGGATTCCATTTTTGTTCTTTATTGTTCCCTAGTCTTAAATGGAGGATTTTGAATCATATATCTCACTATGGAACAATTTATACTCAATTTCCGCCTTGGATTGTCAATATTGTACATATGAAACTGTAAACTCGTGGTTCTTCGTGAAGGGAATCCTCCGTGGGTAATGATTAGCCTCCTGCCACATCGAGTTCGAATCCCATCCGGGACAGTATTTGCATGAGGAAGCTGTCCAGCTAGCTAACGTAAAGTCGATAGTTCTACCTGGTGTATGCCTGGGGTTTCCCTCTACCTTGGGTCTTAGCGCGTAGCTGAAAAATCGCCAAGAGACCTTAGGTGTTGGCCTTAAACCCTGGTTTGAAAAAAATCCGATAGAAAATGCCAAAATGCGCTGTGACATTAGCTCTAGACAGAAAAACGGACAATCAATAATGATTTATATAACAATTTAAATATATGAACGATTAGCCAACGCATCAACACGAAACATACATTGATATAGTTGTAATGTTTTTTGTATATATCGAGGTTTCATTCATGTTCGTCAGGATTTTATTTCGTAGATTTCGTGGGTCGGCTTATCTATGAAATTTCATCCGCGTGAATACAAATGCTGTGATATCAGTCAACCATTCCAAAATTGGCGAGGCCTGAGAATATTTTACTTACAAAATAACTTTCGGTATGTTTCGAGACCGGACCATTAACTCTTAACTTTGACATGTAGGATTTACATGTAATGTCACTTAATGAGTCAATTTTATTAAAGAAATTAGCAGAAAATGATAAGTAAACATTTTTTTTAAAAAAGTCACAATGCACGAATTAGCCATTTTAGCTATATTTATCAGTGGATGGGCAGTTAGACATTTCTTTATATTATATGCTTGTATTGAAAACGAAAAACTTGAATAAGGAACGGAAAGTTTTTTGTCAATATCACCAAAAATGGGGGTCGGGTATTTTTAATGAGTCGGTCGCAAACTAACAATATTTAAAGAATGGCCTTTAGGGTAACGTTTTCACAGACCAGACAACAGCAGAGCAATCAATCACACCGTTTGTTCCTTGTTGTTTCCCAGACACAACTGGAGTATAAAATCACTGTTTAATGGATTGATAAACAAATCAGCGATAGTCTGGTATGTTGTCTGTACCAAGTCTTGACAGGAATAGTTTATCCAGTGACGTCAGGAAACATTTGTCTTCGCCCTTAGATAATTTCTTTATTTGATAAGAATATTATTGACGGTGCTAGACTAGAAAAATGAAACACAAATATCCCATTAAATATCGGATAAACTCAGAAATAAATAGAACTCTCCCTAAGATAGTTTCTATTCGGAACAAATCACTCCCGAGAATAATTTTCTTTGAACGTTTTCTTATGCCATTCCATTACCACCTGTGTTGTATTCTGCTATGTGCAGTTCTGTTCTAACGAAATTACATCGTCATTGTAGCACACGTTTCCTCATATTAATATTTTGCCATTTTACACATTTTTTTGTCTGAAAATTAATATTTATTAATTACACATATCCATTTAAATATCTAATTATCTACTGAATATGTTTTGTATCTGAAGGTATTTGTGCACGTGTGATATAGTAAATAAATAACATTTAAAACTAATTAAGAAATGTCAGCATAAAGATAATTAATTTCATAAGACCAAGTTTTATGATCAAATCCGCATTGGTACGGTAACAGCAAAATTACAAATCCAACAACTTATTGTATAGTGTTTTTACGATGATTTTATCGCTGTTGCTTATTAAAACTAATACATCAACAACGTACCACATCGATAAAGGACGAAAGTTGATAAACTCAGTAATTAAATGTTTTATGTCATACTCGTTTAATAAACATCATTCCGGTCATTTTACATAAATAAATAAGTTTAGCTTATTGCTGTACGATAAATTTTGTATGTGACTGGGGTTTAACGCCGTTTTTAGTTATAAGTAATTTTTCATTTATATACGGCGACCGGTTCACCTAACCAGTTTTCCTGGACTTTATTCACATGTGGAGCAAAATCGACATTTTTGTCAAATTTTCATAGAAGGGTATGACATGCCGCGACCGGGATTCTGTCAAATTTTCATAGAAGGGTATGACCTGCCGCGACCGGGATTCTGTCAAATTTTCATAGAAGGGTATGACCTGCCGCGACCGGGATTCGAACCCGGATCTCCGGGTTATTATTGCTGTACAAACGACATTGTAATCCTTGTACTTTACTCTCTAATTAATCCTTAATCTCACTCTGCAGTTATACGCGTAGTCTATTATTGTTGCTAAATTGTACGCAGGTCAAGACGATAACACTGGAAATTTCATTAACCAATCAGCGCATCGCTGGTAATGATAAGTATATTTAGATAACCAATAAACGCGCCGCTTGTAACGGCAAGTACTTTATAATAACCTTATATATGGACATAATGTGAACGAGGCGCAACTTAGCGTAATATGTAATGAAAGCAGCTTGTATCTACAGTATATGATAATAAATGGACCAAGACGACCAGAAAGTATACGGCCAGTGACGAAATTATTTTCAAATTGTTGCATCTACCGAACACTGGGTTAGAAGTGCATTAAACGGAAGGTAACAAAATTAGAACTAGTCAAATAAATATTACACATAAAGCCACAACTGATGATTTTCGAATTACATTTTTATCCGAAAACACTTGTAACAGATATAGTGCCAATATTGTTCCAGGGTACGCAATTAAAACATGTTTGTTTCATATTCAACATAACACATACTTGCATTTAAAATTAAAACGTTCGGAACAGCGATGCTTTCCCGAAATGTTATTGGTGCAATGCTTAATGATAAAATACTGTTCAGTAAAAGCCATTTACCACATCAAAAGCATATGAAGACCATGCACATTCCAGAAAATTGCATGCAGAAATCATTCAGTCTAATTTATCACTCACAACGATAACCTTTCTTTAAGTATCTTTTTGTCGTAAATCACGTTCAAATCTCGGTATCAGACTACAAAAGTAATGGTGATCCTACGCATAAACTTTACAAGACAAGACAAAAGTCACGCAATTTGATATGATGAACAAGCGTATTTCTAATGATAATCATATAAGTGCCTCGTAGTCTCTGTGCGTTGATAATTTGTTTAATGAAGAAATTACTGCGCCTATTTGTGCCAGACAGTAATAAAACTTTAATTAAGAGACATTCCTAAGTTTGCCTATTGTTGTATTTTGCCTTGTCAGCGGTGACAATACACACGATGCCTAAGCAATACACGCCTTTGCACATGTATTGTCATCTGCACGACTCCCTAATTAACTGCTTTTTCCACAATACTATTTAGATGGTTGAAACACTATAATTCATCAATGTGTGTACATACAATTACTTACGAAACAAATTACAGCAGGTGCTACAAGGCGTTATTAACTGATCTACAATTTTCTAAACGCTACTATATCATCGTACATGCATTTTCCTGTTGCGTAATTTAATTAGCTTGCAGCTGATCTTGACCATGTTTTGTTGTCTTTGCAATAAATTTAGTTCATTTTGACAGAATCTTTGTTGGTCGATTACGTAAATAAGGTGGTATATTAATTCTCTTCTAATGAAAGTGTTCGTATCAAACAAAAAGCATGATTCTAATAAATTGATAATTGTACGCACTAGCATGTACCTTGAGGAGCACGGCATCCTCAAGGATATCTATTTGTATATATACAGTCTACTGTTCTGGTTATATATAAAATCATAGCTTAGTTTTAAATGGACATTTTCAAATTTTGTCCAGGTTCAGATTTCCGGGATCGTCAGGCAATGCTATGGGCTTCCTTCAAAGCGTCACAAAAAGAAATCAATTAGTATTCCATATATGTCTTTCTTTGGATAAACAAGACACCAATTAGCTGGCGTTTTGCTATAAAAGGTTCAATATATTACAGAACGCATGGCAACAGTCACAAATAGAACAATTCATCTAAAGTAATATATTGTATATACAACTACGTACTGTACGTAGCGGCATGAAAGTTGAATGAACAAACACAGACGCGCCTTTTAATACAAACGATATGGTTTTAAACTAACTAAATGGCTAATGGAAGATCCAATTACGGTTTACATGAAACAGCTTCATTATAAAGCGCACGGCAATACGTTATTTTAACCACATTGAGATTGGGTCAAGTAATGGGAAATTGTTTATCTGGCGGTGATAAAACGTAAAGGCTCGTGTTTAGTACGTCTCTGTTATTTAATGAGGAACAAATCAATGAGTACCTGATCAGAGGATATATGTCAAAACGTTCTCAATTTAGAATAGCGTACAATAATTAATGACGAAGTCATCTTAATAAGAATGTTTGATTTCAGAAACTTAGTCATATAGGAAAAACATTAAAATGTCATAGTGATATCAGTTGTACTATTGTAGTTATTTGTGTTTAACCTGACTACAATTATGATCTTGTGCGGAATCTGCTTTAATAACAAGTTCCTACAGGGACTGGCTAGTAAATCTTTTTATAGCTTGATTTAAAACTCCCTCACATAATTTGTCTGATTTATATGATTCAACATGATTTTTATTACGACAAACAGCTTGATAAATCGGTCATCATTTGTTTTCCTCCTGAACTAGACTTCCTACCGTGTTCTAAGTTATTTTGACAACTTCCCGCATGATATGTAAGTCAGAAATAATTGGCGAACAAAATAAGGTCGAAACTTTTCACATCTGCTCCGTATATTGCCTGTAATTGAACCTTTACGTAATAACCCCATTAAATCACAATCGGCTAACACAACTTGGAGTGTATCTTTTGCCTTTTAAATTTAAAGTCCGTAATCACCAAACAGAGAAATCACTGCAGTGTTAAGATTACCTCAATATAACGAACACTAATTGTCGGACTGGTTTTGAATACTTCTATTTCAACTTAATATTGAGATTTTCCAATACAAATATAGATCATTCAGTCTCAAAGTTAATCTTATATTTTAGTATTTACTCCAGTCGATTTATGAAAACGTATTTCCTACATTTTCATCAATGGCTTTCTTATGCTCAATATCTATACGCATAGAATTACAACTGACACTATCGTAGAAAAATTCTTGCCTCCTTGCATTAATTGAAAAAAAAACATCTTGATTTTAGTGCCATCGTATTCTTTTCACTTTAATGATCTCGATTGATGAAACACGATTCTTAAAACGGCCTTAGGCAAAAACAAATAGGATCAACATATAAGTTGGAAATTTTCATAATATTTCATGTGATGATAAGTAAATATACAAGTATCTAATTCCTGATCATTATACCATATAGGCATTCGATTAGTTCCTTTCGAAGGACTTTAAGCGGCTAAAAGTGCTACGTATTGATAATAATTTTAGTGAAGAAATAATTATAAACAACGCTGCGGAGTAAAACAAAATTAAATGTCTTGAATTTTGCATTTCTAATGCGCAATTCTCAATTTGACAAAGAAAAATTACTTTCAATATTGCCTTAAATATGGACATGAACAAGCCCGGTTTCATGCCATGTCCAACCCGAGCCTCGATATCGCGATGCCTCGGCCAGAACAACCCTGCATTTTCCATCTGAGCTTTCTTGGCTGGTTTACCATTGCCATCAATGTTTCGTATTAGATTCAATAAAAAATCGAGCTTTAAGTTTTAAGAGTTTAATGAGTACATAGAACAAATGGGGCGTATGTGAATTGTGTGTTAAATAAAATAGTGGATTAGGAACGATGTGACTTGTACAATTATGTTCAGACAATTTATTGCTACAAATCTTTTCAAGACGGTAACCTTCGGGAGACTGTGTCTTGTATGGTCCTATGTTTTGGGTGGGTTTTGGGTTGAGCGATTTGGGGACGGTAGAATTTTTCTGGTATGTATATTATGTGTTTTTTTTTTGTGGTAGAATATTTTCTTATTTATATTCAAAACAACAATCCTTAATACAGTAGTGCAGATTTGTGAAAGAATTTATTGTAATTAGAGAAATAATTAGCTAGAGGCGAAATGTGTTGCCTACAAGAGAGATGTATGATAAAATGACTGATACATAGCAATGAACATATACTCGAGTATAAAATAAGTACTTTACATGTATAATTTGAATGGCAAGTCATATATTATAGCAGAGTGTATGTAAATATGTGAGCAACTGATGTTATTGGTAAAATTCAATAATTGGATTGGAGAAGCTATAGACAGTGGTCCGTATAACTCGCTACTGTACATAGTTAATGCTTCAGTTTGAATCAGTGTGGACAGGAAATATTATCAGTTCGCTCTATTTGAAGATACAACATAAGTTAAAGAACTTGAAACATTTTCCACTCATTTTTGCTCAGTTTAATGTTATGGGAATTACTTGCCTTGATGATATGGAAACTACGATCCGTCACGCTCCTGGCTTTACATCTGGAAATGGTTGTGACCATAAAGTTTTAAATATAAGTTTGGAAAATAACACAGCATCGTTAAGCAGTGAAAAATTGTTCGTAAAACCTGGACCTTTCGTCTATTACTCAATAGGCAGTTTGTTGACCTGTGTTATGATCATCGGATTTACGGCTAATTTATCAGTCTTGTACGCTTATGTCAAACTAAGGCAAATTCGGACCACTGATAATACGTTACTGATAGGACTAGCGTTGAGCGACATAGGACAATCAATTCTTGGTATACCTTTCGTAGTTATTGCATGTTTCACAAGAAGGTGGATATTTGGGCATTTTTTATGTCAGTTTTATGCCTTTATTACAACATCACTTGGTATTTCACAGATAACCACATTAACACTTATCGCCACAGAGCGTTATTTTATAATAGTGCAGCATAATAGAAAAATAAGTAACACCCGACGAAAGGGTGCCGCAGTAATGGCATGTTCGTTCATTTACGGTTCTATATGGGCAACGGGACCATTGCTGGGATGGTCCAAGTACAAGGAAGAAGAAATTGGTATAGCATGCTGTGTCAAGTGGGAAGTCAACAACATAATCGCGTTGTCTTATACAATCAGCCTGTGTGTTATAGGCTGGTTGTTGCCACTTATGCTTATAGGATTCGGCTATATCAGTATTGCAATTTCGGTACGTTTTGTTACATTACAAGATTACGATTACACATGAAGTTATTTTTTCTTTGTTATTTTTTTTCATTTTCATTTTTCGTTGCATTGAAATCATTCCAAGTACATAAAATAAAGCATTTACACAGGCTAGCATAGACGTATGTCCAAGTTTTATTCGTCGCCATTTGTTGTTCTATAGTTTTTCGCGTATTCAAGTAATACATCCTCAATACTGAATGTACTTATTTTACTTATCTGTTCAATTCTACTAAAAAAATAGTAAAAATATAAAAATAGTATTGACCAATCATCGTAATTTCTTTGATAGTTACCCTATATACATCAGTTTAATTTACGACATATTTTAAAATTTTGTCAGAGTTATTGCCCTTGTTGAAAAAAAATGAAAAATAGATATTGCGCAGTGATTTTTATTTTCTTTTATTAACCTAGATTTTTACAGTGTTTTCATTGAAATGGATCTTCCTTTTTCTTTCCATTTTCCCTTAAAACTGAATACATTTCAGACTACGTTTGACTAAAACAATAGTTTCAATTATTCAACGATTTTTTCCCAATGAAACCACACTTCAATTGCTTATTTTGACTTATTTCTAGAGAAAATTTATATTCAGACGACATGTGTTGAAGAAGTCTGTTCGCTGTTAGAGACATTTTCGGTGTGAAAACATTTGTCAGAAATTTATTTCTACCGTTGTGGATGGGAAAACACCGAGAAGAGCAAAAGAATGTTTTCAGCTTAAAATATTTATCATAAAAAGCCTATCAGATGCCGACAATCTTAGAATATGTCAAGCGTATTAATATTATTTAAGTACTTATTTTGAGTTACATCTTATTGTATATTTTTTAAACTGATTTTTACTTGAATATACAGTTGGAATTCAAAAGTTTGAACTGCAAAATTTCGAAACGTTACAGTAGTTAAAATCGTTTGTCAGTCCTGGCGAATATTTTTGGTATAATTTTGATGCTGAAGTTCGAAATGCTAAACCTCCAAAAATGCGATAAATGTAATATCTACATTTCTTAAGGGCAACTACATATGTCTGAAACATCGAGTGTTTAATAACATTTCATTACATTAATGTTATCTGATGCAGAATGTGTTTCAATCTTATTTTCTTTGATGTCTAGAAGTTCACAACATGCGTCGCTTTAAGGAGATTCTGAAGCACTGTTATCTGTTGATTTAATTGCTTCAAAAATCGTGTTGAGTATCTCTGATAATATCATTGGCCATTATTCTCATCAAAGCAGTGATTATTACATAAATCGTAAGAGAAACTTCTAAACAAAAAAGTCGTAAAACACAAGAATGCTATCAAATGTCGAGAACAATAAATAAATCCAATGACTGACCTTAAGAGTAAGACCAATTGAAAACGAAAACATTAAACTTAACACATAATATTATGAAGAATTGTAATATGAAAATCAGGATTCTATTGTACGTAAATAATTTTTTATCATTAATGAATTAATCGATCTATTGATTAATTTTGGCCTTGAAACAGGCTTTTGTTAAAATGTACTCAATTGTTTCCACTTATATCCACTTAAAAAACAGAAACTTAGAATTTGAACGGGTAGGAGAATACCGAATATGTAAAGAAAGTTTTGTCCATGATTTTCATTTTCCATGGCAATCAAACGAAGTTTAAATTAAATTATTGGAATATAACACTACATGAGTAATTGAAACTAGATAGCCTCCTTTTTATATTCATGTTCACCATTGCTTCATAAACCTTTTGTGTGTATTTTACTTCTAAAGTCCTAATTTATCATTGTTTTTAAGTCTTTTTTCGTTGCAAAATTTGAACTACTAGTATCATATGTTTCGCAAGTGCCTAAGGCTGGAAAAAATAGTGATGTTTAGGGTTATCTGACAAAAAATGGAGTAGAAAGGTCGACTTTTTTCTATTTTTTCCTAAACATGCCCTGGTGAGAAAACATGGTACGATCGTTCGTACTTCATATTTTGCTGTTTAAAACTTTGGGTCTGTCTGGTAACCGTAAATAGTACTATTTTTTTCTATTTTTACACTTACCACCGGTATGGTAGACTTTTCTTCTAAATTTTTCGTTCCACGTGGCTTCTTCCACTTCTGTTAGTATTAAGTTATGCTCCGCTTCTCCACTGCAATGCGCTAACTTATTTCACCTTTGTACTCCTATGAGGCTTATTGTACCACTCTCGGGTCAGAGATATTTGCATCTGTTGTTTCAGGAGCAGGTCACAGTTTCATAAAAAACTGTGCGCTTATCAGAACTGTTCAAATAAATGACAATATTGTTACAATTAAATAAATAACGAACCAAATAATCTAATGAATCATTTCATGTAAATATAGTAGACTCCAGGCGTACAAAACGTGACATATTGTACTAAAGATGACTGAGAAATAGATCGACAAAAATATCAGTCATTTATGTCAAAGTATGACATTTTAATGGCCTTGGTATTATGTCCGCCGCTTAAATTATGCAATATATGACATTAATTCAATACTCAGATTCGCCATTAAAATAATTCTTGTCATTTAAACATACATTTACAGGCCATTGTTACTAATTTGGAGAATTTCTAAAATTGAGTGCCAGAAGGGTCGATCAAGAATCAAATAAGGAGATAGGCCCTTCTCGCACTTAGAACCTTCAATTCACATCAAGTCGCGCTTTGGCGTATCATAAGTATAAAATAATGTACTGTTGGAATGCTTTCTAAATACAGTAAAACCTCAATATACGACCACTTCAATATAACGACCACTTCATTATAGCGGAAACTCATTTTTCTTTATATACATAATATTATATTCTTCTACATGTGAACTTGATAATCAGACAACTTTGATATTAAGATCAGCCGGGGTCGTGGCCCAGCGGTTAGTGCGCTGGACTTGTAACCCGGAGATCCGGGTTCGAATCCCGGTCGCGGCATGTCATATCCTTCTATGAAAATTTAACAAAAATGTCGATTTTCCTCCATATGTGGAGAAGTTGTCGGCTCCTTGTGGAAGTGAAAGTTAGTACTGGTTAGTATACAGTCCACGAAAACTGGTTAGGTAAATCGGTCGCCGTACATAACTGAAAAATTGTTGAAAAACGGCGTTAAACCCCAGTGACAATAGGTCACATAAAAACAACAACAATAAAAATATTAAGATAAATCTTTTTGGATCGCAATGGAGGTCTTAATATTGAGATTTTACTTTATAGCCTTAATTCCACAAAGTAATATTAATTACCCATTCTTGATATCTTTTATTTGAGTTAGTTTTGTAGATAAATCAAGAAATACAATTAAAGAACATCAGTCGTGTTTATGTCAGTATTTATCAGCGTTCTTTGTGATTTTGAGTCTGTCCACGATCAATATTCGCACGGTAGTATGACAAAATAATTGACAAATTGCTGCAGAAGGATTGTTTACGATGACAAAAGGCGTGAGGAACCCAGTAGACATTTCCGTTGTAAGCAATTATAAAAGCAAAATGTTCATAAACGAGTTTGCAAAAGGATTTTCACAGTTACCACAAAGCGATGCATTCAATAATTTAGTCTATTTAATGTAACATTCCTTGATGGCACGTAATAATGCCGCAATTTTAGCATTAACGAACACTGACAGGACTTGAAGTGTTGCTCAGGGCTTACTGCTGGTCAAATAAATCATCGCTCATGTTTTGTCTGTATGACAGTCAGGCGGTCTGTTGATCTGTAGAGAACCATGCCATGACATTGTAATGACGTTTAGGGGGAATCCGTGGTCGAGTAGTTATGATCTCTGACTAGTAATCACCTACCCTGCCCTACCCTGATTAGTAATCACCGACCCTGCCCTACCCTGACTAGTAATCACCTACCCTGCCCTACCCTGACTAGTAATCACTTACCCGGCCCTACCCTGACAAATAATCACCTACCCTGCCCTACTCTGGACCAGGCAAATTTCATTTTCAAAGAAGCTGCTCAGCTAGCTTAGAGAAGTTTCGTGGTTCTACTAAGGTGTACACCTAGGGTGTTCTACCTAAAGCTAGAAAAGTCGCCAAATGGTCCAAATGGGACATTAACCCCGAAGAAAAAATGCCGTTCAATAATTGACAATTTGCCGAACTTGTTGGTTTTAAGACCATATTTGCGTGTATAACTTGGAACTTTACCACGTTAATGAATAAATAAATACCGCAGTAGTAATAAATACGTATTAGGTAAAATTTGTTTTCAGAAATAAGACTTTGTGGGACGTGAGTCCAATAAATTTACGCCTACAATCAAATTACGATCGTCCAAAAAATAACCTTTACAGACACTTGACAAATCATCGTTTCGTTAATGCGAAGTTCGGGTAGTGGTTAAATGAAAAATGGCAATGATAATCCGACGTGCGGACCCGGATGAGATACACTGGCAAAGTAGTCACACAAAATAAAAGTCCCTTTAAGGACAGAAAAATGGCCGTATTTAAGGTTATTTAACCGACCATATTTTGTGCACCGAGCCTAATGTTTCTACCGGCAAAATCCAAAGTACGAAAATATCTAGGGATGAATTGTACCTCGTATTCTCACGAAAGGCGTTTAGAAAAAAAGTAGAAAAAAGTGTTTCGGACTGCCGATCTTTATTTGTTGGGTCAGTAGCCTCAGTACCTCTAAGCGTGACTGTCCTCTAACTTAATATAAGTATATGCACTAGGAGAATATTGTGCAACCTCTCCAGAGCGGCCCTCTCTTGAGCGACAACCTCTCTTCAACAACAGCATGCTTTTTCCCCACTGTACGATTTGATTATTAATTTAACCTCTCTTGAGCGGCAACCTCTCAACAACAACATAATTTTGCGTCTCCCAAAAGGTGTTGCTTTGGAGAGGTTGCACTGTATGTGATAAAGTGCGTCGGGACGTGAAATTCATACATTAATATTTTAAGTGCTTTGGCATTTAGCTGTAGTAAAAGGTAATAAATTTTTAAACATGACATTTAAAATAAAAAGTATCTATAGCTAAACAACGATGGTTGAACGAAATAATGCTTTATTTTACTGCTGATACGTCAGCATATATCAATAATTAAAGGCGATGGATTGTATTATTGTTTCAAAACTTTAAAAGAGATTTGGAATGAGAAAGAAAAACGCATCAAAATTAATGTCATCGTTTGAATGATTAATAAATTCATTTACACAATAACTGCCCATTTTCTTGACTCCATTGATTCCCATTTACCATGAGTTTGAAGCCTAGGCGCGGCACATGTTCTCTGTGGTGACTGAGATAGAGTGGAGACAATATAAATATCCGTGATCCACCGCTGATCGTATATTTTGAAAATCCAGTTTGAGTGTATATGCAATATTAGGTAAACTTCACGATGTGTAACTATTACGGTAACCGTTTTTTTTTTCGTTTCAGATACACAGCGAACAAGCCAAACGACAGTATCTACATAGTGGTTCTGTAAACAAGAAAAATAGACGTGAAAGAAAGGTCGCAATAACTATACTAATGATGATAGGTAAGGCTTCTTTATTGTTTATTACGAGACATGACCTAGTGAACATACAATAGTCTCCACAGTGTGGTTTCAAAAAGACCCGGCAACACCTTTCACATTATCATTAGACGCGAAACTATCACACGACAAACGTGTTTCGTCGCTTCATTTGAAAACATTAACATAATTGTCGATATACGAATGACCTATATCTCGAAACACATGTATGGACTATTGTACTGAATTCTAAACATGTGTCTAGAGCTGATATTTTTTCAGCCTTTAGTTAATGACTGAGAAATTCGTCATTGTTTAATCATCAGTCTGACTAATCATCATCACAACTACAACGAAGCAATAAAAGGCAGTTCGTGTTTAGTGTTGGCTTTTCCTAATTGCATTAATTATCAATTTACTGTCATATATGTCATCATCTCATCGAATGAAAATTGTTTTGACGGAACAAATTACAGAAAACTTGAAGTGAATGGAAAGATAGAGAAGAGATTGCTACTTTACTAAATGATAACCGGTTTCACCTTGTCCAATCGTATTGAACACGAGAATTGTCCGCAATGTGCTACAGGCAGTAGATACTTCACTAATGTACTCAAGCAGTAAAACATCATTATATCTTTCCCATTGACTTAACTTTGTTCTAATGTAATCTATTTGCTCCGGACATATTATTTAGTACAGCGTAACCTGAAGAAATATCGGTAAATTAGCTGAACTACACGTCAGGGAAATATTACCAGCCTTACAACAGCCTCAAGTCACAATTCTTTTCCCCCGTATAATACGTTCACACAGGGTAGGCGTTTTTTTGAAAACATCAAACAATAGAACAGCAGTAATGGCTAATAACATACTAGTATTTATGTTGGGTAATACTTAATTAATCATTAGTGTTTGTTTAATTTAAGATCTCTGTGCGTTTATAGCAACATCAAACTTATCAAGATGAGCACACGGGGTTAAATAAGAGCGTCATAAAGCGATTAATGATTCATAGCGTTTGTTAATTAAAATATTTCATCTCTATAGATTGGATGAAGGCCAGGTCATCGTGAATTATCAGAAAAACTGGATGAAGCCCATACCCCATAATGGCTATCGATAGATCTCAGTATTGACTTCGTTATCTTTTAATAGGATACTTTACATTCCGCTGCCAATTTTACCCTGTTTGGTTATAATAGCTATTTGGTTATAATGACCAACATTCTTGAATGTTGGTAGAAAACTCTCTATTTCAAAATAATTACGTACAATTATATATATTGTAACATTTCTTGTAATGAATCGAAATGAATAAGAATCTGAAAATCTAGTTATTCTTAATTATGCCTTCGATGAATAAGTTTCTTGTGTCTTTCATGAAAATCCATTTTAATTTATGCCCCTTTTCGTTATTTTTCCGCAAGGCAAACGATAATGCATACCAAAATATCAATATTTTAGAACCACATGAATCCGGGGCCTATGTGCTAACGGAATATACAAGCATGTACTCGATATTTCGCGAGATGATGCAAATTCATAGCCCAAAAGCCTGGGCACTATGTCAAATGTATATCACTTTATACTTCCCTGTTGAAGTGGACTGGTTTGTTATAAGTTAAAAATAGTTCTGATTAGTAGACATTGTAATGTTGGTTTACGTTACTTTTGTTATTGTTATCTTTAATTGATTTTTGAATGAATATTTGATATTCAACACGATCCAAGCACGTATCGTATCTACGTTGTTTGTAATTACATTCGTAAGATAATAATCAAATGGTAATTCATCTGTGGTTACATCCACCTGCGTCCGTTGTAAAAGAAAAAAGTATGAGAAAACAAGTAATTAACGAGATTGTTGTGCTAGATTCATATGAAAAAAATTAGACGACTAACTATTCAAAAAATACAACGATTTCTGTAGCAAAGCGAGTAGTAAATTATATCTTAGGTAAACTTTTGATGTTAATTATCAACCAAACAGTTTATAGATATTTCTTAGTATAATTGTGCAAACTAGCTGTGTGTTCTGTTACTTAGTTGTAATGATGTCGAAACACCATTTCCGTCTCTTACAATAGTTGCCCTTTGGACACAATGGTTCTACTGATTTCGTTATTAGGTTAGTCAGTAATTAGTGAAGTCCGTAGATTGTATTCAAACTGTTAAGAAGATGGAAGAAAATGTTGTTTTAGTCTGTATACGTGCTCGTTGGATATGCGTAATAGAGTAAATGTTTTTCTTGAAGAGGACAACATAAGAATCGTTGGACAGGTAAATTACCCAACATAAATGACTGATATATCGAACGAACGAACGATTGGACGGAACTGGCAATAAATATTTTATTACTATTATATCTGGTATATTCAAACAATTTTGCTTTAATCATATCCATGCTGAGCAAGGCTTTGTCCGAGCTGTGTTGTTTGATGGCGGTTGTTGTTAATAATGCTAGTGGGTTTTCAATGTTCTGTTTTATATATTGTTACCCGGTGAATCTGTGTGTGGATAGCATTGCTTTATTTGTGGCTATGCTTGTTTGTATGGAAAGATGGATTTTGTGGAAGATGTGACATTTCCTGGGAAAACGATTTTTATTTATTTTACTTCACCTTATCGAACCACCACTCAACCTGTAATGTACAAATATAAAGACTTCTTTGTTTTCCTAAGATCAGTATTATATAACAACCTAAATTTCTAGAGACAGAAGCATAATAAAAAAAGACATACTTGTAGCCATTAGCGCTTTTATTGTTATTTTGTGACAATTGATCGTACGTAAGTGTAATTAATTCGTAAGGACTTGAAACTAATTCCATAAAAACACAGACTTAATGTTGTCCCTCCCGATATATGCGTGTAGAATTGAACAACATTTTTGTTTGCATTGAAATACTTCTTATTTCTATTTGTGTCGCCTTTTATATCGATCATTTTCACTCAAACTGACAAGGTTATTTTGGGAGGCCAAATTTAATGCCTGTGTCACGCGATAAACCAAAGATAATTACCAATGGACCTCGCCAATGATGATAGACAATTTTCCTTTTTTTATATATCATGATTTCGACGAGCAATCTAGATCGGTCTATCTTTCCTATTACCATCTTCGCATTATCTCAAAATGGAGCGTACACATTTTGGGAACCTTCAGTATTTTATAGGTTTCTGTGATAGAAAATGATTCTCCGCGAGATTTTCGAAAACAACGACATTCATTTGATTTATTGTCCCTTTAAATTTGCATTGGAGTCAAATTTTCAAAGATCAAAGAAAAAAATTCTATTTCAATGAAAAGTCACGACAAAAGATGCAAACACGCAGTACAAGACTAATTTAAAAAGAAGAAAATGTATATTACCGTTCATTATCTTCCGATTTTTTAAAAAAATTCTTTCTTTTTCTACAAAAGTCACAACTGCAAAGTTTTCAAATTGTGTCGTAGAATAAAATATAGTATCTAGAGTAACCATCAAAGAAGTTGTTGGGTAATATATTTTTAAAATAACATCATGTTTGCGCAGATATATATCATAAGAAGTGCAGTGTTGTGGACAAATTAAAGAAATTTTAAAGAACAATTTTAACTGTACTTCGTAAGACCATGTAGTTCTTAAAGTTCAGTGATATTCATTGTCGTATAAACATAATTATCCAGATTGTGAGAGTCTACCATTAACGTTGAATGTCGTAAATTTTGTTAAATACTCTTCAACTTTGAGATATAATATCTTTTTAGGGCTTCCGAACTGCGCTTACTTTCGTTGGGGAGTTAATAAATGTCCAAGTTTAACCAAAATGAATTTCGTTTCACTTTGCGGCATCCGTTGCGTGTATGTTAGCTGAGTTTTAAAATTAAGTGAGGCATCTATACTTAGACATGGATTGAAAAGTCCAAATTTTTCGAAGTCACTTTTGACCGCAGAACTATATTTTGACGAATGTTACACGATCAGTTTAACATGCGTGCATATCATGATTTGATACGGAAAGGCTCTGGGGTTTAACGTCATACCAACAGCCGGGGTCATTTTGGGACTTTTCTATACAATCATTACTTCTGAGTACCAGAACTTCCAAAATCCGAAAAATATATATATAAAGAGGATATTTAGTTGGATATCGCGCAAGTTTACTATGCTATATTTATTTAAATGACTTTGTTTTTAATTTCAGGCGCGTTTGTAGTATCGTGGATGCCATATTCCATAGTGTCTTTGTGGTCAGCCTTTGGCGATTTTAAAAGTATTCCTCTCGGTGTTCAGGTCGCACCAGCCATATTTGCAAAATGCTCTATTATATGGAATCCAATGATATATGTGGCCCGTCATAAACATTTCCGGCGAGGGGTAAAAAGAAGCGTTCCGTGTTTTTATTTGTTGCTAAAGAACCGGTCTCAGTCGTCTGATTCAAGAGAGGAGAAACACGAAACCAATGAACAACAACGAAAACTAACCATTCCAGAAGCTAAGGAGGTTGCAGCTATAAAATATTCCAGCACGGAATCAGATTCCTCAGAAATTGCTACAAGGAACAAATTCAGTGTCGCATGTTCAACGCACAGAACATCCTCGGTTTGGTTTGAGACTCCAACATCACTAAGAAAAGAGCAACAACAATTTTGTTTTGAACAAGACGACAATTCCTCTTCGGAGGCTGATTCGACTTTCTATGATGATATAGTTAGTAATCCAGTGGCGTTTCAGACTATTGCAACGCAGACTGACACGCCTAGTCCCCTGAGACTCTCGTTTGAACAAAATGTGCATAACAAGAATGTCACAAAACACCATAACTGCCCAGAAAACTTTTCAGGAATTAGAGACAATCATTCTTCGCTGAAACTAACGCCCAGTAAGTCATATTCCATGACAGATAGTTTATATGTTGATGCATTACATCGTAAGAAAAATGTGCTCAAAGGACAATCACCAGTGGGAAGACGTGCAACTTTACTGCATGTAACACAAGCTCAAGGACCAGAGAATGAAGATAGACATTTAACATTCGATTTATTCAATTCTGCACAACAAAGAAAATATTTTCGAATGAACAGGTATTATACTAATTGCTCATTAAAAGGCATAAGTACTCACCAAAATAAAGATTATTTAAATCAAACGCACATGATGCATTTAAGAGAACACCAGCACTGTGATATTTTGAAAAATAGAACTCGCCACAGAATAGCAAGTGAACCAATAAAAGGTAGAGCAAAACATTACATTGAACTAGCAAATGCTCCGGGAAGGAAAGGAACCGTTTGCAATCAAGATGTTTCTGATGTTGACAACGAAAGTTCTCAATTGATTCGACAGACTACTGTATAAAACTCAATGTAAATCATAGAACTTTTTGAATTGTCTAGTTTTTGTCCATTTTCTTTATCAACTGTAATAATTGTATATTTTTGTAATAATACGTCAGTGTGTTTACTGATTACAATTTTAAATAAAGTAAATTAAAGTTAATTTTCATATTTGATTCATATTTCTCAATAAAAATATAGCAGCGACTTAGGAGACTACGATTACTTGATAACTCGAGTACGCAAGTATGCGCAATGACACTTCGCGCATCACAATCGGATGCATGAACATGCCAATTCATTTATCAGAATACAACAAAGTACTATTTTCAAGATTTTTATTAGTTTCAAAAGCTCTCAATTTTTCGCTATAAAATTTCATATTGAAAATATCTAATATTACTGAAACATGAAATGCGAAGCAGAAAAAATGTAGGACTTTTTTAATAAAACGGCTGATTGTCAAATTTCTTAACATTACGTTCGAAACACTTGAAAGTGTCGAACTGAAAGATGGACGCTATATGACACGAAGGCCACCCTACATTAGATCATCATATAATTTGCTAACATAGGAAATATACTAGCAATCATTTGCGGATGTGATATAGCTCTTTATACATCTGAACTTTTGCATTTTAAGAGGGAAAATGACCATTCGCTTGACTAGATTGCGTCAGATGTACCGTAGCAGATACTGTTCTTGCATTTTCCGGACGGTAATTGTATGATTGCATTTGCTTAGAAAGTATTTGTATCAACGTCAATAGAATTCATTATAACTGACAGCAAGAGCTGTAACCCACCAGTTTGTATCAAATGACAGTAAGAATCCACATAAGTGGATTTAAAACACTTGCTTCTGTTAAAATCCACCCGTAGACAAGATGCTAAATTAATGGAAGCCAACATAAGACAGTCAGGGTTGAATAACGTGTCGAATCTAGAATCCAATGATGTTGTCATTTGTGTATGTGTTTCTTTAAGTTCAAGAGTTCACACACTCGTACTTTTAATTGTATTAATGAGCTTACATATAAGCAGCTTTGATCCGATTTGACGCGGACTTTCCTTTTCATGATTTCGTTATCAATGAAGTATCTTAAATACTAAACGTTGAGGACAAGAAATGATATTCGTCTTCTTGGTTATATACGCAGATAGCTTAGTACGCATTTATAGCGTTGGTTTGATAAGGTATTAATTGGGTGCGCTGATAAGGAAAACACGCTACTACAATTCATGGTGAAATTTAAACTGCGGAAATAAAACTAAAAATGTATCTTTAATATGCAATGAATATTGAGATTTAATAAAAAGATCATAACACTATCTTTATAATATTTGAATCCACAGACACAGTAATTATAAATTCCGATTCCTATTTACTGTTACAATAACATAATTCACGTACATTTTGCAGAGGGAAATATTGTCTCACTGCATTTAAATAACACGCAACTGTTCTAAGGTTTCTATTAGAAACGAGAAAAAATCAATGGAATTCATTTTCTATTGTCCTTACTTTACTGTAATCGAATATATTGATGACTTTAAAGAAGAGACGTGAAGTATTGAAAGAGATTCCAAAGCCATCTGACAAAATTGTAGAAGCCACTGGAATACAAATATGTTTCTGTTTATTGTTATCTGAGTAAACCTCCAATGTGGAACGAGTAAAATGGCTCACGACATGTCTTAGTATTGCTTTGTTAAAGGCATTTTATAATCTTTTTTTCAGCCAGTTTTGGACTTCACTAATTGGAATAAAGTATGCTAGGGAGTCATTAATCCAAGATCGACTTATTGTTCGTATATTTAATCAAGACGAGTTATAAGCATAAAGGTGGTCTTCGAAGGATTTGAATATTTCATCAGAAATGTCAGCTTGAAAGAGGTCTTCGAAGGTTTTGAATATTTTATTAGAAATGTCAGCTTGAAAGTGGTCTTCGTGTGTTTGCATTGAAGGCTACATTCATAAATGTCGTCATAGTCGTTATTTTCAAAAATGCGTGTTCGGTGAAGTTTCTTTTAATTGGAGTTTTACTGGACCTGAGGAAACGCTCACGTATTGCATGCATATTTCATTATCCGATAAATACAAGCATAAATGTTACATTCACAATAACTAGCAATGTTTTTTCTGTCTCATACAGTTGTATATAGTTCTTTAATAGAATATATTTTTCAAATGGAGAGAACAAACTTGCAGCATGTGCAGCTTATATCTAAAATTTGTCTCAGCTTTACTGTTCGGTTTTTCGTTCTAAGAGCTTTGGAAAAACTGTTGAAATTCACGGTTGATGCATTTACACAAGAGGCGCATCTGTTTTCGCGGACACTTTTTGATTTTCTTTGATTAAGCCATGTAATATGCAAGGTAAGGGGAAACATCAGTGCATTGGGCATTTATGAGAATCTATTATTTAAGTACCTCATTCAATACAGAATACCTCATTCAAATCTCTCAGCTACACGGTAAAAATGAAAGCAAATCATTGAAGCGAAATCCGTTTATGTATATGAAATGGACCAATTAACTTGTCTAAACCTTGCGTTACTCCTGCACAACATATTGGGATGTCAAAATAAACTTAATTCATTGGATATTTTATACAAATGAATGCTTTAAGGTGAAAACCAATCAATTTTAACGTACTGACAAGGTGAACGACCTACATTTTGAATACGACAGCTTGATACACGCCCCCATTGAAAACATTGCACAGAGTTTGTGGCAAACAATTAAAAACATTTACAGTGCACAATAAAGAGTGCAATCACATAAAAAAAGACTTTCAGAGCGCACTAACATCTTCCTGACGTCATTTCTGTCAATAAAGGCGACAGCTGCATCGACAAATGCCGGATCACGTTTGCGTACGCTTGTTGACGCCAACCAACGATTGTGTACGCTTGTCGACGCCAACCAACGATGCCTGTTCAGAGAAGGTAATTATCCGGGTTGATATTGAGAAAATGTTTGCCATGCCTTGTATAGTAAATTGACTTTACCCTTGTTGAACATTTGATCGAACTTGAGCAATAAATTATACCACGAAACAATAAACTAAGTTCTAACTACAAAAGACATCAATAAACAGCTCGGCTTGACGTGTACTCTTGTCACATTATATTTGTAACTGATAAATGTTCTACAAATTATTACAATTCCAGGATACATAAATAAGAGAAGACACAAGAATTGTGGAATGACTAGGTACATTGCATATCTGGAAATAGCAGACGGCAATGCTTCGGTGCAGCATAACAAAACGGCTTATAAATGCGTTTCTGCTATGACATCGGTACATGTCGTCAGAAGTGTGTCCCAGTCTCAGAACATTATTTCATTATATTTCTCTATGTAAACGTTTATTCTTGATTGTATTCGGAATAAAATACACATTATACAACAGATACAGAAGTGTTATCAAATTATATGCCCATCTTTTCGGTCAAAGTAACAATAGATAAATAAGCTTAATTCAGGGTAAAAATTCATCTGAAAGTAATTTTCCGCTCTTTATTATAAAATGAAATACAGTGCAACCTCTCCAGAGCGACACTCTCTTGAGCGACAACCATCCTTCAACAACAGCATGCTTTCCCCCACTGTACGTTTTGATTATTTATTTTACCTCTCTAGAACGGCAACCTCTCAACAACGGCATAATTTTGCGTCTCCCCAAGGGTGTTGCTTTGGAGAGGTTGCACTGTACATCTGAAGTGGAAAGTGAATCATAAAATAAACATCACGGCAAAAGGAATCAGACAAAACTGATGTTGTTTTATTTGTTGTTGTTTACATTGCATAGTAATAAAGCTTGCACCAAATAACGTATTAGAAAAGCACCGTGCACTGTACTAGAAACATTTCAAACTTTTGGCAATTCAATGTTTTCATTTACTTCGAAAACATTTTGTTTTTGTATGGATTTCCCTTGTGATTTTCCGCTTTGTAAGCTGCTAGGGCTTAAAAAATGAGGTGATATCTGATCAAAATAACGCAAAATCAGCCTGATGATGAAGTACCGAATATAATGTTTACGAACACTAGGCTGAAATTGGCAACTACACAAATAGATAGACATTGAGTTAATCACCCAAACCATGCGATATATTCGTATGACTCGGAAAGATGCGAAATTATGCTGTAATTATGGAAATGTACTGACATAATTTGGTTGGAAATAACGAGTAAGTGCTATTGAGTTCAAGAAACCGTTCGTGTAAACCTCACGCTGTGTGACATTGTAATCTGTATAATAGATGATCAACTGTAGTGATTAAAACTACTAATACATTTTCATGAATTATCTGTCTCGGCAGTACAATGGTATGTCACGAAATGATGGTAATATTAATGAACAATGCTAACATGAGCTTAATTGTGATACTTTAGTTTGGTAATAATAAGATATTCCAATTTTCTATCAGTATAAATCACAATGTTGTGAACTGGTCCGATCATTGTCAAATAAAGGTTGCTTATAATTAGGTAAATGAATCCATTGCTATTGCTGTTATTGCTGTTGCGATGAAGGTGGAAACAATGCAAAAATATTTTTTTGTTTCTTGTGGTGGGTGTGTTGTATGCTGGAGGTTTTGGATAAGGTCGTATTTTGGGAAGGTGGAAATTTTGTACGAGTTTGTTTTCAGGAATCCTTTTCTAATCTATATCTTAATCTTGGTACTCAGTAAACTCTCACATAGCGGCCATCTTGTTATAACAGACACTTGTTTTCGGATTGGCTTGTAATAATTCTCCCACTTTCCAAAAATGAGACCTACTCATTATTACGACAATTTTATTTATTCCAACCAAGTGCACGACATGATACTGGTAAAGTTTGAGACGCAAGATCACCGCTCTAACATGAACAATTTCCATTCTTTGAAAAATTATTAAAACAACCATTCACTCTCCTTACGTAAATGTCTTAAATGTCACGATTAAGCTACACCGATAGTATTAAGTAATGCCATTTTGTTTTAAATAGTTTATGTTAATATAGCATTCTCATATTAATTGCGTTCACCTTGTCAAGGTGAATTACTTGTGTGTGTGTTTTTTTTGTTTAGTCATTGGCGAACAAAAATCAATATAAAGTGTTGATATTTCATCCCCGGGATCATGATTTTCGAAATCGGGAAACCATGTTGTAAAAAGCCATGATGATTTATCACAAGATTAGAAGAGTCCGTGAGTGCAATAGTACCTTTAATAAAAAAGGAATTAGATGTAAGACAATGCTAGCTGCTTAAATGGACGATAAACCATTCAAACTGTTTGTTATTGGTTGGTAAATAACTTGATGTTGAATTATTCATGTGAGCAGCGTTGGTTGTTTTTTGGAATACAGATATGTTGTATATATCAGTATAAGACATGCTCTTTGGTTGATGGACATAATTTTATGTACCTGAATGTATATTGGTATAAACTATATTATTTTTATCAACGGACATAGGTTGCTGAGGGTAAATGGTACAAAACATGTTCATTGGTTAACGGACATACGTTGACATGTGTATAATGGTATGAGATATAAATCTTTGGCTAAAGGACATTTGCTAACGGTATAATGGTATGAGATATATTCTTTGGTTAATGGACAAGTGTTGCTGAGGGTATAATGGGATGAGATATAATTCTTTGGCTAATGGACAAATGTTGCTGTGTGGACATGGTTTTTGTTTTTCTTCACCTAACTTTATTGCGTTAAGATAATACAAAGAAATTCGCCAACATCTTTTGTCAGACGTTTTAGTGTCATTTGTGACAGCGAGACGTATGGGCAACGTTTATCTGCCATAGTAAAATACGAAAAATTATTCACACATGTTTTGTTTGTCTTTAACCGTATAGAAAAAATCGTGACCTCTGGTTGTTTTTTGCAAGAACTCTACAAAGACAAGAATATGAGAACAAAAATAACAATGATCAACCTCAGTAATTTATGATGTTAATTGGAGATCTCTAATCACGATGTCTATGAAAGACTAGAAGTGGTTACTTTGCATTTGTGTTTTGATGGCGGATTTTCTCAGACCTCTCAGACCGTAGCACAATTGAACTTTAACGAGAAAATGAAATGCATATGAATGACAATACACGATTTAGGATTGACTTATTCAGATGGAAAAAAACTTCTTTTATGCAAATACTACTGAATATCAAATTATACAGCCCATCGAGAATGCAATACGATTGCATCATTTTTTTAGATGGAGATTCTGTCATGTTAGAATTATGAGTCTGCTTCTGTCGGTAAAACAAACATCCACCCATTTTGTATGCTAATGTGCTAGCCATAAGAACATATCAAATCTTTCACAGAAAATCAACTTCAACTATAAATTACTAATTTTGATCTTTTTATTATTCTTGTATTTAAAAGCAAATAAGCACGACTTCATACTTGAGCTGGAGTATATATCAACGGGCTTCGGGTTTTTTGAGTTCGAGCCCTGGGCGCAGCCCATTTTCATTGTTACGATTTGAATTAAGGCATCGCGTCTAGAACCATTCGCTCTCCACCTGTTACTAGTCTGGAGAAGTTGTCGGTCACAGCGTCAGATATAGGGTGATCCAATGATTATGATAAGATAAACAATTAAAATAACGAGATAGAGAAATAGTTGTAGGGCACTTGTTAAAAATCTAATTGAAATAAATTTTTGTTGGTAACGCAGAACAATGCCCACGGCGTCAACGTAACGCCAATGACGTCATTATTATTATTAGGGGTGTAACGGTTAACCGAAATACCGGTTAATATTGCAATATGAATTCTAACGGTTTTTTACCGGTTCGATTTTCTCTGAACCGGTTTTTGTAGTCATAGCGACGCCACCAATGAAAATATCTCAGAAATATGACAAATTTACAATCATCATCAACGCTATTTCACTTTGAAACTACATATGAATTTCATATATAAATATATATAATATTGACCCATTTAAGACGATGCGTGTGCATCAATTCCTGATTCGCTTTTCTGCCCGAAAAACAATACGTATTGCAATATATTGGGTGTTGCGTATTGCAATATATTGCAATACGGTTTTTACCGTATTGTTAAACCCCTAGACGTCATCAATGATGTCATCATTTAAAATAGTGCAAGAATAAAGGGACACTATATGTGTTAACTTCTCGCCGTAATATAACAAAAACATCATGGAAATAATTAAAGTTTTTTGGATGAAAACAACAAAAACCATCCTGACCGAAATGATTAATTTTTCATGACTTCGTGGAAGCAATACGAGTAACAACCGTATGTAATATAAAGACAACTCTTTCACTTTCATTCAGTGACTCTTTTATCAAACTATAAATCTTAAACCCACATCTGGTTGTAACGGTTTATGTAACGGAATAAAAGTATTCATTTTATAACATCACCGATGACAAGGTCAGCAGTGGTTACGTAAGTTACAAATATGACCTTCTGATATTAAAGGCAATAACCTTAATACTAACATGAAGGTCAGAAATACGAGTATATTAAATGTCACCTCGTCTACTACAGCTGAGCTATCTAATAATCATTGAATGTTGTAAACGAGATAGGAAATTGATAAAAAATGTAATTCCAACCGGTAAACCAAATTACGGTTTAATGACGTAATATCGTGGTTACAGTTTATTCTCCGTGCCGTTAGTGTATCGGTGTTCATTTAAGTGTTAAAGTGTTATAAATATCAGATTTAGAAACAAAATTCCCATCCAATAAACTATCTTGTCTGTAACGATAGAAGTTATAATGAACGGACACAGAGTGTATAATGATTAAGCTATGTTTTAAAACATCGTTACACATTATATATATGAAATATAAGATGCAGCTATTAGCGCAGGTTTTACAGTGATTGATCAACAGATTGACATTAGAAAAACCGTTGTGATGGTACGCATGCGCCTGCGTGTAGAGTGTGATGTTCAGTTGTTGGTTATATTGGGGTTTAACGCCGTTTTTCAACAATTTTTCAGTTATATACGGCGACCGGTTCACCTAACCAGTTTTCCTGGACTGTATACTAACCAGTACTAACTTATCCTTCCACAAGGAGCCGGCAACTTCTCCACACATGGAAGAAAATCGACATTTTTGTCAAATTTTCATGGAAGGGTATGACCTGCCGCGACCTGGATTCGAACCCGGATCTCCGGACTGCAAGTCCAGCGAACTAACCACTGGACCACGGCCGCGGCTTGTGATGTTCAGAACTTTAGTATAGTTCTTATCGTAACCTCGCATGGCAGAGATCCTGGGCAATTGGAGAAAAAAATGTGGGTAGCCGTCTGTATAAAGTTCAATATTTTCACGCAACTTGCAATCATTTATTTGACTTGGACAAGTGTTCCTGATGATTTGATTCAAAAAACAGTGCCTAAAAGGACATTGGTTTGTTAGTTAATACCCGTATATCTGTTTGCAGTGATAAAAGAAAGAGTTAATATACATACTAGTAAGCCCAGACACTATGACTACGTTAGTCCAACGTTAGTCTAACAAAGTATTCCCAACTCAGCTGACTAGAGTGAATGCGACATAATCAACGTTGGTCAAATGTTGTATGACCAACTTCAACGATAGGCCATACATAACCAGGTTATCTGGTAAGTTAATAGGTCTTGAAATTTACTAACCAACTGATCCTATTTTTTCTGCCAACCGTGAACTTTTTTTGGTCTTGGTCAAGTTTTTCATTGTCGATATTTTCGACGTATTTAATAAAAACTTTTGTCGATCTACCCATCCTATATTTTGGGAATGTCAGTTGATATATGGCATTTTTTCGTCTTAGTTGAAAAAGTCAGTCAACCCCTTCCAACACCGTTAAAAGTGGAAAAGCCGCCTGCCAAATGACACTGGCTATCGCTAAACCCAGTATACCTGCTCATGGTGTATTTCATGTATTTTTAGCTATACTTTGGCTATTGTTAATACTATAAAAGGAAATAACTTACTTATTTATTTAGTAGTGTGTAACCTGACATTCTAGTAAGTTTAATTGCCCAATCAATTATCAATCTCCTTTATATTTTGCGAAACATCGCGTTTAATATAACAAAAGTCATCGAATCGTTAAAAAATTAATTTGGATTCTTTTTCAAATTACTCTATACTACAATGCTTTCATTACATACGACCACAGCATGTTTGCTAATCTCATATGTATAGTATTACATTTGCTCATTGAATTTAAACATATTTGGCACGGTGTTTTTTTTATTATTTCTGACACTACAAGCCTATATATAGTTTGATCAAGTGGAATGCATCCTCAACATCCTTCGTGTCACACACTTGTACTGAGATAACTGAAAATTCCCTTGTCGACTACTGCTACGTTGTGTTAAAATAATCTTATATCCACTAAAGTTTTTCTACAATTAAGATTTTTTTTTCATTTCCGCGAGTACTATGACACAGCAAAAGCCTAATGATTTTTTTCTTTGAATAAAAATAAACAGGGAAAAAGATGATGAAAAGTCCACAGAATTTCTCCAATGACGGACATGTATGTCTTTCAAGCCAATTTTAAAATGCTAACCAGTTAGCTAAACACGCGTGAATGAAGTAACCACTTTACGTTAAAATCTGCTTACAAAACGCTTTCGACAGACTTCAAAATACGAAGTCTTTATTATTATGTCGTAAACACCATTCCATTTATTTAGTGTTAAATGGTAGACTTGAATACTCAGACCACCGCTGTGGCAATGAGATATTTTCGTCATATCGCAGCGGAGTGACAGTTCAACGGCTACAATCTGAAAGCTAATGTAAGCTTCATAAATATTTAAGTAACGTGCAGCAAGTTCATTCGCCTACAAACAAAAGTAGACTATAGATATGAAAACACAGTTACATAAAGATTGGATCTTTTGGACTTTAAGCATTGTATATATTTCTAGTATCTTTGTAAGATAGCAACCAAAATACTTTTTGATGGTAATTTTCGAAAGATACTGCATATTGCAATGGATAATATATTCTTATCTTTTGAAAAAATAATCTTTGTTGCTATCGTGGCTGTATGATCTTCATTCCATATTCTGTTGTTTGAACCAATAAAGAGATGTTTGGTAAATTAGGACGGAGAAAGTTTTTGCATTTTTATGATGACGTAAACAGATATTTTACTGTTCAAATTACTGATAATTCTAACACCATCAGCAACATTGCCTGTATACACAAATAGGCATTTAGTCTACCAATTTTCTACGATCTATCCGATTGTTACAAAACAATATACAATACTACTTTTCAATTTGGAACTTTTTTTGTTATACAAAGGATTGTATTCTAAGAGCTGACTGGTCATGCAGTTCTTTTTTTTTGGGGGGGGGGGGTAAATGCAAATAAGTTTATATAAATCATTAATTAGTTTCATATAAATCATTAATTAGTTTCATGTAAATCATTAATTAGTTTCATGTAAATCATTAATTAGTCTCATATAAATCATTAATTAGTCTCATATAAATCATTAATTAGTCTATGAAGTACTAGCAGTGACACAGCTGAGCAAAATTACTTTTGCTGTGCATTCATGTTTTTTGCGCAGCTGAATGTCAGGCGATACCCTATCAAGAAATTAGATGAAGCAAGTTAAACATAATTACTTTATTTCCATAAATGATAAATATATGTATAAAGATTAATAAGATATACGATAAGTCACTTAGAGTTTCGTGTAAAATGATCTTTGTGTATTACATTCAAACACGAACAGCTGATCTTTAATTGACGCTCTTGCGGAGGATGACACCATCGTAATGGTCTTTTGTCCATTGATAATTCTAACACGGTCTGTAATATTGTCAACATAGACACGCAGGTAGTCTGCCCATACATTATTCTTTTATAAAACACATCTGGCTGTTTCATTTTACCAACTCTGTTGTATCCTACAAATTACAATGGCTGTCACAAAGTACTGAAGTGTTTGAAGTCAAGGTTTGTGTTTTCAAAAATTGTTAATGTTTTGATATTGGAATTATTTAGTTCCATGCTAGAATTTCCGTCTTCAGACTTTTCCATCATGGGTCTAACTCTATGGAAAGTATGAGTTTTCCCCGACATATCTCGTGTTTTAGAGAAATGAACAGTTTACACAGAAACTTTTGTTTTTATTGGGACGTTTCCAAACAAATTGGTATGGAAAAGGATTGTGCATGATCAAGTAATGTCACATTAACAAACATTTTACTTCGCACTGAAAAAATGTTTGTTATTACGCGTAGAATGTTGAAATAATTATACGTTGTTCTATAATCTCTAACAATTAATACGTGAATATTCTTAGACGTTGTTTTGTCATAAACACGCAATCTGATATTAGCTGTAGTAATAAAACGAATTGATATCATTGTACATTAATTAGTTGCAATAATCTCAAGTCATTAAAACCCAATTAACGCCTGCGTACACGCTGCAAGTGTCAACTAGCTGAATGAATGATAAGAATAGCTTGTAACAAATCCGGGTCAAATAATAGTACTGAGTCGGATATCTTTGCCGCTGTTAGCTGATACACCTAGCAGAGGAAGACTTCCATACTATTGCTATCTTATGAACCAAAATAAAATAAAACGGGCTATATATAAAGATGGTCCCATGCAATAGTTGAAACTAAGGGAAATATTGAAAATCGTTCCATAAACTAGTTGAAGTTATTGATACATCAGGGCTTACCATTTTTCAAAACAAATGCATTGGCATGTATTACGATCATACTGATGTTATCCACTCCGTACTATATCGTTGTATTACGTTGGTTTTGTCACTGTTATATGGATATGAGTAGCCGATATATCTGTGTGTAAATATAGACTAACCTGTGAACAAGCGTCAACAACGTGAGAGTATTGTGGCCTCTATTTAGAAGCTATTTTGGTATAACAATACGTGCGTGCCACAAGATTAAGATTGTCTGTGACTGACCTTTATTCACAGATAGGGGAGTTTTTTTAGACCAGAGTTATCAGACTAGACATAAACAGAACAAATGCAAATTATTAGTTTAAGTATTTTATACTTCTTGTGACAAAGACGTGACATACACGCACGATACAAGTAAATTTTTATTCACCCATAGCTTATTTCTGAAATCTTTTTCCGTTCTCACCTATTTTTCTACGAATACCTTCATTCAGCTGCATAATAGTGGTGCACAAATTGGAAGAAATACAATGAAAAAAAGGTCTCACGACTATTAACACATTTCATCTCCTATTTCAAGCCCTCCATTGGGAACAATTAAATATATTTCTGTTCATGGTATAATTGAACAGTGTGTACCATTCCTTGTCAATAGTGTCATAAAATGAATCGGAACTCGTAGAATACAATTTGTTTAAATTCCAAAACTGATTATTGCGTGACAAAAACATAGCACCACCAAATGTGGAAGGATTGTGAGAAAATTAAGGGATAAACATAGGCGTTGGAATGATTCTAAAATTGGAATGGGTACGAGGGGTGGTTTGTTTTTAGGCTCATAAATTATATCACTGGCAATGACGAAAGTTCAAACATGTAAGACAACTGTTTATTGGTTTTTGACGTCACAGATGAACAGTTCTGATATGGTTCGAATATATTTAATGTGTGTCTTAGTTTTTTTTCTTTCTTTCCATTTTCGAATAATTCATATATTTTTTAGGTTTTGCTTCCAATAACTGTGTAGGGACCATAACATAAGAACCCCTCCGTAAAATATGCGATGCGTAATGAAAGTCTACAAATACACATGATTTCATTTGAATATATTTACACTTCATGTATGAAAAATTAAAGTATTACATCCCTAACCCCGCACTTTCCTGACGTAACAACAAAAAAAATTAACAACAATAATATAATGACCAACTTATCGTTATTTCATTGATAGTTACCCTAGATTCTTCAATTTATTACAAGATACATTTTGAAAATGTTTGTAAGAGCTGTTGTCCTTACTGAAAAATAGAAAAAAAATTGTTGAAAGTACTAGTTTTTTAAAAAATATTCGTGCAATACCAAATACAAAACTTGAAGAATGAAATGTCCCCGATATACCCAAAATTCTAATTATATTTCTATTCCACCAAGTTTCACAAGAAACACGTTGATAATTATATATTTCTGCTCTATTAAAACAATTGTAGGACAGGAAAGGCCTCGAAGTCATCTTGACGTTAAGAAAAATCATCCTGACCTACTTGATCAATGCAATTTACATCCTTATTAAATTTGCTATGTTTGTTAGTTTGCCTGTTAATGTGGAATTGGATGCTTTAGGCATTACTTGAATAGAATTAAGGGTCTATTAATGATTTTGTAAGATTGTGACATTTCCGAGTACATATTTATGTCATTGTGTTTCATAATAAAAACTACCATCTGACCTAAGATAGTCTATGGAACGAGTCCCTCGTGATCTGCTCTTACGCTGCAAATTAAACTATTAATTGGTCACCGTACCGGGTCTACCACCGGAATACGCTCCTCAACTTTTTATAATTAGTTATTTTTACTGATTTTTTAATTGCACTCGTATATAACATAACGAATACATATAGGGCAAGTCAATGTTATAATCGGCATCTTACTGATAACGAGTGGTTTATTTACCACTATTTTGTACCTTAATGAACATTTATCTATTAAAGTTGTGACACTACTGTTTATGTCCATCCATGTACTGCCAAGTTTTATAGTTTAACTGCATTAGTGCAATTCTCTACTAACTTTAAACACATTTCCCTGGTACTGTTTCGTGTTTACGACAGCTTAAATCCATATAATTATCGTTTATTCTTCCATTGGATTTTAGCTTTCCCTTTTCGCCTGTCTTAATTGCCTTATCAATTATCTTATCAATGATGTATTATTCATAGTAAACAGTTCTTTTTTTTGGTTTTTGCTTTCCCACGTGAGTACCGAGCGCTTCCAAATAAACGCCCCGGAACTTAATGTTTCCTAGAGATGCCTGTTCCTTACTTTTTACTACCAGTGTCCGCTGACATTGTAGCCCACGCATGGATAAATTTGTTTTTTATGTGACATTGTTACTGGGGTTTAAAGCCGTTTTTTCAACAACTTTTCAGTTATATACGGCGACCGGTTCACCTAACTAGTTTTCTTGGACTGTATACTAACCAGTATTAACTTACCTTTCCACAATGAGCCCGCAACTTCACACACGGAGGAAAAATCGATGTTTTTGTCAAATTTTCATAGAAGAGTATGTCCTGCTGCGCAGTAACCACCGCACCATGGTCGCGCCCCGCATGGATCAATATCGATAGAATTCGCTTTAAAACAAGATCCACTGGTACTAAATAAAATTGTTTTACAATTTTTTTATATTTTTTAATGGTGTCTGGTTATTACTTCGACTCTGCTAATTACTGCATTCATTATATGTCCATCCTACAACTCAATAACGGGTCTGAATTTAGACCGCGGCCGTGGTCCAGTGGTTAGTGCGCTGGATTTGTAACCCGGAGATCCAGGTTCGAATCCGGGTCGCGGCAGATCATACCCTTCAATGAAAATTTGACAAAAATGTCGATATTCCTCTATATGCGGAGAAGTTGCTGGCTCTTTGTGGAAGGGTAAGTTAGTACTGGTTAGAATACAGTCCAGGAAAACAGGTTAGGTGAACCGGTCGCTGTATACTAGTATAACTGAAAAATTGTTGAAAAACGGCGTTAAATCCCAGTGACAATAAGTCACATACAAACTGAATTTAGACAATTAGTTCAATGGTTATGAGTCTATTTTAGTCAGTTGACTATCGTGAAGATTAAGTCGCCCACTATTAAGTCAAGAGGAAAGTAAAATACCTTGGAAAACTCACTTAGCAATCACCTCTACGTAAGTTATTTTCAGACCAGTTTTCGAATGTTTCATCGATTACTTATGTAACTTGTCAATCTGACCACCTCATCATTACTGACTGATTTGTCTTGATCCCAAAATTAACGTAACCTTCACATTGTGCTTTTTGTACAAATATTAATGGTCACTAATTTTACACCACAACGAGGGAATTTGGAATAAATGTGCGTATGTATGGATACTGATGTGACGTAATATCTAAATTCAGCTGACATGAATCACTATTTTGTATTAATAAGAAAGAATTTCTTTTAATATTTGTCCGCCGCAGACAGTATAATTGGGGATTCGTGGAAAACACAAGTAATGTCATTTCAGACTAGTGTCCGTATTTTTAGGAAGCATAAAGTGCAGGGTGCGAATATTAATTGTGTTTTATGGATGTTATTTAGATTCATAAACAGATACACAATCCTCTAAAGGCTTTAATTTTGTCTCATAACTTGGTATTCATAGTTTCAGGCATAATCTCATTTTGCAAAAAATAGGTAGTATTTTTAGACTTCTTAACCTTGGCAAGATACCGTATTTCCAATGACCACACATTTGTTATTATGATTCTTGAAATAGCAGAATAAAATACTGATAGTAGACGTAACCTAGAAATCGCCAAATGGCAACAAGCCCGCTAAGGTTCCTTTTTACAGTCCGGAGAAAGTAAAACATGATTTTTTTGCCCTTTAAACTCCAAATGTGACCTTGACCTTTAAGATATGGACCTGGGTCTTACACATTACACACCGTCTCATCATGGTGAAAAATTGTGCCAAGTCATTTTAAAATCTATTGATGCAAAGGGAAGTTATGGTCCGGACAAAAAAGTCGGACGGACTAACTAACACACGGACGCACGCACGGACGCACATACACAGAACCGCCATTTTAACAATTATGTCGAGCTCAGCGCGAGCGGGTTCGACAAAAAAAACTGTTGTCAATGACCACAAAGGTCATGAAGAGCATGTAACATATTGCATCGCCATTTGAAATATATCCCTAATAGTGGATATTGCAGTAAACTGGTCAACCAGTATATCGAAGTACGTTCTCGCAATAGGTGGAATTCTTGGTAATAGACAGTCAGTCTTCTTTCGCTTTTTTTGTTTGAAATAAGGGCCATTTGTTCCATGAACAACAGTCAGTTTTTGCTACCAAAATTAAACTCGCCGTACGCATTGTATTCAACGTCAGTCTGTAAACTGGGTTAATAGGCAAATTAATGAAGTTTCAAAGTAAACTGTTTTGTCCGTAGCACCTTTGTATTATTACGGAAACCATGTATGGAATTGTCATACAATTAGGAAGAGAACCGAAGAAAAGTCACATAAGAGAAAAACTCAATCAGTTAAAATTAAAATATCGAACTCAATATCAACATATTTAACAACAGATGCGAGCGGGCGTTCAAAGATGAAAGAGGAACGTTTTGTCTAATATTGTACAAGTACGAAAAGGCAAACAGACGATTTAATTACAGTTTAAAAGTATCGAATAATTAGTTCGAGCGTTTCAACGTGCTGAAACAAACAATTCTCACGCTAAGGTTTTAAGTCGGAATTCAATATCAAAGGCTTTGACGTAACTTAGGGAGAAATAGCAAATAAATGGGTCCCAATCATGGAAACAATGCGATTTGCTGATAGGATTATTCTATATTCTGCAAAGCAATGTCTTTTATAGGTGCAAAGGAGTTCTTATATACATTACAATGGCATGGAAGCAAACATTTGGTTACATGCCGTTTGTTCCATATTTTACGTATGTATTGTGAAATCACATAAATATACACACGCAGCTTATGCATGTTTACGTCATTTTAGTGGATTCTTTTATCAAATTATGAGCCCCTTTTTACTGAGAGGAAGACGAGGTACATTGGCTCGCCATTATGTGCGGGTAAAATTTGGTCGATCATTAGCCATGCATATAGCGTAATAAAATGCTCAAAGGAATTTAAAAACTAAGACAACCCACACACATCATTGCATAAAAACACAAGGTTCATGTCAATAAACACAAGCACATACAAAGCAGAACATCACAAACAGCTGACCAAATCATACTCACTTTAGACAGAAATCGGGCAGTGAGGCGTGATGAAAGTTCAAGGATTGTTCCACTCTTTAAAATAGGGGTAAGTAATACAATGACCAATATTTTTATATCTGGTATTTATATATTGCGGAAACGTTCCGGAGTGCCACTCACCCTACAGAATGGACTTAGCTGATCTTGGATTATTCATAAGTCGTTGTCGAATAGTACTATTGTACCCGTACAGTTCAATTATTTATCCAATATTTATTTTTATTTGTATTTCGGCGACAATCAAACATGAAGTAGAGCGAACAAAGTTCAGACATATAAGAACCTGCCTTTGATTCTAAAGGCAATGCAAGTAAATATAATATATGAAAAGAGACAATGCATGTAAATATTTTAAAAATCTCAACAATTTATAGTTTCAGTTGTGTATCTTTAAAATGAAAATGTATAATCACTATGAAAGCCGGTATAATGGAGTTATGACTACAGAAAGTGGCGAAGAATTATTGAAAACCGGTACGAAAGTATGTGGTCGTTATAACGAGATTGCTTAATATTAAGAAGGTCGCTATGTTTTTACTATACTTATTTGCAAAGAAGACCTGCTTGTTTAGAAACAAAACGAGTAACGAAATTAATTGACGCGACACGCGCTTTTAATCCACAGATGCAGTGTTTTGTAATATGTTGTCCAATTTGTCGGATATACGTTAAAGGAATAGTAAATAAATACGCATAATTTATCGGTTAATAAATATCAGAAAAGGCAGCGTCAGAATTATAGCCAGCCCGGAAACAACGAAGCAAATGATTCAGTTATAACTTCACAAAAGTCTTACTTCTCTTTATTTTAGCTCAGTCTGACTCAGTTTTACACTAAGTTCGAGTACCGAACTTTTATTTTACCAATAAAATTTTCTACCAAGTGTAAATACCAAGCCTCATAAATAGCCTTCAAATGCGCTGTAATCAAGTTTATATGACCAGACACCTGGTGTAAAAATATATTGTTTCATGCGTTATTGCGTTCAATCGTAATATTTGTGTCACAATATTGAAGCGAATCATTTCAGGACAGGATATAACTGCTCCAGAATAGATAGTATCACTTTATGTCACTTACAAGAGACAATGTGTTACAGTAGAAGAAATTTCAAAATGATTTATTGTCGTGTAACATTAAACGTCAAACGATCCTGCGTTTGATAGTCTCTGGATATAAGTTAGAAGGTAGTATGGACGAATTCAAGTATATATAAGGTTTTAGATAGTACTGTTTCGATACGAAAAAACAATGTAACTGTAATTGCAAACATGTAATTGCATATCATTTAAAAAATATATGATTCACAAACATTCACCTTACGTAAGATATTTGGAAAATTAAGTAGAATCTAGGTAGGATCTCACCGATGTCACATTTTCCGTCATGCTTACATCACTGTAAAATGACATAAGATAATGTTATACGAATTATCATAAAATGTGAGTTCTGTCAATGATAAGCGAAATAAAAACAACATTACAGAGTCACAGTCCCTAACTAGATAAATGTTTAACTACTGACTACCAGATTAGGCCTGAATTATGACTGACCTTTAAAGACAAAAAACACACAATATTGGGCGATTATATGTTTTCTGCAAGTTTTGATTAATAAGCACCAACATATAAAAAGTTGTGATTATTGGATTCGGATAAGGTTTCGTGTCGATATTTAGACTTGGAAAATAAATCAATAAATGTAGCGATATTTCAGAACACATAATGGGCTGGACGTAGTAATCAATTAACACAATGCAACGAAACAGGAGGCTACACAAACAGAAACTAAAGTATACGTAACAAGAGATGATTGCACTCTAACTGTTGTTGTTTTATTTAAAGTAGAATCGGGTTCAGTTTGTGCTATTCTTCGCAAAGCACCAGACGAATTGACATGGAATTACGAGTACACGATGTATTTAGAACTTAAAATTTGATTTAGACAGTTTATTGTGGTACCCCCTACCATTCCATTTGTACAAATATAACGCTGACAGAACGTGTGCTGTGAGTTTCCAAAACAAAGTAATTACGGTAAAATGTGTGTTGGTTCATAAAATTTTGGCTTTTCATAGACATGTCTTTATTTCGCCAGTCATTAAAGACGAACGCCATTTATTTTGCTATTCCAACGCCTTTAAGTTCACAACTTGATTATTCTTTTTTTTGGTTGAATTTATCATTGCGCCAAACATTCTTAAACTTGAAAAACGGGCGGCGAGCATAATTATATCTTTTAGATGTAACTTACAGCCAAAAGCAGCGTAAATATTTATGTCATTAAACATGTCCTGTCAGCATTTATTCGGTGGAAGATTATGTATTTATAAAATTTAATAGGATGGAGTTTATTTCTTCAGTTTTGTCAGGTTTCACATAAAAATTCCCAATTTCCGCTCAAAACGTCACGAATTAGAAAGAAGAACCGTCAACTTGAAGCATGGTGGATTTTAATGGTACAACAGAAAATGACTGAGACAAAAAAACGACTCTAGTTGTCAATGATTTATTTTGTAAGATCGTACTTCTCTAAAAACATTTTTTCCTGATGTTTGTTTTTACTGACACTGCAATAGTGACGATAAAATCAAATGTCAGTTAGTAATAAACAAAAATAATGGTGACAGCACAGTTTTGTAAGCTTTCACTAAAATCCTTGTACTTTATGGGCAATTCTGATGAATACAGAATTTCAGCATTCATATAGCACGCTTAGTATGTCATAAGTGAAATCTTAAGAAAATTTTGCTTTTAAAGATAACTAATCACTTAAAGAAAAAACGAATATACAATAATGAATGCCATTCATTATGATTCAAATGTTTTCATAACTAGCATTCAGCAATGTTTTACCTATTTAACTTATTACGCATATACAATTTTTTGAAGCAATAAACAAAACAGATGTGCATAACGTGACATTTGACATTAAACATGATTTAACAGTTCACATTTCATTTTACTGGGCCAAAGTACAATTAGTTCATATGGAGATATGTTACAAGTTACATAATTGTACGATTTAGAAACAGTTTCAAGGCTATACAAACGTAGTTTGTTTCTAAGATTTTTTTCATATACACTGCCTTGTGATATTTATTAATCATGTAAATATATATCAACTTAGATATATATTTGATTAAAATATATTGAAATGTAGTTTCCTCCTTTGGAAGAAGAAGCGCTCATGCTGTATCGATGAAATAGCGAGTTCTCATTGACGACAGTCGGGGAGATTTCCAATAAAGTCTCCTGAAAACTGGCTTGCGACTACGTAGTCAACAGTTCAACTTAGTTCATGATGCTACATCTAAGGGCATTAATGATATCTTGCAGAATAATTCATGTACTGGCTTTATTCTATTTTATATTTAAACCAGCAATATGCACTAAAGCTTGTTACCATTAACCACACAGAAGTTCATAAACATTGCATGCAACACATCATTTATATATGTGTCTATGTACTTCATGCAATTAATATATTCCGTTTTTTTTTTCGTAGAAAGCAATCGTTAAAACAGTGACAGTTGAAAGAATCAAATATTCATGAGCTCTCGACAAAATAATTACTGATGTATTCATTCACACTTATTTTCAGACCGGTTTAAAGCATTGTAAGTTGATAATGGAATTTCATTAATATTAAGACTGATTATGTTAGGTCAAAAAACGTTATATTAATATCGAGGGTTTACTACATATTGTGAACATTAATAAAATGGAATGACTGCTTATGGACAGGAAAGAGGCTCATACGAAAAACGCTGAGACTTTGAAATATCTTGAAAATTATCCTTATTTCTATCGTGCACGATTTGGATTCCTATTTCTTCTGTCTTTATCATTTCTCCCGTTCTTCAATTGCCTATTCATTGCCGTATTTTTACGCAAATGACATTTGCTAAAAATAAAACGTTGATTAAACCAACGATCTCACATTACAGCTAAAGTAAATACATTGCATCTTGTAATCCTTTCAAGTCTGTCTTTTTCAGCTGCATCGGCATTTCTGTATCCAGACGCACAAGAATAGTCCACGTCATGAATCGACTTAATTCACAGATAAATCGTTCTTTCAAACAACAAAATTTTAGTGTCTAACGCACGCCGCAAAATGACCAAAACTATCGATGCATCTCCAAAGAAGACTAAAAAACAAACAGCTAACAAAATAACAGGATTGTTTGAAAAACGGAGAAATCATGATGCAATGAATGCAATTGTCGGAGTTTGAAAAGTACAAAACCCACCTATCATCAAAAGGTAATTACTATAGATATGTGAAAATATAATATTAAATATCGTGTGAAGTTCGCCCACGTTTACTATAAATATAAAAGAAACAGACCTCTGTTGTAACCAAGTCATAATTCACATAAATATTTTCCTTATCTGTCTTTTGTCTCATTTTCGGTTATTATTCATGTTTAGACACAGCAGCACTAATATACTTCATAAAAATACATTGAAACAATATCTTGAATATGTGAGACCTGCGATAGTTAGCGACCAGTCTTAATCAAATTATCTTCTTTGACAAAAGGAGAGGCTGTTTTTGACAACCCCTGATACAACACAAACCTTGACAATCCCCGACACAGCGCAAGACTTGACAATCCCTAACACATTACAAGCCTTTACAATCCCTGATATAGCACAATCCTTGACAATCCCTGATACAGCACAAGCCTTGACAATCCCTGATACAGCACAAGCCTTTATAATCCCTGACACAGCACAAGCCTTTATAATCCCTGATATAGCACAAGCCTTGGCAATCCCTGATACAGCGCAAGCCTTGACAATCCCTGATACAGCACAAGCCTTTACAATCCCTGATACAGCACAAGCCTTTATAATCCCTGACACAGCACAAGCCTTTATAATCCCTGATATAGCACAAGCCTTGGCAATCCCTGATACAGCGCAAGCCTTGACAATCGAAGGCATGCTAAGGATATAAATTATATCAATACAAACAAAAACTAACAACTTACTCATTAATAAAACTTAATTCTGATTTCAGAGTTACGCCGAAAGCCCTAATTCCACTTCAACTGATAAACTATATATATATCTGATGCAGTCTGATGCGATATGTGATTGTTTCAAAGCAATAACTCAGTACTTTTATAGAATAGTAGACAGGTTAATATAAAATAGTCATTATATTAAGTGATCTTATTACCAATTTTTCTTGAATTGCATGTTTCAGTGTAATTAAAGGGAGACACCTGAGGCCCGAATCATACATAAATCGATGCTAATGTTGCATCTTTTAGACTTTAATGGCTTGCAAATTATTGTTTTTTTGTAAATAAAATCGTTTTATCATATCAAGTGTTCGGGAATTTACTGTAAATTGTTAATGATAGATATCTAAATGTGTACCATCAGCAAGATTTTGAAGATATAAAAACTGCTGTCTTTGCTAAGATCATGTCTATGAATGGGTCTCCTGTACTTACCACTTGCACTTTAGATACAAATCAACAGTCTATATTTCTTCATAATGGTTGATAAAGAGTAAATATAAAATGATTTAGGATGAAATATTTGCGGAATAAAGTCACATGGATAAATGATATGAGCCTCGTCTGAGTCGTTCGAACACTAGACCCACGTTCGACCAACGCTATGTACAGTGTCAATAAAAGTACAAGCACCACATAGGGAATAATAATACCAGTAATCATTGGATTAAGTGATCGGCAGCTTCATATAAAAATCTTGGGTTCAAATCTATTTCTTCCGCCCATCTTCTCTAAAACTAAATTATTAGCATCATCTATAATAATAAACGAATCAGTTACTTCCGGCCTGTGGTATAATTATAGTCATATGTTCTTTTCTCGTAAAACCTTAATTCCTGGCTTTTTGTTGAGAATCCAGCGATCATCTTTCCGCTATTTCGTTGACTATTCAAATGAGTGTATAATTATAGTAATCGTCGTCGATGAGATACGATTGAATTTCTTAGTGTTGAGTGCCACATAGAAAACTTACTTACAGGACATCACCCCTGTATTGAACTTGTTCTCCGATATGAAGACATTCTTTCATTTTTTTATACTTTCAGTGGATATCAAAGTTGTGTTTTCTAAGAAATAGCGCTTGTTTCGGTCTTCACTTTGGATGCGTAAAAACTATTGTGTTAATAAAGATAGTGTTTACATTAAAACATATTTTAGCTGCACTTCACGTGCTCATACAGTCAGACTATCTACAAAAATAACATGACTGAATGGAAATGTTGCTTTGGAACAGACTGCTCATAGCTTTGCTATAATAGAAGATTTTTATTGTCGATCCCGCTTGCAGTGAGCTCGACATAGTTGTCAAAATGGCGGTTCCGTATGTGTGCGTTTGTGCGTCCGTGTGTTAGTCCGTCCGACTTGACTTTGTCCAGACCATAACTTCCCTATGCATCAATGAATTTTAAAATAACTTGGCACAATTATTCACCATGATGAAACGGCGTGTCATGCGCAAGACCTTGGTCCATACCTCAAAGGTCAAGGTAAGACTGCGGGCTCGACATAAATCCCTATTGTATGTATTCGTTCAATGTAAACAATGTAAGTGCTTATGCAAAAAAACGATAGGTGTCATTTTATATACATGTTTTATCCAACAAAGAACTTTAACTAAAAACATCTTCCCAAAGGTATATTATTGTCATGTCGTGTACACAGCTGGTACTAAAGAACGGCGGCAAGATAAGTACGCTTAATACTCATTCTCAAAATAATAGATAATTCGTATCGTAAAACTTGGAATTCTTCGACTAGTTAAGATTCATACATTCGTTTATTTTCACGTTGTTTTTTTCAAACAAATATCACCTGTAAACAACTTCTGACGTTACAATGAAACGACGAAAGAACAATTTCATCGTTGTCATCTCTGCTTGAAATTAAGACTTAAAAAGTCGTCACGTAAAATACTGTCACGTAAACTGTTTATCATGTTTTGTGTGATTTGTTTTTCTTGTATATAATCAGTAATAACTGGTTTGATATTTTAACATGAAGACCCAACAAAGCTTTGATTTACATCATCCTGTGAATGATAAAACTCCACTAGAAAAGCAAATTGTAGGTGTCACTGAAGGATACATCGTATATTGCCCTATACAATTGACACATGAAATAGGCTGATTGTTTTCATATTTTCGAAAATCTTCAAATAGAAATATTCTGTATCAAAAGTGCTACTATAGTTGATGTTCGTTTTATTATTAATGTAAACATTCATATACTTGAACAATATCACAAGAACGTGTCATGTAAATTACAAATGTACATGAATTCAAAATTTTATATGCCTGTATATCTGTGATATCCTATTATGACTCACGCTATACTTAGCAACTGATGTTGAATTTCTGACACGAAGTTATAAAGAGTAACTGCAAACTGCAAAGTGTTTTTTAAAGAAATACTATTAGTATGCACTCACTGTCTGGTACAAAATTAGTCTTCAGTGATTTTTGAAACCGTAAAATTTGACATTAATATAACAATGACAGACGATTGTCTCTAATCTTGAGAGTGTTAAGGGGTGGTACATGTACAAAGTTTATTACCAAAGATATACCTACACACCGCGGCTTGTATCACTTTAACAAAAAAAACACGCCTGAACTTTGCTTACGTGACACGAAAAATTAATGATAACTAATTCAATTCTGATGACACTCAATCGCGTCGTATTATTCTTTAGATTAGGAAAGACCTGACATCACGCAGCAGGGATTCAAAATCACGTATAATTTTACCATGCCTTAATTCCAATTAAAATGAATATCATTTAGTATGAATACATATATTTTCAAGCATGGTGACATTTAAAAAGAAACTCGTGTTTTTCTGTCCTTCCTACTGTGAATCCTAAACACGAGCAACATCATAACACCACAAAAATATTGGATTTATATCCGAATACATTTTTAACACTCAACTACATCATATTTCAAATTAGACAGGAAGCTTTGTCACTTAACCAGGTTTTAAAAAAATAAAGAGAGGATACCGTTTTCCTAGTTTGAACAATAACGACATTTTTTTGAAGTTATCGTACGGAAACCAATTATTTAAATGGTGCCGCCTGCAGTCAAAACACATAATTATGAGTGTAAGTGACGTCTAAACATTCAATAGCGCATATTGAAATTAAATATTCAAGTATATTTGTTATGCTTTTTTCAACGTTTTATAATGAAATTGGTTTCCCCCCACTAACAAGTAAATGGTCACATTTTGATAGAAAAAAGTAATTCACATCTTTCATCATAATTAATTGCTAAGAAAAGGATTCCTTGAAAAAAAACACACCTAATCTTCCCTAAAATACACTCCCCCAAATCAAGCAAATCAATACATGAAATTCAATATCTTCTTTTATTTACTATTATTTATGATGGTATCAAATATCCTAACACGCGTGAATGGAGTATGTTAGTCTAAATGCTTACATAAAGTAAAAGTTATATTTAGCAAATTAATCGGATTCCCTTCCATCCTTCAGAAAAGACGCATTTTTAAACATCTAAGTTGGACAATCGGATATAAGCCTTGCGTGATTGAAAAGCTGGGTTTAAAATAGAAACGTGCATAACAACAGGAGTGTCAAACTATCACGCAATACGCATCAAAAGTAAGTGGTTGATATTGTAATAGGACTGTTCAACTTCTAGAGTGGACAAGGTACATTTCATCATTTTTGAGGAACCTTGGGTCATTATTCAAGTGTATCAAGGGCGACTTTGTGGAATGAATTTGGTCGATACGTTAAGTTCATAAACATTTTGACCGAAGTTTGTGAAGATGGGAACAGGTCAACGGCGGATGAGTACCGTGGACCTTTGTCCGCCACAAGTGTTCTCATAATACGTCCAGACGGTTTTAATTGTTCAAGTTCATTGAGTTCGGTCCTGCGTCAACGGATTTCAAATACCTACTAAACAAGAAGTTAGTAAATCCATTAATCAAATTTGATACTTAGGAATGTGAACATAAACATTTGATGTCAGATAGTGGTATATTCCAATCTTTACGATATCAAATTCAAACCGTATCCAGAAGTACAGATACATCTTATTTTTTTCTATAGAGCGTAAATCGCAAAACCAAATATTCACAATGCAGAAAAAAACATTAGATCTAATAACAAAAATTGTTAATGTTACGATTGGCAGTCTAATGGGTTTATTTCAATTACATGAAATAGTTTTGAATTCACCGTCGAATTCTCATTGCTCATTTTTAGACGGCAAAAACATATTAGTCGTAATTTCATCTAATACACGGAGGAGTTTTCTATTCCGTTCAGTTATGACAAGCTCACATTTTCTGCAGACTAATTTAAATATTACTACGACATCATTTGGCTGTTTGCACGAACGTTATGCGATTAAATAGAAGGATTTTTTTTCAAGACTTTAGCACGAGTTACCCTAGATCAAATTATAGAAATCTTTGCACAAAAAATCGTGACTGATGTATAGGATGTTGTGATTGTGTCATTTTAAAATTATTATTTACGCCACATTGACACTAAATATTTGAAATGGCGCAATATAATACCGTTACCTTCATTCATTATAAACACATTATAAATTGGCATAGATGCCAATTTTCTGTAAATGGCCGTCATATTGAATTTCGTTAACCCTTAAATTGAGCGGCAACTGTTCGCATATATTATGGGTATCCGACGTTCAATGTTCGGGAAACTGTATTTGAACGCATTGTTTATGAACACGATCCTCCTCTCCCTCTGCGTTGGTTTTGTTTATTCAAAATTATCTATTACATAAAACATAGCTAATGAAACATCACACGCTAAGTGAAATAAAGTATGCCATTGTGTTATGATATTATCTAATGAACGTATTTACACTTATTAATGTGTTCTTTGTTGTCTATAAAGCATTAATAATCTTTTCTGGGCTGTGTTTTCATGTCATTTGTTTCACATCTTTTGTTAAAATGAAGCTCATAATACAACTTAAAACGTTCATGTTTGTATTGCCTGTAATGATAAATGATTTCGATAGTTCGGGGATTTAAGTAAATTTCTTAGTGACATGAAAAAGGGCAAAATATTCATTTTATCTGACTGCTGTACTAAAGAGAACTTCTAGGGAAAAAATAAAAACATACAACTTGTATAAAGCGGACAGAATCATTGAACATACATTATGATGTCCTTTTGTTATCAGTACGTTCTCTTAATTGAGCAATTATTGTTCCAGAATTAATCTATTGTGTAATGATTTTATCAGCCAAATAGCGACTTTTCGTATACAAATACTCTGCACGGAGCTAACCAAATAATTTATTTAAACACCAAACTCAAGTATTTTGTCAAGAAATACAAATAAACAAACAACAGGCGCCATAGCCACTATCCATCTGTCCCAAATTATAAGCCAACTCCATTTCTGCCACCATGTTTTTTTTCATATTGATACACAATAGTCCTAAACACATTCTTATTAGTTGGATAGTGATTCGTCTACAATAAACTTATGGCTTTATAAGAAAATGCAATGTGTTTCATCAATGCTGTCAATGGATCATAGCATTTTATCATTATAACAATATAAACTCAAACATTAAAAATTAAGCATAACAAAGTATATGGTGTGTCCACAAGAATCTTTTCGATTGGCTACAAATACAGTAAAACCTGTCATTTCTGACATCTCTTGGTGCCAGCTGTCTATCTCAATTAATGCAGTTTGTCAATGCCAAACACAGCAAGCAGAATAAAATCCATTAAACCACACGAATAACTTTTATCAAGTCTTTATACCTTAAAACCGGGAATCGGTGTTATTGCACAAACGCTTGAGGGGAGGACAACACCATTCCGTCCAGCGAATGATTAAGTCTGAGCGGATCTGACCGGACCTGAATATTTTTTCCATAATATTTATAGTCACGAAAAGGATATGCTCAGAATGGGGGAAAATCATGGCCATATTTTGCCTAGAAACTTCTCAATCCTGAATAAAGCAGCCAATACGGCCCTGACAAAAAACTGCCTAAGAAATGCAGCAATACATTTATCTTCATAAATTAAAGTAGTCAAAATCATGAGGGTACCATATTGTGACAGACATCAGCCATATGATACAAAAGAAAAATATAACTAAGTTGTATTTTTATGTTAGGATAAGGTACCTAAAAGCAAGTTTTACACTGAAATAAAAATGAACGTTTATAACGGAATAAGATAAAACAAATGCATGTATGGTATTAAGGAGGTATCACTGTTTTACTGTATTACTGTTTTACTGTATTACTGAATTACTGTTTTACTGAATTACTGTTTTACTGTATTATTGTTTACTGAATTACTGTTTTACTGAATTACTGTTTTACTGAATTACTGTTTTACTGTATTACTGTTTTATTGTATTATTGTTTTACTGAATTACTGTTTTACTGAATTACTGTTTTACTGAATTACTGTTTTACTGAATTACTGTTTTACTGTATTACTGTTTTACTGAATTACTGTTTTACTGTATTACTGTTTTACTGTATTACTGTTTTACTGTATTACTGTTTTACTGAATTACTGTTTTACTGTTTTACTGTACCTACTCTGCTGTTTTCATAGGACGTGAGACGCAATATGATTGGAGCATGAACACATCTTTGCTATCCAAATTTGACAAATACACAGATTGTCTGCACGCGATATTTCATTACAATATTACATTACTGCTATTGTGTGTCTATATAAGGAAGCAGACACATTAATACAAGTTGATACATGGCTAAGATTACCTCTAATGGCAACATTGGGTCTCCTGCACTGTTTGCGCAATAATTCATCAAAATGACAAGGACCGTTTAGTTATTTCCGGACAAAAAATGTTGTCGTCTGTAAATCATATCATTGACTTTGATCTACCAAGCGGAGACCGCTTTTTATCTTTAAATAGTATGAAATGCGTCAAGAGAGCATGTTAATATGTCTGAAACCAGTAATAAATTTTATTAATCAATTAACGGTCAGTGTTAAGCATGAAAGTGTTCGATCAAATGAAGATTATTTGTCTGACAAACAAAAGCAATTCCATTCACTATATACGCCGACAAGAGATACACAAATAGACGCCTTTGTGAAAAATAACCGGTGGCATTATATAATGGCCGTCATAAGAAAGTAACCATCATAAAAAATCTTCTATTTTGGCCTCATATACTGACCTTGAAATGTTAAAGGCATACATCAATTTATGGCCAATATTTGATAACCGTAAACCAAATCATGAAATGTTTTAGTTATTTTCAGAATTAAATTCATCTATATTACTTGAACTTTATTTTATACCAACATCACTTAATGGTTACTTTCTTATGACGGCCAGTATATAGACAGACAGTCAAGCTACTGGTCAAAATACTTCGTTATGTTCCTTATTTTACATTAATTGTTAGAGGTAATAGAGGAAATTATACATTGTCAAAAACAGGAATGTTTTCCTAGACATGACAAAGGCTCATTTAGGTAAGATGTTTAGATAAATTTATTACAAGTTAGTCGATAATGACGCTACGATTGCTTAAAACAATTAATTACAGTACCAAGATTTCACTGACCTCTGGCGTCTGGATCAGTATACGTGACTTCGTATTTTGACACGATAACGCATCATTACCTAATAATGTCTTAAGTAAAAAACACAAATTTATAATCATCGTGTTTATGCTTGTTCTAAATAACTTTTTCTGATTTAAACCGGTCTGCAATAAACAGTAAAAACATGCCTGGATTTCTAAGTACTGAAAGGTTCTCCGTTCATAACTACCAGACATTACTCATGTATGATCAGCGATGAGGGAAAAATAGCCTTAAATGCAATAATTTCAAACGTATTGCTAAAACGAATATGCGTCGCACATTGTGTTTCGAACGTACGATCTCGAGGTTCGTAGACCTAACGCTCTACCCTACTGAGCCAGTCGGGTGGACTTTTCATGTAAGGGAAGCCTACTGAGCCAGACGGGAGAACTTTTCAGGTAAGTGAAGTTTAATACAAAAGTTTAATTTCGCCTTTGATCTATTTTACGATTGTCATTAAACTAATGTTATACATATTCAGAAATTAATGATAATTAAGGTGTTATCGCCTAAGTATATCTCACATTGTAATACCCTATTGTCAAGTGACCAAATATCGAACGGGAATTGACATTTTTTTCGGGTTTACACCACCAAGATTTAAACTTCGGTTTGTTAACAACTAACCTGGGCTTCTCTGATCACATTTCACTTGAAAATATTTGATTACGATAACTTACTGACGTTGTAATCTTGGCTTAAAGGTATATACTTAAACTTCCGTTTTTACCAGTGTTTAGGAGCAATGATATGATTCTAACACTTTTACATTGGTTTCGTTAGTGTTATGAACATTTCATCATTCCAGGGTCATTATTCGCCTCAGCAACATTCGTTTTCGAGTCTTCACATTTCTCTTAACGTCAAACTTTAGCGAAAACTTAAGGAAAACAAAAAAAACTAAGACCGATTTCTCATCCATCTCATTTTAAATGAACAACACTTCTGTTACGTTACATAAAGGAAGATGAATTGTTTGTAAAGTAGATTTTTCGTTCCTGTCAGTGTTACTAGAAAACATCGGTGTATAAATAGACAACCAATGACCGAAATTAACGACGAGGCCCAAAATAGGGAAATTTCATGAAATGGTAAAATGGTACCATTGTCATATCACACACTTTAACCTCAATCTTTTGTGCAAATTATGTAACACCCATCCATCCTTGCTTAAACAATAAATGAAACAAGTGTTTTATTGTCATACAGGAAAAAATACTTAATAATATATACCATACCTAAAACCATTGCCCGGAAATCGTAAAATGACAATTTGACCGATAAAAGTCACGTCATTTGCATCAATAATGTCTCATCAATAGTGGAGTCAGTTATAGTGCAAGAATACACATTTTTACTGCGATTAGTGCCCGTAATAATGGAGTAGAGGGATATTTATAAATCAATAGTTAGTTGAAGAATAAAGACAATGTGTCTGTTCTTTCAAAAAATGTCTCATACTGGGGTGTCCACAAGGTGGGGTGTCCACAAGGTGGGGTTTTACTGCACTCCCATAAACACTAAGTTTACCTTTGTCTAAAATCACATTTACCTAAGCCTAACATCACATCTTCCTTTCCACACCATCTCATTGACATTTACCAGACATCACAATTTATCCTGGCAAAACCACTCATGCGACTTAAATACAATCTTCACAACACACTAACATTTCATTCACTGCATTAAACAGTGGTACACCAGAGACGAATTCTCAGGAAATGCAACATGCAGTGTAATGCATTCTAACCAAGCCACTACCATTGTCATAAACCAGCCGTTATTTTTCATACAAACACATAAATTATGTAACACTGAAATACAATACGCCGCAAATACAATATAATGATTCACTGAGAGACATATCACATGAAACGAGATCCCGCTTAATCACATAAAAAATAACTTAAAGAAACAAGCAAACACGAGGCCAATAGAGTGGAATTTCCCTCTTAGGAGATTGGTTTATGGACAGACATATAAACATCTCCTGAAAATGTAATCCTGGAAATGTTCCCCAGTGTAAAGAACTTCAGGCGGACGTTAGTCGTTAAAGGTCAGCAGAAATTATTGATATTTTACACTATGGTAACACGAAGAAAGTTATAATGTTCAGTTCAAACTTTGACCCTGGTTCACATTAGATCTGAAACCGAGTATTCTAGTCACCTTACAGAGAGTATTGTATATTTTGCAAACCATTGCATTCTCCGATCCAAAATTGAAGGCTCTATATCTAGATTCCGAGGCATTATAATAAACTTCGCTATGTGGAATTTACACCACAAGTCCGACGGTAAAAGATCATTCGATGGGAAAATAATAATGTATTTTTGGAAATGTACAGTACAAAGCGGTTATAGCGAATCCGGGCACATTGAAGATTCTGATGGAGGAAAATACATGTATTTATTTTCCCCGGATAAATATATATTTCCTGTATTACAGATATAGTGAAAAAATTATTTGGATCCCGGGATTCACTAATACTATGTTTCACCACATGTACCATGAATGAGTCATCATTAATTGTACTGATTATTGTATAGAATAGGTAAAGTGTTACGTGAAAATGAATATGTCGTAAGTTTGTTGAACTAAATCTCTTTCATATTATAAACAGAGTCCGAGCTTCTTATTTCAAGATACAAGGAGAATACAATACGGCTATAGTGAACTTGGGATAGACTGTAGAATCGGATACGGCGGAGTATGTATTTTATGCCCTTCTTCATTTCATTCTCGTGAATATACTGAAACATGTATATAATGGAGTAATTATCTGAGTTCTCACGAATTCCCTATAATCATGTATTACTCCGCAGTCAAAACCACTTGCTAACAGTCCTGTGTTTTGCAAACATCAGCTTTATTTCACGTGAAATTGCTTGTATGTTTTATTCAAGATTAATTCAATTTAATATTCTATGTCCGGCGTCTATTTACGCATAAAATTTGTAGTAACTAAACACAAATATATCAAATTACAAAGGAAATTCAATGTTACGTCCTGTTGTAAAGTCACAATGCGTGCTATTCCTGTATTGTTTACTTTATGTCGCGCATATAAAAGCAATATAGAGGATTTTAATGATTGCAGGGATATAGACTGGGAACAGTACTAAAATGTTCTATCGCTATATTAATATCGTTATCATATGATTTCTTTCTTAATCTAATCAAACCACTGAAAGCAATGGAGGATCGATTATCTCTGAGCAACATAGACAGTTCACATAAATATGCAAATACATACTTTTTACCGTAAATGATAAATAGTGAATCAAAAATACAGACCGACGTTTTAGATTTTTCACAAGATTTTTCAATGCTTTGACACGATGCCATACTTAGTACTTTACCCCTAATGACTCTTATACAAAGGGGTGAAGAAGTCATGAAACAACCATTCAATTTTTTCATGATAATTGGATGGAAAATGCGGTCTCCTGAGTGTTCACAAGTTAAATGTGGGCAGATATAAGACGACAGAAATCCAGCAATTACAATAGCTAATCACTAGCACTTCATGCTGCACGTCTTGATAAGATAAACATCTGGCTAAACTTTCATGAATATTCTCCAAGCGGTTCACGATAGATAGGACAACCATATAGTTTTTGTTTCCTTGCAGCGGTTGAAGAGATACTATGTGGAAATGACGGATATATGACCAAGGGCATAATATAGTGTCATTTTTGGTATAAAAGGTTAACAAGATCGAAAAGGACACTACTGACAGAAGCAAAGGTTCACATAAGAGCTGAAAATGGATGAACCAGTCTTCTGTTATTGATTCAGCATTGTTTGGTCTTCACACAGGACATATGCAAAGCAGTATATCCTAGCTTTTTCAGACTAAGACATAGCAAATACTATCACTTTGACAAGAATCATAAACCAAGATAGGTATAATTTTGATGGGCTTTAAAAATGATCCATTTACTGCGAATGAAATACTAGCCTCTTTCTGGACATTTTTGTCTTGCCGTTAATATACATGAATCGCACCTCATCAAAAATAATGAAATCTTGATCATAACTTCTTATCAAATATCAAGTAGCCAGGCTACAGTTACTACCAAGGCTGACATGAAAACTGTTCGTGACAAACAATGTCACAATTCCTTTCTCCACACAAACAAGTCACAAACTTGAATTCAACAATTTAAATCAAACTAAAATAAAACGAGGCGACGAGGGCGAAGACGGCGTCCATCTCCAACTAAAAGCTAACAAACCAAAAATAGTCATAAAATTATGTTTTAATTATAAAATAACTCAAATATTGCTTAGAAATTAACAAAGAATCATAAAGCGATAGATGTCTCCCCTTAAATTCCCCATCAAAATGAACATGAAAAGTTAATTAATGTTACTAATTAGGTTTGTTATCGCATAGAAACATACCCACGCTAAAGTTGTTCAATATTCATACAAAAAGGTCTGATAAGTACCACAGTTTATCCTTGCGTTAAGGTCGAAGACAGTGGTGACGGGGAACATAACGTTCTTGCTTCTGCAAATGCCGAGGTCGTTATAAGTGCAATATCTCTATATCTTAGAAACAACTGTCACGAAAATAATAATGATACAATAAATTTATAGCTTTAAGATGTATTACAATACCATTATGCATTCGTATGAGCTGTTTTCAATACTAAAACAACATTATTTATTTCATTACGAAATAAGATAAATGGCAGATCTGTCTGAAAATAAACTTGGTTCTTGACAGTTATGTAAGACAAATTGACAAAAAGAGAAATCGTTCACGCTGCGCTGTATTTCAGATGGGGATTGTCACACGCACTTGTTGCATATACGACAATGATTCACTTTACATACTCCGGACTCCTGGTCACTAGACTGAGCGGGCCAAGCACCAAACTTTAGTTTTATATGCCATCGACTGACTCTCTGAAAATGCATGCAATGAAGTTGATTACCTAATTTATTAGACTCGTCGGCAGATGTTGTAGCTGTGCAAAAGTTACGAAGTCCTGTGCTTGAATGTTTGACTTTTAGGCTCATTAAACTGCCATAAACGATTCTTATGCTAATCAACAACATCGTTTCCAGAATCTTAATGAATGGCTTCGTTCTGGAAGGCCTAGTAACAGAAAAATACACCTGTACTTTTGATTGATTTAATTAATCTTCTTTACAGTTTTAATTCCATAAATGCCTCCATTTAATACGTCATATCTGGACAACCAATAGTGTAGAATGTGGTTTTATAGGGTGAGGAGGTACGCCTTTTTTATCTACAATATTTTAGCAATATACCGCCGGCGTTCATTAATTCGGGTGGGTATAAAACACGGACGCGTTACGCTGGCAATATAGAATTAGGGGGAAACGCAGACAACTAAGAAATAGGAAATCTCCTCTCAGAAAACGCAGACCACAAAGAAATAGAATATCTCCTCTCAGAAAACGCAGACGACAAAGAAATAGGAAATTTCCTCTCAGAAAACGCAGACCACAAAGAAATAGAATATCTCCTCTCAGAAAACGCAGACGACAAAGAAATAGGAAATTTCCTCTCAGAAAACGCAGACCACAAAAAAATAGAATATCTCCTCTCAGAAAACGCCGACGACAAAGAAATAGGAAATCTCCTCTCAGAAAACGCAGACCACAAAAAAATAGAATATCTCCTCTCAGAAAACGCCGACGACAAAGAAATAGGAAATCTCCTCTCAGAAAACGCAGACCACAAAAAAATAGAACATCTCCTCTCAGGAAACGCAGACCACAAAGAAATAGAATATCTCCTCTCAGAAAACGCAGACAACAAAGAAATAGAATATCTCCTCTCAGAAAACGCAGACAACGAAGACATAGAGGGATACTAATATAACAGTTGTTAGAAGCAAATTAATGCAGAATATTACTGTTGTTGATTATGAAATTATCATAATATAATTATTACGAAATCGAAATATCATTTATTTGTTTAACAAAGAAAAACGACAGACTACGAAATTATTTTTGTGCATTTTTTAAATCGAAGTTTCATTTGTTTGTTTGATTTTAATAAAAATGTGATAGGTTTTGGAATTGTAAAAACATCGAAATACCATATTTGTTTATACAGTGGAACCCCGCTAAACCGGACGGGCTTGGGACTGGGCGAAACGTCCGGTTTAACAAAGAAAGCGATAGTCAATGAAATTATTCATAAGGTCACTAAGCCCTATCTTAATGAGTCTCATCAAAGAATATGAAAAACTCATTAAAATATACTCAATTGATGAACTGTTGATATACATTGTACGTAATATCTAAACCCCTAAATGAAATTATGGATTTATTAGGGAAATTAGTACTACTTACTTGTAGCGCTGAATTATACATAATTTAAATTATTTATACGAGTTGATTGAATCCATCATTTTATCGTTAATCTAAATTCTCCTATACGTTTAAGTATGTGATTTTATTTCGAAATACCATTAGTGAACGATTGTGTGGATAAATCTAATTACTCCTTTCAATTATTTACTTTTGTATTTGGATTATAAAACCTAATCATACAATTAGTCACTTGTTGCTGCTATTGATTATTATGGACTGTGAAATTAAATGGAAATTGAAACGTTTTCTATCAATTCTTTATTTGAAAGTTATTGAGATATCCTTCTATTTCTTTGTGGTCTGAGTTTTCCCTCTATTTCTACATTGTCAGCGTAGTGTGTCTGCATTTTATACCCATCCATTAATTCTGAAGAATTATTATTAATCGTGCCTTCCGCAAGTAACTAACATTTCCACAAACATTCGAATCTGAGGTGGACGATGCATGGCTTTAAACATAATGTCTTCAACAAAATCGTCGCAGAAAACGTGTAACGCATCCAAGGATCGAACGCACGTAATTGCGGACCTGTGAACCTATTTAAACTTTCCCCAGGTTGAGCTTGACGGGCGTAGTTTAGTCCTTCGTTGACCCTTTGTGCGAGAATAAAAACTCAATGAGGAATAATATATTGTCAAAAGACTGTCGATGCAATCTAGATTTATTGTTCCAATTCTAGGAGAGATGGGTCTGATCTGTATCGGACAAATAACTTAGAAACACAGAGAAAATAAAGAAAAAAAAGCTTTACCGACTCAGACAAATTACCTTCCTGAACTAGGTATTTCATACTTTATATGAATTGTTTCATCGTGGTCTACAGCAGCATTTCTTACTTTTATTATGGCTTCTTAACACTACATTGTAAAGGCGATATCCTTAATTCGTAGTATTGACTACACATTATTCAGAATATCTTTGCTTAAGTTTGTACGTATTTCTTTTTACAGTACAACATGCTGTAGCTTTTCACTTCAGGAAATTTTAATTATATCAATTTTCCAACGTCTGGAGTCATTGTCTACGTCTAGCGGATTTTAATAGTTCGTATAATTTATCATTCTAATGTCGCAACACATTACAGTATACACTCACATAGTGACCACCTTTTTATAACGACCATTTATTTTCGCGCCGGCTTTCAATAACTCCCCTATAATTCAATATGATAATGAAACCACCTCATTAGTAGTTTTCAAGTCGCAAAAATGGTCTCATTATCGATTTTTTACTGTATTTAAGTTTAGAGAATTTATCATTATGTGATTTTAACTACATGTCTGTTAGTTTTATTGGCGTGTTTGAATTGATTTACATATTATCGTAATCGGGCAATATTTGCACTTAATGTAAAAACAATATTCGTTTCTGGTTACACCCTAATTTTACCTCGTGATCTTAGACTTTTTGCTAGGCCCGAGGAACGGTACATCCACTTTTTTTTTCCTTTCGGCACAAAAATAATCTCAACAGAGGCTTTCAAGAATACTAAAAAGTAAAAAAAAATTCCTTACCTACCTACCCAATTTTTAATGTACATGTAACCAGAAACAATCCATTTTGTACGCCTAAGTCCCTTAACTGCAGATGTTTATAAATAAAAAGATCAATTAATTGAATGCACTTATAACATCACGTATATAGGTCAATGCCAGTGACACATAACCGGCTTTTGTGCTTAATGCAGCCTCTACCGTTTGACAAAGGCTGTAAATGACAAATGATTTCTAAAAAAGCATACAGAATAACCCACATTCTCCAAAATACTACCTTCCCGAAAATCCCCAACTCAAATCACACTCAGCACATAGGAACATACAAAAAAATGGAGGGCAAACATGGTTTCTCGGAAGTTGTATAAAGTTGGAACGCAGTTCGCAATTTAATCGCGAACTGCGAACTGCAGTCCAACTTTTTGCGACCTTTCCCGGAGGCTAATGCCTTGCAAGGTCTGTAGCAAAGCTACCGTGGGGCTAAGCTAGATAAAAATGTGTCATTTATAAGACAAACGCGTGTCAAAGATTTACACGCGGTTTCATTCATTTCAACAAGAGTTTAAGATTTGTAGGCGAATATCTAAAGAAACATCTTAAAAATGAATTAATTTGGTATTAATATTATTTGTATGTACTATACTGCATAGCCATCATTTATATTAATGAAATTACCGGAAATAATAATAAATATTCGAAGTAGAATTTGTAACTTTAATTACTATTAAGTGTCTTTATTAATTGGCTTTGGGAAAAAGGTTTTAGAATAGTGTATAATAAAATTTAATCGAGTTCGCCACCAAGTAAGCAATATTTTTTCTTATTATTACTTCCATTCCAGAATTTATTCGAAAAGTTGCCCACATTTGTCTGGCTTCGTGACATTAATGAAATTAGTTGAACATCTGTGGCACACTGACTTTCTTTTAATATCTTTTAATTTACTACAGGGATGTCTTACGGTATCTCAGTATATTTTTCATGTACTAATAGCTACTACACAAAATGAATAAACAATCTTAAGGCAAAGGCTAAATTACATGAAATAATGTTTTGTTCCATCAATAGCAACGGCAGAGATTCAACGTGACTCAAATTGTAACATCTGTTTGTCGCATATTGTTTCCAAAAAAGTGATTTCTTTAAAAAGTATTGTCATTGCAGTGAGTTATGAAAAAAAAAATCAGTTATGCCAGTTTTGCTCGCCTTCCTCGTCATATTATTCGAAAAAGATCTCTGCTGTCAAGCACAGTGTGAATAAGTTGGAAATAATGATAGTGACATACTTCGTAAATTATTAGAACGAACATGTGCTTAGACCCATTTCTAAACCGCAGCATCTTGAACAATACTCCTGCTCCCAGTCCGGTCTATACCGGCAGAGGAAATATACTACATTGCGTACACGTACAAGAAGAACTTCCGTTTCAAATCGTGAATTAAATATTATTGCGTTCGTGTATCGAAGGACCAATTACGTTCATAATTTCGCCGTAAATACCGGTGCACGAAGATCAGTAGACGCATTAAATTGCAAGAAGAATTAACTAAACCGGTGCACGATATGGTTTAAAATGATGCCAATGCAATTATTATAATTGATTTAAGGAAATTTAAGCAGTATTGCAAAATAAAACCTCAAAGCGTTCATTCTTGAAGCAAAGGCACTTCGAATTCCATGCGCTATTGATCATACACTCTGAGAAAAAAGAACGGAAGAGAAAGACAATATACGTCAATTTTGATCGTCTGCATGTAACACTTTAGAATCTATCATTTGCGCACAAATTTACGATTTTAGTATATAAATACTTTTTAACATAATACATGTATATTATTTATTGTATATTTTAATAAATCTTGCAAAAAAGTCGTTTCTATTTAAATGGGGACTAAACACACTACATTTCGATCGGTTTTGATGCATTTTTTTTGTATTCAATATCCTGTTTGAGTATCTTTGTTATATGCGACGTCTTTTATCCTATTGAGCATTGAATGAACTTGTGACATAAGGTGGCCTTGAGAAATGACATAAACGATGTCGTAACTGAGTCATTGTGCGAGATGATGAGTCTTCATACACCTCTGTATCCAGAATACTCCATGGATTTTCAATAGCATTTAGATCTGGAGAATTACTAGGGCAGTCCTCTTATTTTGAATATTGAAAATATTGACATTTTATGTCAACCGTTCCTGTTTTTCCGTAGTCTTATGAGGGGGGTAGTCCCATGCAGTTGGAAAACAACTTTTCTGTTTTTGGATACAAACTTGTTTGTCAAATTTGCCCGTAATATCAGAACACGTTAATGCAAGCTTTAGATTTCTTCAAGCACCGTCAGCCATTACAGTTTTTTTTTCAAAGAAGGACAATATTTTTATTATGTAAATGAAACAATACATAAGTACCCAGTATGCTCTCCATATCCTTAGTTCTTCACTGTCTATTCTTTACGGAAATAACGTCAGGTACACCTCCCCTTTGTGATCCCCACACTAAGTCATTTTATTTATTTGGAACACCTCGGAGAACACAAAGTTATCCTAATTTTCGGGTTAAGGTGCTTGTATTTTCTTGCAAATGTCAACCGTTTCTTCATCAGCATTACTGTATGAAAACTGATATTTCTGACGCTTAAATAGTTTCCATTTTTAGTTTTTTTTTAGATAATTAAGAATTGATGTATGAGAAATGTCTTCTCTACCACTTTTAAGATATTTTGCTACCTTTCTCGTTGATTTTCCACACTTACATTTCACTCTGAAGATCAGTTTCTAGATACCCAGATCTTTGTAAATTGTTCATGTTACCAACATCTTCTAATTTACTTTTCCACTTACATTCGAAGCTCTCAGATTTTACCAGTTTTCAGCTACTTCTTTATCCATTAACCCTACATCAATATATATATATGCTAATATTTGCGCTCTTTCTTGACCAGCGGTCAGTCTCCTTAAGTTCTTGCTGCTTTTTCGAATTTACGGGCCGCATCGCACTAGTGTTTGTTTATTTATGTGTTCTATCCTCTAACAACAATACACGTGCAAAAAGACATGCAATCATATAACACATTCTCTTTTTACTTGGATGGTTAACATCGGGTAAAAGTTTCATAACATTTAATTAAGTTTGAACAAAATTACGACATGTTTTACCACCGGAATGAACTTTCTTTACATCCAGCTTTAAACTCTACAATAAAACGACGGATTCCGGCCTAATTTAAGGAATTTGCAGAATGGAAAATACTTATTTTATAGATGTAATCTTAATATTTTCATGAAGTTCGAATTTGAGGCTGCACACATGCCCATAATTCTATTGTTTGGTTTTATTAATTAAGTCCGATAATTGAACTGAAAAAACAGTCAATTCAAACATTTCCTTGAATTAATCTAGATTTCAAAATGTAGACTCAATTTAAAAAGGGTTCTACATGACAAATCATAAGTAAAACACGAATATTTAATTAGGGTTCCCAGACGTGCAATTACCCCTATATGACAGATATTCTGTACTTATGAATTCCCCAAAAACATCCAAGAGGATTGATTATATAAAATATCTTCTCGTAGTTTTAAAGGATTTTTTTTTTCATTTTCTACGAGTGAAGTTGGGAGAATGAATTGGGAGTAATATAAAGGATAAAGAGAAAAATTGTTAATTATACTGCTGTCTCATATGCGCAATAGCAATAATTATTAGAAACGTTTTAAGTTGAACAAAAACATATCTTAGTTAACTAATGTCAATGAAACCGCCCGTAGAAGCGTAAGATATGTAATATTGTTAAGAGAGAAACTCTCTCATACATTAAATTGATTGCGTGTTCATTTTCAGTGCTTATGATGCACTAGCTATTGGCAGTATTTGCGGACTTGTCTCATAGAATGAGATTATGGTCGGCTTTCAATTTGTTATTAACTGTCGCGAAAACTTCTACGGATTCTTGGTTCGTTTTTGCTAAGAATGGAATTCTCAAGTCGATATCGACAGCAGAATATTAATCACTTCTGAGGCTTGTTACGCATGCGATTTTGAGAAATTCTACAACTTACTGATGTTATTAAGTAATATAAAAGTATTAAATTAGTAAGTTATGAGCGGGAAACACAATTTTGCAAGTTTCGTATTTTGAACCATTTTTATCTAATTCAATCAACGTTAATATGATCTTAAAATTGACGTGAAATATTTATTCGGCTCGTGTATTTACAAATAATTTACAATTTTGAAAAAAATATTAACGAAAATGCTACCACAACATGCAAAAATATTCTTAATACCTCGTCTGTCGCTATATCCATCGGAGGCTGCGGCCGTGGTCCAGTGGTTAGTAGGCTGGACTTGTAACCCGAAGATCCGGGTTCGAATCCTGGTCGCGGCAGGTCATACCCTTCAATGAAAATTTGACAAAAATGTCGATTTTCCTCCTTATGTGGAGAGGTTGCCGGTTCCTCTTGGAAGGATTAGTTAATACTGGTTAGTATTACGCAGACCTGGAAAACTGGTTAGGTGAACCGGTCGTTGTATATAACTGAAAAATTGGTGAAAAACGGCGTTAAACCCCAGTGACATTAAGTCACATAAAAACAAGCAAACAAAACGTCTATACCCATCAAGCACCATTCCTTCTCAGAAAGCGATAGTATGTATGTATAAAGCTATTTGTTCCAATAATTCGCAAACCTTAAAAAGAAAGTTGACTGTGATTGTTACAGTAGTCATTTTTCTAAAATGTCATTTTGCATTTTGAGTATTAATGGAACATTTTTACAGATTTTAACGAATGTTTGCTTACGTCTATTCTAATTATCTAAATGTATATGAGATGTATTTAACAGGTTTCCCGGAATTTTTCAGGATTCATAAATTGGACCAATGTACACATATTATAGACCATAAAGTAAATAATGAGATCAAAGACCGATTTTCAGAAGCGTGCATCCTGATATCAAAGTTACAAAACGAACAATACGATCATGTCGAAATATGTTTTGTATGATACTGAAAAACCTCAATAAAAACACATTCGGGATCGGAAAAATCGGTCGTAATGATGTGGTTTCATTATCAAGTTGAATTATAAGCTGAGTTACTGGAAGCCGGATCGAAAATAAGTGGTCGTTACAACAAGGTGGTCGTAATGATGTGGTCTCATTATCAAGTTGAATTACAAGGGGGGGGGGGGGTACTAGAAGCCGGACCGAAAATAAGTGGTCGTTACAAAAAGGGGGTCGTAATGATGTTATCTCATTATCAAGTTGAATTATAAGGGGGTTACCTGAAGCCGGACCGAAAATAAGTGGTCGTTACAACAAGGTGGTCGTAATGATGTGGTGGTCACTATTTGAGGTTTTACTGTACATCCTATTTAATAAAATGCACCCGGTTATCATATGCGTTCTCGTTACGGTACAGGTTAACAAAATTGTTTATTCTTCGTATTACAACATCTTTAAATACAATTGCACTTTTAAAACCCTGGTTTTATTTAAGAATCAACCAATCCTATTATCAGTTGTAGTGTTTTACCGTAATATTTTCTGTAGTAACCCGTGTTTTTCGAATTGTAAGAGTACAAATGAAATTCGTCTCTTTACGCACTTTGTGAAAATAATATTTTTTATAGTAAAAAGTAAAAAATGAAAAAGATATATGGTTTGGGGAAAAAGCTAGACATGTTAGACTGGGTTAAATGTTATTATGTTTATTTTATTTTTATGTGACATATTGTCACTGGGGTTTAACGCCGTTTTTCAACATTTTTTCAGTAATATACGGCGAAAATGTTATTATGTAAAATCTAGAAATGTTTCTCCTAGACATGGTACTGGAAAAGACATTTCAATTACATCCATTCGTCACAAAGTCTGTCATGTGAATATGACATTTATACAGATAAAAGTCGGCCACTTGTTGAACATTGCAATGACAAATTCATGAATGATGGGAAACGTCGTTATTGTTTCATTTACTCTTTTATCACTTAAGTTCCCGGATAATTCGTTGCTATGCTACCGGATTTTGACTAATTAGCTGATGTTCTGCTGGAGTTAAATAATTCAAACTATTTTTTTGGTTCTTTTGCAGATTATAAAATTAAAGCCTACACATGCTTGAAATACAGCAATTAATATGAAACCTGAGACTGAATAGTTTGTTTTAAAATCACTTTTTCAATGCTCTTTCGCTTTCGTTTGAAAACTTGTACATCGTGCATCTTTCCTGGAATGATGTATATTCACTTAGTTATTCATCTTAATGTTTGTGGAGTTGAATTCTGGGAAATCCACGTTTGGAAGCAAATATTCGGCTTTCCAGTTCGTAAGATCGGCGTAAATAATATTTGCATTTCTTGTTAAATTGGTTCTATTCTATTTTATAAATATATTGATACATACTTGGAGATGGTGTGGTTTTCTTGAGACAATATAAGATAATTAATATTTTGAAACATGATCACCGTTTGTGAACAAATACGTATACCACATGTTATAGTAAAGGTATATAAGGTGTTTATGGCATCGTATAGTATTGTAATGAGACACTCCTTTTACCATAGCTTCCTGTAGACAACTGCCCACCTTTGATATATGACTTGTTTTTAAAACAAACATAATCGAATACAGAGGCGAGACACGTTCCGGGCCACGTGATAGTGTCAGAACGTAGAACATGATTTTTTCTGAGACCGCTGGGACGTGGTATCCAAATGTAGAGACATGACATTTCTATTATATATTTGCGCGAGGATTGACTTATATTGTGGAAACATTAGCATCAATTTCCTATCCATGCGGGGGAATAAGTTGCGGAGTTTTACTGTGAAACAAAAGTGCAACATCCATTCATAAAATGTCATCACGTTGAAAGCCATGCGCTAGTGTCAGAATTTACTGCCTCTTGGTTTTATGTTAACGATTGGGGAATATTATCTTAATGTTATCAATTTCATCTTTGAATGTTTTGTATTGAAGTTTATTTATGTTTTTTGCAGAACTATTATCTTCAGTCTGCTGAATAGTAAAATGAAAGCAATTAATTAATAATGCAACGTGTTCATATTTCTATAATTCGCAATCACTCTAATCTACTTAAGAAAATCATCATTTATTGCATGCCTGTTGTACGTAATTGTAATTGAAGACTGGCGTTCTGTTTAATTATTTTGTATGTTATTAACGCTTTAGAAAACTGGAAACATATTTCTAGAACGAATATTACAAAGATTCACGTTTTCCTCACTTATTATGCACGTTTTGTCACGTATTAATATGGTAATTTTATTTGTTTGTTTTGTTTTAATGTGACTTATTGTCACTGTGGTTTTTACGCCGTTTTTCAACAATTTTTCAGCTATACACGGTGACCGGTTCACCTACCCAGTTTTCCTGGACTGTATACTAACCAGTACTAACTTACCCTTCCACAAGGAGCCGGCAACTTCTCCACATATGGAGGAAAATCGATATTTTTGTCAAATTTTCATAGAAGGGTATAACCTGCCGCAACCGGGATTCGAACCCGGATCTTCGTGTTACAAGTCCAGCGCACTAACCATTGGACCACGGCCGCGGCTGGTAATTTTACTAGCTGTCGCTACTATGAATTAATCTGAGTGTTAATTATGCAAATGAATTATTATCTGTTTCATGAGCATCTCCTCTTAGCAATATTGATGAATAATTTTGTCCTACAAATTAGTGAATTAAAACGTTATGAAAAAAATCGTGAATCAGAAAATGAATAAATATTTTGAGGCGAATTAAATACATTTATTTTAGCCACAGTATTGTTCAGATATAACATAATATACTGGCACACAGTTAATTTAAGCAGTTTTCCAGGATTCTGCACCACCACTAATCTTGTTTTCGCATGCAACTATAAGCGTCTCTACAAGAATGGCAAGCGGGACGAATGTCCTAAGAAACAGTATGTTAAGTAAACCGTTACAAATTCATATACAAGATGTAAATAAAAAGATTCCTAGAAAGAAAAACACATACAAAAAATCTCACTTTCCCCAACACACTTCCTTCATCAAAACCCACCAACCAAACACCTATCGAATATATTGGAACATAAAAAATTGGAGAACAAAACACAGCCCCCGGCAGGTACCAACATGGGACAATCCGTAAGAAAACCTTGAAGCCAAAATAAAAAAAAATATCGATTTCAAGACGATCCGGGTTCAAATCCCGGTCGCGGCAGGCCATACCCTTCCATGAAAATTTGACAAACTTGTCGATTTTCCTCCACATGTGGAGAACTTGTCGGCTCCCTGTAGAAGGGTAAGTTAGTTCTGCTTAGAATACAGTCCAGGAAAACTGGTTAAGTGGGCCGGTCGCCGTATATAACTGAAAAAAAAATGTTGAAAAACAGGGAAGAAAGTAAGATGGACCAAGCTTATTATACATCACATATCTAAAAGAACATCATTACTAAGGATTTCGTCCTGCCACACAAGAAGGTTGCTAACACACGTTATATGTGACATTTAAACGCTGCTCTATACTTCTATACATCACAGATAAACAATACTGTGCATTTCATCCAATCTTAGAAAGATGATATAATTGCTTTTAGCGTTCTATATTTAGGCTTCAATAATACAGACTTAGACCCACGCATAAAAGTTCATTGACAAATGTGTTTAATTCGCAGAACAAATTAACAATTAACCTTTGGATTTATGTATACCATTAATCTTTTGTAATACCTTTTGGCTGACCCAAACACATTTCTAATGATAATTATATTACAGTACGTTGGTGTCAAGTGTCACATTTAATTGGCACTGGAATATTAGAACGCGAATAATGATAAAAGTGATAATTGAATAAAAGAAACAGGATAAAAGCTGATGTCTCTACTCAGGCGTTTCTTGAAGTGCCAGATGTTTTGGAATTGGAAATTCGTCGTCAGGCGTATGTTAGTCTATTGAATTTAATCTGTAATTCATGCCGAAGGTTCTGATAAAATATTATTCTAGTAAATTTTAGCTCGAGACTTGCTCTAAATTGGAATCGGCGTCTAATTTTAGAATACACTTAGTTTTTTTTCATACGTAAATAGTGTGATTTTTATTTATGTTATAAAAAAAGTTCTTAACATCACAGTATTTTAGATATCTCTATTTGAAGATTAGTATGTCGTCCTGGCTGGAATTAAATTCCTGATTAACTTATAGCAAGGAAGACAAATGTTTACCCCCCCCCCTTGTAGAAAGTGCTACAAGAAGGGTCTAATCCTACAGACACGCACCTTGCCTCGAAAGAATTATTTAATTACATGTTGCTACTCAAACGTACCGCACTTCGTAATACAGGAATGTTTTAAGATAGTCAGCCATGTGTGAAACAGATCATATAGAGAATTAGTACAACTAAGGAAAAGACGATAATTTTTACTTGTTCATTTTTCATTTTCTACATCCATTCCTATTATACACATAGTAAAACCTCACATAGCCACCACCTGAATATAACTACCATATTGTTAAAACGACCACTTATTTTCGGACCGACTTTCAATTACTCCCCACATTTGATAATGAGACCACCTCATTATTAAGACCGAATTTCGGGTCCCGAAGGAAGGTGGTCTTACCATTGTAGTTTTACTGTATTCTTAAGGCGTATCATATTGGTTTCCACTTGCCAGATAGCATGTAATTAAATCAATTACGTTTGTGTTATAAGCATCGTTAGAACCTATTGGCAGATTTAAAATACAGTTGAATTACATTACCAGAATTTATTTAGATGTTTAGTAGATTAACTAAATTTTGTAGACATTCCGTAATACATGGAATATTATAAGCTGAACCATTTCCCCATGTCCTTTATTATTATTACAGCGCTTCTATTATTTTACAATTTTATCTAGGATGGGAAACACCTGCGCGTTCAGTTCAGTACCAGAATGAGGTTAACTCAGCCTGACCCGAAAAAAAACTAGGCGACATCTCAACACTTGATCTCTTTGTCACCCTATGTGTTCTCTCACAATGGAGATAAATAAGAATTTGTTTATTGCTGACAGCCATTCAAGAAAGTTAACCAAGATTTACTGTATCTAATTTTATACGACTGTATAAAGGTTTCACCGTTCATCAATAAAGTTGCAAATCTGCTTTATTACACGCCACAATTTCCCATGGTTCTCCTCATTTTTGGGAGCAACTTTCGTTATTCTGACTTCATGTGTGGATCTGATGTGTGAGGCGAATAATCTTTGCGTAAAGTTTTAAATCAATTGTTCCCTTGAGAAGCATACAAGTATTGTTCGAAACACCTTACGTGATACATATTTTTTAATCAACATTCATTCAATAAAACAGCCAAACGCGCAGGATGGACGTTTGAATTTGAATTTCTCTAGATAATTGTTTCGGAAATGGAAAGATGATGACATAGTATGAAGAAGCATTTGAAAATTTGAAATCTGCGAAAGCGTTCAACTAATATATCGATGATAAAACTGGAAGACTATTTTTGATGTTACCGCAGATTTTGTGAAAATGTGAAGATATTCTGGAAGTCCTTGGAATTTTAAATTTACTACTCATCTTGAGTGTAATTAAATCCATGTCTAAAATCACATACCACAACAACAGGTTACTGATCAATATGGGTGAAATAAGGTTGATAATTGGTTGCATTAGGCACAAAAACAATGACTACAATTTGATTTTTCTAACTATATTTTTTTTGTTTCGTGTTTAATTGTTATAACGCAAGGCTAATAATAATTTGATGAAAAGAAGTTAAGCATCAAGGTTTTAAGTTATTATGTTTCATGTGTTGCCATGTATGAACGAAAATACATCGACGGGAGTATGGTTTAACAATGAAGTTTCCGTGAAACATGAAGCGTTATCATGGAAACTGGAGCATGCAAATTGTGCGTGATGTTTATGTTCACAGAGGCATTTTTTTAAAAAAAATATATAAATGACTACAGTGCGTGCTATTGCAGCAATACAAAATGATACAAAATTATACAAAATTATTAGCAAGTGAGAACGTATCTGCATTGGGATAAAGATTGTTGGCACGAAAAGTTAATTACTGTAGAATGCCAATTATCCGGGCATATGATTTCGAACAATCATGAAATGGGAAATCAAGACGTGTTTTTAATACATCATAACTGTGTTTTATTTCGGGAGTTTTCAACAATATTTCATGCGTATACCAGGGGGATGCTACCCTAAACAAGTGACCTTGAATTCTGGACCACTATTAGCATTGTCTAGCGTTGGTAACTACCAACTCCTCCATTTGAATCTCTCAGATCAGAGGTTAAGGACGAATGACCGTCAGCCAAATGACTCAGAAAACTTGTTCTACGCCCAGGACACAAACTCACGAATCCGAGGTTCGGAAACCAAAGGATCTACCGAATGTGTTAAGATTTGTATTGAAGAAAACGAACAACGCAATTAATGATGTTCTTTATAACCTAGAAACAACACACGAGCAATCTTATCCCGGAAAACAGTGTTTGCACCTAGCACATGTAAAACAATTACGATAAATGAGCTCCTCAGATGACAGGCGTAACGAAAAACGCTTTTGTTCGGCTGTTGCACAATTTTCAAGAAAACGCAAATTATGAAAGCAAAAGAATAATTGCATTCAGATAAACAACACATACCAAAAGAGACAAGGAAACTGACGGGAAAACGTTTAATCATTTAATTATGCTTTCAATGTTTGTGACTAATCACTCTACTTGGCTTACAGCCATTATTGAATTTAGTGCAATTAAATCGGCGTAATAAATATTATACACAAGCAGTATCAGCGAGCATGTCACTTACATCACAGAAATAAAGACAAACGAATGCATGCCTAACTAATCATCCTAATAAGAATTGTAGATGTACACAAAAACGCCAACAACTGTTTTGTTGCTTAGAAACGAGAGAAAATGCACACCAAACCCCAAAGACTAAAAGTAACAACAGCAACATCAATATTGTGTTTTCTTTCGGATTTTACGTTCGTTTTCATCAGAAATGTTTTGTTATATACCCGCTGGTAGTTACATAAACCGAAGTACTCTTCTACAGTACTTAAAAAAACTGGTTTTAAAACAAGTTCAATTCGCAAGAGAGCACTATAAATCGGATCATCGCGAGATTATAGTAAGCTAAATTACACTTCATCATCAATGCAATCGAATCGAATTTATGCCACAGAGGGGATGAATTTCACTTCGGTTCTATTATTACCATGATGGTTTATTATATTGTCATATGATCTGCATGTTAACATTTCACTAGTTCCCTTTCATGAAATTTCTATTTTACATTCTGTTACACTGTTAATGGGGTATATATTTTAATCAGTAAAATTGGATATTTATCGCGTTTTCTCATCCTACTGGGAGATGCTTAGCCTTAGCGGATTGGTTCTAAAATTGGTTTGAAGTTTGCTTTAAAAAAAAATAAAACCTTGTCGCCTCACAGATTGAAGTAGGCCATGTTTTTCCTTTAGTCACTTCAAGTAAATCCTGGTGATCTTTAAATTTGTTGTACATTTTTGTAATTATATCATTATTATGAGAATGTCCTGTGTGTGGCAAACATTGATACCAATACTCTTTATTTATCATAATGCCTGGGATGCATTTGTATAACCACAACAGTTGCTGCTTGTGTAGTCTTTATTCTCTGATGCAAAAAAAACTTATCTAATGGTAAAAACTGAAATGCACAAAAATAATTTCTAATGTGACTTATAATATGGATTTAATTACCTACATAGAATGCTTCATTTGCAGTTAATTTCAGTAGAGTTTAAGCATAAGAGAAATTCCATTATAATGTAACTCAATGTGAACTAAATTGCAATTAAAGATTCCCTGTAAAATATGTATTAAAATAATAATTAATGCTCAAAACTAATGCATTACATGACGCATATTTAGAAAATTGTTTAGTACGAAAAGTTTGGGTACGAAACAATAGAGTACGAAATATAAAAATACACTGAGCATCAAAGTTGTGACATGACATGAATATTTACCAGGCTAAATAGCAAAAGTATCAAAAATAAACAGCAATGAGCCAAAAACTTACTCAAGCCTAAACTAAAATACAATTCTTCCAGCACATGTTTTCAGGAAAAGCGTTCTCATCACAACTGCTATTCTACCCAAAGAAGTTAAATGTTGCGAAAAGAATTATCGGAAAGAATAAAGAAAAGATTACAAAAAACACAAAGTAACACATTCATAATAACGCATTTTACCACAAAAAACCTACAGCAACATTTTTTGTTTTATATTTTGTCCATTACATACAAGAAGATAACATTGTCCATGGCATATAAAATTATCTTTCTCCAACTAAATTAAATCTTCTGTCGTAAACGATTGATCGTATATTACAGTGACACTCATGAGAGGTAACTGGGACAACTGGTTGTACAATACGATCAAAAACAACTTATTGGTGGATCTGTGCTAATTACGTCACTTTATATATCTGTCATGGAGATTGATCAGTGACAATAGCAGTGATATGCAATATGGAAGGATGAAAATGAACTGCATTAATGTCCTCTGTTATTCCTATAAACAGATCAAAAGTATGGTTTTGCACTGTGAAACATCTAGAAGCCGCGAAACTTCACTGAAAGAAGTACTGGTTATCAATCATGAAATGTAGCTGCCGCCTGGAGCTTTGTTTGTTTGTTTGTTTCAAAGCAGTCGTCACTAACCATGCTTGAGTAGTAAGGTTCCTCATCCAATTCATCTTAATTTGTTCGTCAATTTTACGCAAAGGCGCTGCTACGGCATATGCTATTTTAGTCATTTACTAACCATAAGACTTAGGCGTAGTATTGACAAAATAAATGAAAGATATCCCTGAAGAATTTCCAACTATTGTAATCAGCATTTACAACAGCTGTACATTTATATATTTGTAGTTATTTTTTTTCATTTTATGTTTTATTTATGTCGTTAACCAGATACGTTGTCATAATATGTCATTGATTGAATATTCACTTAGTATACATCAGTCATATTTTCAGCATTTTCTAAAATACAGATCAAAATACAATTATACTTATTAAGTGTTTTAATTTTAATGTCAATATATATAACGCAGACATAGCTGGAATAAATGCCAGACAGACACATTTATCAAAAAAAAACAGCCAAAAGGTCAATATTCAGTTCCATCAATTCAAAACACACGCAGTGGTTGTTCTCTTAAATTCAGTTACAGACAGGAAATTTCCTTTTTCTACATGCTACATTTGAAACGATCGTTGTACAATATTTGTTTAATGTCCCTCCATTTATGGCACATGTTTAGGATCATTAACAAATCCTTCAAATTTATTCTGTTGAATTTACGAAACAAAAAAGAACAATTGATGTGATTCGTGAAGATTTAATGTCATCTTGTTCGGATTAGGAATCCTTTTACCGTCCTTCATGTCATAATAAATTGTATGAGTTTCTAGCGGTTTAAATTTCATGTTTCACATTTACGAAGCAAATTTTGCAATAAATGCGCCACCAGCTATTATTTACAAATCTCTGCATCATTATCCCAATTCAAAATTAAATCATTTTCCGTGCGTAAAGCTGTCAGAATTATGTTTTATGATCGATGTATTAAATTGTTTAATTCATAAAGATCAGAATCCCCGCGAGCATCATTAAATGTCTATTTTGTATTAGGTATTTAATAATTTTGAATAATTCCCATGTGCGACACGATCGTTCAATAGTCGTGATCAAAACATGGGGACAGTATTAGCCATAATTACACAAACAGAAATCTTTATTGTAAATCGTACGCGGGAAGACTTTGATATAAATACTATCTTAAGCACAAAAAATGGTCTTTATCTAAACGTGGTCCCACTATTAATATGATAAACATGTATTGCTATATGGAAGAAACATTGAACCCCGGTCCGAAAACAAGTGGTCTTCTGTTAACGTGGCCTTAATATCGGGGTGGTCTGTAAAATCAGATTGCACTGAACAACCCATGTCAGTTTTAACTACAATTTCATGAATTCGATTTTGATAAAATCTATCATAAGATCGACAACAGTCTGAAATTAAGGCATGTCCGTCCGTCCATTTGCCAATAAACTGATTAAAGCGACCACCAACTTTCGGTGCATTTTCATTATTTTCTCTGCATCTCAACTTAATAGTAAGACCACCTTACGAGTGGTCCTAATATTGAGGTTTTACTGTTCATATTTTCATGATATCACATTAAAGAGTGCTATCTTAGCTGAGGATATTTTTGTAATATAAATTAATATTGAAATTTAAAGACAGCTAGTCAAAGTGTGGAGAAACCATCCTTAATTCATCAGAGTAAATCAACAATCATCATATCATTGTCTTATTAAAATGAATTTATAATTAAGATAGTAAAAAAGACTGCGATACACCTTACGTGGATCATTTCTATAACCACGTGACTACTATTTTGCAAACTTGCCATTCATAATATGAGAAACAAAATGTTTTAAAATAGTGTGAAAATAAATTCAAATGTACTTTTTTCGCTCCGACAGAAATAAAGGCATTTAGTAACTTTTCCAACTATAACCGTGGAGGAAGACCCCAGGTGTACACATAGGTAGAAACACCGACCTTCCGCAACTTCGGGACAGCTTCCCCAATGCAAAATGTCGTCGGGAGATTCGAATACCACAACCACTGGACCACGGAGGACCCTAAATGCAGTGTAACCAAGATAGACAACATGAAGGGCAACTGTTCCTTTTTTGACACGATCCATCAACGGAGGACCCTAAATGCAGTGTAACCAAGATAGACAACATTAAGCGCAACTGTTCCTTTTTGACACGATCGATTAACGGAGGACCCTAATTGCAGTGTGACCAAGATAGACAACATTAAGGGCAACTGTTCCCTTTGAACATGATCGATTGACGGAGGACTCTAAATGCACAGTGTAACCAAAATAGGAAACATTAAGGGAAACTGTTCCTTTTTTACCCGATCGATTGAGATGAGATTGAGATAATTTAGAGGTGAAACTAGACTAATATTATTTTAGCAGTAACACAAAACTTACACAATTACACCATATTGTAATTTTGAAGCGTTGTGTTGCTTTTATTTTACAACTTCATTCCAATACATGTACCGGAGCCTGTTTTTCGTATCTTGCTAAATTCTGAAGGTCTTGCAATTGCATACGCCTCTACGATAAACGAAATACGACAAAGCGGACAAAAGTTTCTTAAATAAGTAGAACCGTTCTACTCGTCTTTATAATTGATATAGGACAATGTATCACATTACTGTACCATTACGCTGAATCGTGTGAAAGTGAATAATATCATTTTAGACATTCAATTGTTTAATCAATTACGCACTTAAAACAGTTCACTCGACAATTAAGTAGTAATTTTACTGTAGTTACAGTTTAACCTTTCTTGTTTACTGAGTTTAATGATAACAGACACTTAGTCTGTGGATAGACGTTTAATTAAATGGAATAATCATTAAATACGATCTTGACATTTAAATGGTACACCTTTATTTTTGTATCGAAAACAAAAGTGTGTCATAGTGAAATTGGTTATCGAGGGATAATTTAAATTGCAAACGGTTATATATATGAATTTAAATCTCACTGGGCTTAATTATTTGTAGTTTGGGGTAATATTTTACATCTGTATCCCGACATTGAAAAATTACTGATCACTTCTTAATATAGCGAGTATGAACTATCAAAGTATTGTTTACAATAATATTACGCATTTACTTGTCTCGGGGGTTCAAATTCTTATCCCCATCAGTACAAACTTGATCTGTATTTTTTAAAAAAAGAAATGAAAATAATAAAGCATAAGTCTAAAATGTGATTAGGAATAAAAATTGTAATGTAATAATATTTATATTTATTAGGTCATGAATGAGTTAGTGAAAAAGTCATATTACTACGTTATAACTGGAATGTGGATGGTACCACTAATGAATAGATTGTAAAGAAAAGCGACAAATTTAATAGAATATCCGAATAACTCATCAATGTGGATGATAACGCTTGGGACTGTATGATAACTCATAAATTTCCATGATAACTCCGGGGGGAATTGTTCAATACAAGCGTACTTGAAAGTAGGCCTTTTATTTGAGCATTGTTGCCTTCGATTAAATAATGGCAGCAAAAGCTGGCAAAATTGTAGAAAATAAGAAAGCTTAGTATGATTGTTTTGAGTACAAAAAAGCGACTGTACCACGTACACAATGTAAAAACAAAGATAATAAATGACCAGACATTATTCAAACCGCTAAAGTCGTATCACTCCATGGACATATCTTCCGCAGTAACAAATTGATCAAAGTGACAAAGTGTAACAAATAAATGACTTTTCACCACAAGGAATGTTTCTCAAATAGGAGGCAATCAAACTAGTTGTCTCACAAATCGTTCTAGTCGTGATACGCTTTACGTTAAACAATAATAAGCATTCGCAACCGTAACAAGAAAGTCTGGATAACATCAAGCGCACATACACAACAAGGCATCTTCTAGTCACACGAAAATAGAAATCATGAAGAATGTGTGTTTTATTTTATCCTAAAAATTCTCCGTGAGAATAAGGCGTTCTCTACCATTGATTAAATTGGATCAACAGTGTAGACACATAGTAAACTATTCAAAGGTTCGCAAGATCAATGTTTATAGTCATAAGATAATTATATACTTTATTTCGTAAATCCTGTAAGCCATGCAGCCCATGGGGGAAATAACTACAGTAAAACCTCACATTAAGACCACCTCAATATTACGACTACCTTGATATAACGACCACTTATTTTCGGACCGACTTTCAATAACTCCACTATAATTCAACTTGTCAATGAGACCATCTCATTATTACGACCATTTTTCTGGTCCCCAAGGTGGTCTCATTATCGAGGTTTTACTGCACATGCATACATATACAAAATTAGAAGTTACGGAACTTTTCACCTAAATAGTTTTCCTGGACTGCACACTAACCAGTACTAACTTACCCTTCCACAAGGAGCAACTTCTCCACATATTGTCATTTTTTTACAAATTTTCATAGAAGGGTATATCCTGCCGCGACCGGGATTTGAACCCGGATCGCCGGGTTACAAGTCCAGCGCACCGAACCCTGGACCACGGCCGCGGCCATAAAGAGTATGAAAGAAATACATGTATACACAGCCGGCCGTTATTTAGGAATGTGTCTTTCATTCAAATGAATGCTGAAGAGTGGTCGTTGCAAAAAGGTAATGATTATTACGTGTTTAACCGTATTTAATGTGTTCGTACGTGAGACCAAATCCGTTTGTGCTGAGTTTGTTTATTTTGAAGCCCTAAATCCTATCAGCAATCTATCGTTTTTTATATGTTTAACAACGCACGAACAAATCCTTTAAGGGAAGTGTTTTCCAATCTTGGTACGATAAGGAATAAACTACAGTACCACTACTTCCTTGATAGTTTGCTAGCAGATACATAGTTGTATTTTGGGAGAAGATAATAGACACAGTTTTCTCGTAATTAAATGAATATCAATGGGTTTGCTTGGACAATGTAATATAAGTTTGTAAAAAAAAGAATTCATACAAAAATAAGCCCAATAGGCTGTTTACACCTGTCGTTTTAAAGATCTATCAGTAAAATAATAAACAATATGTTCCATTAAAATTTAATTTTATTACACAAGCGAAATATCGTTTTGGGGAAATTGTTGTTAGAAAACTGAATTATGTATTCCATTCGAGATAAGGTTACTATCATTCATTGTATTTTATCTAATTGTGTTTTAAGAACGCCTTTGCGTATTTAGTACCAATTGAATGAAAATATACGATGTTTTACAAAAGACAAACAAGATTTACGTCTATATCATAATTGATTTTAAACTGTAAACAAAATTTCTATACCTAATGTATTGCATAATTGCAGTTATGAATGGTTTGTTGCAAGAAAATCGTTATTATTGTCCAAATAATCAAATAATCAGAGATGTACATTTATACCAGTTATTACAAAACTGAAATAACAATTCTGGAACTTTGTCAAAATAAGGATGTGAATATTTGATTACACCGAACTTGAAGACAGTAATTGGAAGCATTTGACTGAAATTTAGTTCACGTCGAAAAATTGTATTCCTAGTCAGCAAGTTAGTACGCAAATCCAGTTTTTGTACTTAAAATATGATGCCCAGACGATAAAGGCATTCACCAGTATGTCTTTCTGTACCAATGTCAAACAGAAGGTTATATAGTGAACAAATTAGCAATATCTGTATATTTCTGATGCTATCTTGTCTAAATTCGACCGAAGTTTGCCGGATGGGTGTGAATGAAAATTATGTATTTGAACGAAGTTTGCCGAATGAGTGTGAATGAGAATTACATGTTTGAACGAAGTTTACCGAATGCATGTAAATAAGAATTACGTGTTTGAACGAATGGTTATACAGGAGAATTTCTCATTCGACCGAAGTTTGCCGAGTGAGTATGAAGGAGAGTTACGTACTCAACCGAAGTTTGAATGGGTGTGAAAGAAAGTTACGTAATCAACCGAAATTATCCGAATGGTAATGAATAAGAAAAACAAAACATCCGAGTGGATAGGCACTTATTAGGAATTACACATAAGTGCTTCATAAACCTAATCACCGTTAGGTGTCATTATTACAACCTCCTTTCCTCGTGCTAGAATCAAGACACCACATAATTATGTAATAATCTTGTGCACTGAACCTAAGGGAACATTCAAATTATTAATGGTACCACATTTACCCCATACCACCATTAGGCATGTCAAGCAACTATTCATTAGCCATTATCACCATTGTAATGTTTCTATCCATAAGAAAATAAAGTGTTATGTCATTACGAGACACGCCTCGTATGTATGGTAATTTCATGGTGACTCCAAGTTTTAACAATGAAGCCACCCTTGTTCTTAATAAAAGCGACACAATGCGGCAATAAATAAAGGTTAACTACTTTACTTGTTATAGCCCCAAAGCCATCTGCATTAAAAAATATCCCTGGAAAAATCACTTGTGATCCATTGACACAAATACTGTCTTACATAAAAAGAATTATATCTATTATAACATAGAGCGGAGGGTTTATAAACGCAAGTTTGTTCTCTGAACTGACTAGGTCTCCCCAAATGCTCTGACCACATTCGTGTATATTTGGATTAATAAAGGGCGTATAATGTCTTTTATATCACTGCAAACGCCGTTATCTTGTCTATTGTAAGAAGAACAAACAGCAATCTGCACGCAATGTGCACTGATGTTATATTTTTAAGACCAACAATACTGCAATAATTCATCTAATGCAAGTTGTTTTGCAAAAGTAGGAAGAGCAATCAGCATAATGGAGCTTGCATGTTACTTACAATACAATATAGTTAAAATTGCATCCAGTGAGACAGCTTGGGACTAGTTGCTATAGTGATCCTTACAGATAGATGCCAAAGGGCCGTTTTTTTATCAGAAATTATTTAGCACAAATGATGACCATGATGAGACAGCGAATCACACCCACCCACGTTCGTACGCACCCTCAAACACGCGCGCACACACGCTGTTTCCATAATTCAACATTGCGTACTGAAATGGATATATTACTTTAATGCAGGGCAGAAGTACATAGGAAGTTTGGTGCATGTGCAAAAAATTAGGGCTGCAACAAATGTAAAACTCTACGGATCGGATCCAATCGAATCCGAATGGTGAATTTCGAATACTTCCGATCGAATCCTACTGTAACTTTGCTATTTAGAACTACATGGCTACAGAACGGCGAAGAATTTACTTAACAACTTTAATATATTCTGTAACAATACTAATCTTATCGTAACATCCGTCAGATTTTCCGCAATAATGATTTTTGGGCGGAGGACGAGTGGTCTTAGTCGCAATGTTTTCAATTACAGAGAACATGTGCCACGCCCAGGACGAAACCATCGACCGTAAGCCTAATGCTCTACCTATTTAACAAGCGGACTGGCAGGCAATAAAACTCCGAAAAAGTTGAATAACTTTAACAGTTACCATGATTTAACATCACGGTTTAATGAGAAAACAAGTGTCTAAAATGCTGACGTACTGCGTTTAAACTCTTACTATTACAGTTTATGATAGACATTTATTGACGCGTTCTGTCAATCAAAGCTTTATTCAATTTTTTCAATGTAAATGATTAATTATGATTTTATTACATGAGTGATAAAGAGTAATAAAGCTACCACTTTATATGTTTTACAAGTGTTTGAACTTTGTGCCAGTGGAATAAAAATTCTTTTTTGCCCACGAACTTCAAATTATGAACTAATGATAGCATCAATGTTACGAACCTACAAATTCATAATGTGATCATTTAAGATTCCTGTATGAAGCCTTAAGAATATGGAGGCGTAGAAATATGTGAATTAGGGTGTTGATAAATGTACAAAAATAAAAGGGTCACATTGATTATGAAAATACGAGAGAAAAGACTACAATAATAAAAAAATGAAAACCAGAGACACTGAGAGAAATGGCACCAAATTAGATAAAACTGCTAGTATCAATACGAAACCAACCCAGCATGTGTTTCATACAATTCTAGAACAGTAATGAAAAAAAAGAATCAACGTCATAATACCGTTGTAGGAAAACAATATATTCTTGTAAGGTAGCCAGTTTTGGTTACAACAATTATATTTTTGTGAAGTAAGGCAGTTTTCTAATGTTGATATAAGACGTTCAGAGGTCGGAGTACCTGCACTTGTCTTTTCTTGGTAAACTCGTACTAGGAGATGTTCTAGCTCCAAGTTAAGATAACAGTAGCCTTGAGTTATTCCATTTTATTGTTTAACGCCGATAATGAACTTTTTTTGTTTCCACCAAGTTTATCTAGAACAATCGGATTTCCTAAGGGCAAATAACGGTGATGTGCGAGATGTTATTCAAATCTAACATAATAGTAGGTTTTTAAGAGTAGTTAAATGTGAGTTACTAAAAAAAGAAAACAGAAAACAATATCTGGGCATATGGCAGTCTTCTTTTCACTCTAGGATTATTATTTACGGAGCGGATATTCATCAAAAGCCATAATCTTCTCCTGTTTAAACAATTTTATTACTGATTGTTACAAATTATCAAACAGCTTAGTAGACAAAATGTGATCACGGAAATGCGTGATTTGTCAATTTCTCTTGATGTTTTATGCCTTACAGTTTATTTATTCTTCAGATAAAACAAACCCGTTTAAGATCGATTTATTCATATAAGACTGTCAAAATTATATCAATTTTCATTGAAATGCTAATTGAATAGAGAATCGAAATACGACCAAGTTTGACGTATAACTATTTGAACTATTTCCTGATCTGAATCTCAAAGAAATGACTGACCGCTAACCGGATTTTTACAACAAAATATCGAATTGAACTACTTGATTCACAATATACGAGGGTGGATCAAAAATGGTTTATATATTTATCATGCATAGGAATAAAGTCCTACAAATTACATCATAAAAAATTTCGATCTTTTGTCAATGTGTATGCCTAGTGTCGTGATTAGATTATCATGTTATGAAGTAACAATAAGGTAAATAGAAGCATTAAAACGCTACCAGCGCAGCAGACGCCATTAATACAACGTCAATGACTTCGCGTGCCGAGGAGTGACGTCATAAACCAAGAAACTTTGTTCATATTTTATACATTGTAGAAGTACCTTATAAATACTATAAATCTCATTTTGAGGTCGCTTCAATATTAAGACCAACCCGCCTGTTTAGTTCAATGTTGGATTTATGAGTTCGAAACCCGGACGCGGCACATATTCTATGAAATGATTTGGTCAAACACAATGCGACTAACGCCATACGTCCTCCACAGCATGAAAAAAGTGTGGACTTGAAATCAAACTTTGTGGAAAATAAATTGAAGACAAACTATAATGTGTTGCTGACTGTCAAAATAGGAATTGACGACTTCAGGTGCACACTGCACCAGAAATGAACCGCGACATATACTGTATTCCAGCAAACAAGAACAGCCATTCCTATTTTTATTTTATTGTTTAAGACATAAAGGATCTCATGTACTAACAAAACAAGATAAGCACTTTAAATCTGTCTCCCGCCTGAATTCGTGTCCTGTTAAAACTGTGGTGTAATTCGACTAAACTTGCGTGTGATGGAAGTATTGCAATTCTGAGTTTAAAATTCTCTGAAAATTAGAAGTTGGCATGTTGAACGAATTAAAATGGGGAAACTTTGGAGTGGAATTTTATGGTTACGCTATAATTCCCAAAATAGAACACTTAGTCACACATTTAAACGTTTTATGTCCTAATTGATCCAAACTTTGGAATAATGTCTGCAACATTCACGTTATACATAATGATCGAAAATGTTCCAATTAAAATCTTTCTACTTTTTTGTTTATACGGCCCAAAAGTCATTTTTGAATCAAATAAAGGCATTTTCTGGGACAGTTTCATCACACATATATAATATATGTCTTATATACAATGTAGCAATTTCTAAACTTACAATTATTACAATTAACCTTTGTTATAAAATAAACAGTGTTTTATTCTATTGATTATGTTGAGGATCAACCATTAGCTATTAAAGGTTAATGTCTGAATCGAATACCACCAGCAATATTATTAAAATGGTAAAAAATTAAAAACTGTTTAAATACGATATGCCTATGAAATGGTCCACTACAGATTCCGGATTTATAGTTTGTTATGCAAATTATGGAATTGCGTTTCACTCGCTTATTTCTTAGACAGAATGGAAACATATTATGATTACTAAATATGAGACCCGTTTTCTAGACATAAATTAACTTAGACTGCTATTTTCTAACAATATTTGTCTGTAACGAAAAATGTGTCGTATTGTTTACCTAGTTTAGATAGCAATTTTCTAGCTTAAAAGGCAAAGCACTATTTGTTTGTAACGAAAATTACGTCGTATTGTATTATTAAAGTCAGTTGTCTGAAATATATGAGAACAATATTTTATATTTTAAATGTATTAATTAAAACATGCCTGTAAAACGAGGCCCTGGAGTTGCGTCCCGTTGAAAGTAGTACAGCTACACATTGATATGACCTCGTAGATACATGGCATAATGTCACCAAAACACTCTAACACATTGACAAGACAGCTAGCATAAATAGTGGATTATGCTATCATGGTGATTCTTGTAACACCAGGAGGTAGCAGCGCAAATACTTGAAATATTGTTGAAAACAAGTGAGAAAACGAAAGATAACTAAATAAATTTGAAAAATCTCCAATAGAAAATACAGTAGAATAGTTTTTATCGTTAGTCAAAACACTTTCTATTTGTAAATATATATAAATAATTATTTCCTAGAACTGCTTAAACTTGTCAATATTTTAAGTTCAAAAGGTCGTCAGAAAAAAGGCACACCACGTGACGTTAGGTCACGTGTCTGTGAAATTACCAGATAGTTTTTAGTATTAAGGTGTTTAAAGCTCTCGACGCCTTACTATAAATGTGTTTCCTTTGTCAAGTCATTGTACGGTCATAATTAATATTGAGACCGAAATATAACTAATTGCCAGTTTATCCTTCTGAAGAATTGTGTAGCTTAATAATGGGTAAACGTGAGAAATCCCAACTAAAACGGACTTTAATAACACTGTAGGATGCTACAAAAAATATACGCCTCTTGACAAGGATATAAGACATCTTCTAATTGTGACAACCAGAATAGCTGTCTATAACTTTAGGGACAAATAACGGAGTGGATGAAGATATACGTCGCTGTTCGAGAACTGTGAAAAATGGTGTTGAAGGAGCATCAAGTTGAACTGAAATTCAGGGAAAAAAATAATGATTCAAAGTTTACGAACTAACCGCCTTACTGCAGATTGAGAACCACAATGCATTGCGCTTCAACGAGATAGTTACTCAATAACGTACGTTGGTAATTAAGTTATGTGCTAGTTGGAACATTTGACATTTTTTAAACAATAATAATAAAATCAGAGCTGTAAAATTGATTTCTTGCGGAAGCTGAGTAAATTGATAAAGTCACGTGATAAATGTATAAGATTCAGACGCTTGCAATTCAGACGCTTGTAATAATGTTTAAGGTTAGACAAGCGCCAGGGTGACATGTTTTATGCAGTAACAAGGTTCCCCGTAGACTCAGACCTATACTTTGCATCAAGGAACATTTGTTAATCAATGTCGATGCGTTTAAACTACGACTACCAGAGGCGAAAACAACGGTTTTTATAAAACACAATTAACAGTATGAGTAATTATAGACGTAATTTATTGTATATGTCTACGGAACACAACCGAGTTTTAAGCTAAGTTAGGAAATGAAATGGACAGTGCTAATTGATTGAAGAAGGAACATTTTACTCATACAGAACACGTGCAGTTCATTGGCATGCTAATCATGTGCCTCAATCACGGTATGGCATGTTTTGTATCCCTGATCAGCTTCCATGTAAGTCGACTATCAGCAGTCTGATTACTGTAACAATACGCGAAGTATGAATGTTGTAAAGAATATTAAAAACTGACAAAGCCGAACAAAATCTAACTACATTTTATTGTTTTTATTTTACCCTTTTTCAAAGTTATTCATGAACACGTTTGTTAAGACTGTCCAGTTGCCAAACGTCCGCATTTTTACCTAGAAAACAATTGTAATGATTCGGGACAAAACTACATTCATTTGATTTCATTTGTGCGTATAGTTGTCCGTCCGTCCATCCATTTATGGCGCATTCGAACCGAAAAGTAAGACAGGAAAAGCTTAATCGCTTAATTATACCTATGTTAATTACTCATGATGAACACCGTTAATCATAATAAAGATATATATGATGTGAAGAGAAATTTAGTGTTCAGTGTAGAAGAAATTGTGGATGCCAGCCCACGCGCCAATTTAATAACCAGAAAGAAAAATGTAGATTCTGATATTTATAGATGAAGTAGGGTCTATGTTTATTGTGAAAAAAATACTCAGTTTGTTCATCTTGTTCTAGTATGTCCTTTGTCTGCCAAAATTCGCTCAAAACATATAAACATATAACTTTGGACTTTACCAACCCACTTTAATTTTTTTGTCAACTAATGTCAGTGACTGAAGCTGAAAGTGTAAGAAAATTTGCAATGCATTTATTTTGTTCATTTAAGAAAGGAACAACCTTTTACTTTGTCTTGACATAAATAGTTTGTAGGTACTGGGTAAATACATGCCATGAAGATAGAGATAGAGATATAAAATATTCTATTGTTAGACGTAACTTTGTAAATCATATTCTGAACTTTTGTATAAATGTATGTAAACATTTTGTTATCCCAATGTGAAATTTTAAGTTTACGAATAAAGTTTCAAAGTTTGAAGTGTATTGGTCAAGGTAATGAGGGGATTTTTCCAGCTTTGACGATTAAAGAAGACCCAGGCATGCCCCTGGGTAGAATCATCGATCTTCTATGAGCCATGATTTTTTCTGGTCCCGGGTTGGATTCGAACTCATAACGGCGAGGGGTTAATGATTTCTAGTCAGAGACCACAAGATTCGACTTGCAACTACTCTAGAAAGACTAGCTATGAATGATATTCACATTGACCGGTCACCGGACTAAGTTACATGTGTTTGTCCTGTAAGTAGGCAATAGACGTCAACGGTAGGTCATTTCGAAGACATCGGTTTCATACCAATAATAACGTGTATGTAGGTCCTTATAGCGCTATTAACCAGATAATGATCCTAACATCATAGCATTTGTAGACCCCAATTAGCGCTTAAAACCATTTGTGGAGATGGGAATTAATCTCCATTGGTAACCAAAACAAAGTATGACGAAGATGTTTTCAAATTTATTCACAGTAAAAACTTGATATAAAGACCACGAGTGGACCAAACAATGCTAATATTGAGTTAGTCTAATCCTCATATAGACATAGGAGATTTTAGTATAGTGGTGTTTTATGGTGTACCGACAACTAAAGGTCATGAAGTGCGCATCAAAATGATAAAGATAACAATGATAGTAAGTAGGAAAACCAGTCTACAAATTCGTTGTAATGTTATAATAAGGTTCTCTTAATACGAGATGTTTCTAATTGCCCCAGACAAAACATGATCATTCGTATTAGCATAGATCACATGATATTCATAAACACATGAGTATTGTACAGTAAAACCTCATTTTATAAACGCCTTTATAATAAAACCACTTCATTATAATGACTGTAAGTTTACGGACCGGATTTCAATACTTACCCTAACTTCCAACTTGATTGTTCCTAAAAATTGTCTACTCATCGAAGTTATATTGTATAATTACTAAGGCAATACATCGACAAAGTCCAGCATAATTAATAATAGACTCCTCCAGATATATGTTATGAATAATACCCAGAGATTTATTGATTTATTGCAAAAAATTGAAATCTGTAATTACTATCAGGTGGACATTTATAGATAGATATTGGTTGGACATAAATTAGATAATAAGTGACCAGTCATTTTTATAGATGATTTATATTCGGTAAGCAGAACAGAACGGATGTTTATAAGACTTGTTCATAGCTATACGTCTACATAATACAAAATGCAAGTGCAAATATGTAAATACGTATATAAATACATTCTACATGTATACAAATGTATTACAAGTACATTGCATTACGTCATCGACTATAAATAACTGTATTATAGATAATAGCATTTGGTTCTTTACAAAGAATCATTGAAGTACGGGCTCTACTCTAAGTTTCTTATTTATATATTCAAATTTATAAACTCCCTTCATTTGATAGATCGGTAATTTTTAAATTAAAAAAAATGACAAGAAAAAATAAGGAGTTTAGTTAATCATGACTTGAGTCCGTTTAAAGAATCAGTCTGGAGTTGAGTCACATTAAATCCATCAATCTAGAGTTGAGTCCCTTTTATAGACGTCAATCAATCAGGTCAATACAAGATGTCAATCAGAATTTGAGTAACATTGAAAAAGCCAATCTAGAATTGTGTTCCTATAATGACGTAAATCAGGCGTTGTGCTCGTTGAAAAAGTCAATCTAGAGGTGTGTTCTTTTAAAGACACACATTGGAAGTTAGGTTTTCGGTTGGTGGATTTGGGTGAGGGAAGTACTTTGTGGAAGATGGGATATTTTCTTACCTATATTAAAAACGTCAATTAGTAGATTAGTAACTTTAAAGACACCAATAAGGTGTTAAGTAACTTTAAAGACATCAATAAGGTGTTAAGTAACTTTAAAGACATCAATAAGGTGTTGAGTAACTTTAAAGACATCAATAAGGTGTTAAGTAACTTTAAAGACATCAATAAGGTGTTAAGTAACTTTAAAGACATCAATAAGGTGTTGAGTAACTTTAAAGACATCAATAAGGTGTTAAGTAACTTTAAAGACATCAATAAGTTGTTAAGTAACTTTAAAGACATCAATAAGGTGTTAAGTAACTTTAAAGACATTAATAAGGTGTTGAGTAACTTTAAAGACGTCACTGGAATTCGGGCCAAAAAGACGATCGATTTCATCAAATCTTTATGCCGTGATTTGAGTTTGAAGATGTCAAGTTAAACTTTGACACAAGCATCAAATGTCAGCAGCAGTTCTCATGTGTCATTCAATTGGTCAATAGAACTAGTGTAGAGAAATTTGTGCTATCATTTCGACCGGACGGAGTCTAAATGTTGGTATCAGAAAGAACAATTGAGTACACCTATACATTCCAAAGGTGCTTTAGAAAATAAAGCATTCTATACTGGTGGTGTTTGGAAAACATTTGAATAATTTTCCTGGAACCAAAAATCCACGGTTTGAGATTAACAACACAGATCGCAGAGCTAGCATAATTTTTATTTCCCGCAAAATGCTCATGTCTAATTTGCCTTTTTCTCTTACCATAATGTTCAATTACCATAGAAAAGTATTTTAACGGCAAAACTTATTTTTCCTTGTACTAATCACTCGTTTTCGCTTCAAAACATTTAAAACCAATATCACTCTGTACATAAAGTTTTGAAGTGGGATATTTTCTGTTGTTGATGTATGTTCCAGTCGAAAGTGGGGTATCTATTTCTAAACATTAATAAAAACGCTTATAGTGCTCCGAAGATCTTCCAAATGCAAATTAGCATTTCTTATCAGTTAGTACGGAAAGTGCAACATAAACGTTTTTGCATTGCATGCAAAATTTATAAATGACAGAAAATTGAATTTTACGCTCATGAAAAGCTCATTTAGCACCAAACACATAACGATGTGCATGTATGTGCTTTTGTCGTTAAGGAGTTGAATGAAAGTTGAAATGTTTATACCAATTATCAACCAAAATTAAGGAACAATTTAATCTTAAATCGACCAATTTCAGCAGCGCTCAATAAGAGGCGTCAAATGGGGTGCATTGTATGTCACAATATGTAACAATATTTCAACAAGGCAACTCTTCGTTCCGTTCATTTGCACAGTACCTAAAATTACTACTCACGAGCAAACATGAGAAAACCAATAAGCTGTTTAATATAATTCATAATAATCTGCACAAAACGCTAGATAAATCAAGCTTATCGCAAACGCTGGTAAGAAAAGAGGGGCAACAATTGTTGTTTTAGAGAATGTGAGTTTGCAATTGAGTTACGCCCCTTCGCACCTTCACAAGTATGTTAGTCTTCATAATACTCAATAAAATGTACATTACGTTCATACTGTTTTAACAACGGGCGGATTAGATGACAAAAAAAAACGGATAACGTACACGATGTTGTTAACAGCAAAACCATCGCAAAAAGAATAAAACTGTTTTTTTGGGGAGCAAAACTTTCTCAATAATTCGTTCCTAGAGATGACAGAAAGTCTGAGATTCAGTGTGGTTACAGTTTTCGAGTGCTTGATGAGCTTCTCTCAGACCCATCCGGGCAATTTCACTTCTCCATGAATAAGTTACTGTCTTCTTGGATTAGAAAAGAGAAAGTTTAGCCATCTGATTGGCTTAAAATGCTGGGAAAACACTGAACTGGCGACATCTTTGTATTGTCAAATCTTATTTTGAACTGTTAGTTTGATTTAAACTGCCATTTCCCGGTTTTCATTCATTGTTTTGAATCGACAGAAATAAAGGAAATGTTTAGATATACACACTTCGGAATATACGATAGACAAACAAATAAATGAATGGACCCATTTTGCAATAAAAGCACACTACAGTATATTATTGAAGCTTTTGAAAAACTGAAAACCGGTCATTTTCGCTCTTTTGTTCCATGAATTCAGCTTTGTTTCAAAATGGATCACCGACAAAAAGGAGTTTGCGGCTTGTTCTCCTAACGGAAGTAACATTGAATATGACTATTAAATTCATCGATAGGCCTTTGATTGTTTTTTCCAAATTTAGTTGTTCCGAGTTTACTTTCACGTAAATATTGAACGAGATTTGCTTATAATTCGTAACTATGAGAGAATAGAGTTTCATGAGTGTTGTATTTTTGTGAGCGTCTAATAGCAACAGTTCGGTTACATTTGATTGTAAACTTTCGGTCACAGCTGCAGTGTTAAAACTGGTAAATGACATCATTTAAAAAACAAATATGGATGTAAATATATCATAATACAGGATTTATATTGATAATATAAGGAGTTATATTGATAAATATACAAACAAAAATTCAACATGATTTACACTGATATATACGTGCTATGTTTCATATATAATTCATTGCTTTACGGCCATTCATATGCGTTCCGGTCAGGAGACAGCATTCTTAATCGTAAGTTCACAAACCATTTATCTAAACTGAAAGACCTCGCACCAGTAACATTTCAGGCTTGTCAAAAAGCTTGCAAAACACGTGTTTCATGTCAATCAATCAATTACAACAAACTGCTTAGCTTGTGTCAATTGCACTCTATAATAAGCGGCAATTCTCAAGACATTATTAAAGCCAAAGGTTGGATACATATGGAAAACATCGAAGAGGATATCGGATATTGTGAAGATAACACCTGCCTTCCAGGCGAGATTTGTATTGAAAATGGGACCTCATACACATGTAAACATGAAGAGTGTCTTCCTGTAAAGCAGGGAAATGACAAAGGTAAAGGTAACATGAACGACATTGGTTCAAGAAAATTCATAAACTGCACTGATGGTTACCTGAACATCGTCACGTCTTTGTTTATATGTAATGACACTGGGAAGTGGATTAGTTCGGGTGAATGTGAACGTGGTCATTGCTCCTATCCGGAAATAGATGAAAACGTTATTTGGAAGCAAGCAGAGTTGATTGCATCTAACGGCGTTTTGTATCTAAATGATAGTAATTCAATATATTCGGACCTTGCAAACGTTTCCTATACAAATGGATCAAAGTTGACATTTTATTGCACCGCGGGATTGACTATGTTCTGGTCACATGAGAAGTATTGTGTCAATGGAACATGGTCATCAGAGCCCTGGTGTTTTAATACGAGCATTGGGACATATTGCCAGAATGCACGAGATTGCGACGTGCCGAAATTACCACATTCTTCTGGAATGAACTGTACCAACAACATGTGTGATTGTCCTTTTGGTCATGGGTATAGTTACAGTCGATTTCAGTGCTTTGACAGGTGCCCGAATGACGATTTCGCAAATACGTTTCGAAAAACCGCCGGTGTAGTTACGTATAGACATAATGTAAGAGTCTTATATGGTTTAAGTGAGAATGCATGTAAAGACCGTTGTATAAATGAAAACGATTTTGTCTGTAGATCATTTGAACATACATTAAGTGACATGTGTGATCTACAGACAATAGTGGCTGCAGATGTCCCCGAAAGTATTTCATACGTGTTCACGACGGCATCTTATTTTCAAAGAGACTGTCTTTGATTAATACTCCTGTTGACCGGTCTTTGTGCCTGTGTGACAAATATTAGAAACACAGTATTACTTACACTATAAGCTGTACTATATTTTCAATTTCATAAAAGTTCAGCTAGTCTAATACTTCATGACGGACATACTTAAAAACTATTGGTTTTCGGTTAAAAGGATTTAATTTCTATATACAAATGTTTTTCAACTGACAACGATTATTCTCTGCACTGGCTTCCGATAGCAAAAGTTTGACAAACGCTCGGCTACACTTTGGAATAGTCTGCCAGTAGAAATGAGATCGATAGACTCATTGATAGTTTTTAAGAAAGCACTAAAATCTCATCTATTTAAAATGGCTTATTAGTGACATTGAAGTGAATTTAAAACTTGTTTTATAAGGCGCTATATAGAGCTTTTCAGTTCAACTCAATCCAATTATAAAATCTGGATTAAGATAATTCTTGTGTACATTTGAGACACAATTTTCGTTATAAAATAGGTCTTATGAAATTAAGGGCCCGCTGTATGTTCCATATAAGTATACAATACCTTCTAGACATTGACCAGAAAACTTAGAACTCCCCTCCAAACTTTCCACTGACAAAAGATTTTTCCGTCATCAAAAATACCTGTTTTATTTTGCTCGCGCGCTCGTTTGTTCGGTCGGGTGCTCGTTGTTTCGTATATGTGGTCGGTCGTTGGTATCTGTGATCTATGCGATTTGATAATTTGTAATACAAAAGGAGAGAGGGCGGGTGTCACGAGATGCTGTAACGTGTGAAATAAACTTCAGATACGAGAGTTCAAATAACATTTTAACATGTCATAAACGTAAAGATTTGGACGAAGGTCATCAAGTATGGATGCACTAGTGGGACAAATGTGAGGTCAGTGTCCAAACATTCTTCTCGTCCAGTAGTGGTGTCCATGTTTACCTATATTTCAACGAAATATGTCCTACATTCAGGACATTTTAAACAGATTTTTTCAAGTAATAAGATGAAAGGTTAAGCGTGTCACTAATCTATTCAAATCCTGTTACAACATAGTCTTCAATTACAGCATACATGTTTTCCTCTCGATTGGACTACACGCGAACAAAATTTGTTATTATTTACTTTGGGCAAAATGACAAATTCGGTCGTATAATTATGCCGTATCAGTATGTTATAATTGAGTGTAATATATAAACTTGTAGTACATAATATATATATATATACACAGAATGGCTCGAATTCGCCAGTAAAAATAATTCAAACTTTTTGTCAAACAGCTTTTAACAGTGTTTCAGTTTTAATACGCACAGTGGCGGACAGTTAATATTATCCAGGGTTCTAGGAGTCTGTACGAGTACGAACCTTGTTCTCCATAAGAAAATTCATAAATGGATGTATATACGCCTACAACAGATGCATCTGATAATAGAGGTAAATCTTTCCATGACAACACATCAGTTGACATAGGACGAGGAAAACTTTATCATGTTTATCCGTTAACTTGCTTTAACCGCAACCATGAACCCGGGTTAAATTTACGGATATCTAAGCAGTAATTCAACCAAAATTAAGTAAGAGAGATATTTGCCATCGCGGCGTCCTTAAACCAAGTGAGTATTCGCAACTATGGCCTCTTCACAAGAGACACACTCAAACAAAAACAGAAGAAAAAAACAAGAACACGTGACCCAGTCACCTCATTTGACCTGATAATTACCGGTCCATAGTTAAATTGACTTAATTTACAATATGACAAAGCAAGAACCCTGTGTTTTATATCCTGTATAAAATAAATTCTATAATCAAGCAGCTGAAATCTATAAAAAAAATCTAAAATCGTATAAACGTATCGTTATGAAAATCAAACAAACATATACAAACATTATATTGACGAACCAAGAACTTATATTGATGAGCTATTTGTATGATAAGCTAAACCATTGACTTGTTTGAAATATTTACGGACACATCTATGTTTAACCAAGTCGTTCAAACAAACAATACCAACAATAACAACTGGCTACCCTTTTAACTTTCTCAATATTTTGTAACCAGGTATAATGGACCAGAAAAGTTACCCAATTCAATACCATTGTACCTCATTGATTGTTGAATATTTTTATATGGCTGGTTAGCATGTATGTATCATATTACACTTATACCCAACTTTAGCGTCAACAGATAAGGTAGTAAATTATAAAATCATAAAAGGAAAAAAACTTTGAACTTCTGTTATTCAAAAACTATTTGAGTAATACAGTAGAAACCCATCATATCGAACCCGCTTATATCGAATTACGGCTTATATCGATATAATTATAAAGTCCCGAATCTTACCCTTCTTTTTGCATTTCAAAAAAATGCGCTCACTTCGAATTCGTTGGTCTCGATATTTTTGTATATCGAATTAAAGTTTAGGTCTCAAACATCGATTTTCAACTATACAGTGACCATCTATGTCGAACTAATTATGTCGCCGGTTAACAAAAGAAATTTGTATTCCCAATGCAAACGAACGTTAGAGATCAATGTTTCGTCTTTAATGTGACATAAATGGTGACTTTGTGAGATTTCTATTATCTGTCCCATTTTGGGATTTTGGAGTTCACATTTTTGTGACATTGAAATAAGAAGGGACCGAAACTTTACCTTCGAGTTTAAACACTGTCCTGTGGCCCAATTTTGTATACCAATTGTTTAATTATTTGAAGAAACACAAGGTCTGCCTAATCGCAGAAAATTGTACCAAAAACATCTTTCGAAAAAACATTTTACCAAGAAATGTCCAATTTTATGGATATAGATATACATGTATACTTATCGAAACTTTTAACGCTTACATATTTACTCACAACTCAAATATTGACATTTTCGCGTGTGTAATTTGCCTTATATCATCCAAATGTCGACTAACTATGAATGATTGGTTGCAATATCATTACACATCGGTATTGTATACAGTGCAACCTCTCCAGAGCGGCCCTCTCTTGAGCGACAACCTCCCTTCAACAACAGCATGCTTTTCACCCCACTGTACGTTCCGACTATTTATTTGACCTCTCCAGAGCGGCAACCTCTCAACAACGACATAATTTTGCGTCTCCCAAAGGGTGTTGCTTTAGAGAGGTTACACTGTATATGAACAAACACAAGTATGAAAATAATTTAACAGACTTTCTAGCAAAAATATTCATCGAGGAACCGGGGAGCGTTAGAAGTACGACTGAGTTTATATTTGAGTTTGAATCCATCAGGGATCAGAAAATATCATATCTAACATTAATAATATCTAAGCAAAATAAGAAAAGGCGTAAAAAATTGTTTGTTTCTGGTCACATGCTCATTAAAAATAGAGTAGTAAGATCTGGAGTTTTAAGCATTTCACGAGGGGCATTCTGAAAGTTCAGATAACGGGTGCGGGTTAGTAAACATGCTCTTACCTACTCGACCATTTGTCTGCCATCTTTTAAACGAGCTGACCATCTAACAACAGTAGGATATAACAGCGCATCATTTCCACATACTTTATCTAAATCTGCCATCTTATTTTAATATAAACCCTCTGCTCTTTGTAAGCCGTACTTGTAACTGAAACGCTATGATTGCCAATGCATAAAACCACGCCCCTTTTAAAGCGCCACAGAAACTAACCAGCACGCCTTGCACGGGAATAACGTTCACAGGATGTGACCTGTCCTCACGCTTTCTGTTCATGTATACTTAAAAAAATCGATAAAGTATTGCGAGTTATACGCCCATTATCAAAACTTTTAATATTTTTTTGATTTTTGTGCGGAAAAGTAAAACAAAAATGAGAAAGTGTATGTACCATTCCTCGATATTAATAATAAGCCTAGGGTCGCGGGAAAATTTAGGATGGGTCGGGTAGCCAGAAACAAACAACTTTTTACGCCTTATTTCATTGATACTCATTGTCTTGACTTACAATACTTACTATCAAACGAAAGCACTTGATAGTCTTCAAAGAGTAAGTCATAAATCTGAAGTCTAGTCCCTTACAAATAAGTCATGATAGAAATTAATTTGAATACAGTGCAACCTCTCCAGAGCGGCCCTCTCTTGAGCGACAACCTCCCTTCAACAACAGCATGCTTTTCATCCCACTGTACGTTTCGACTATTTATTTGACCTCTCCAGAGCGGCAACCTCTTAACAACGACATAATTTTGCGTCTCCCAAAGGGTGTTGCTTTAGAGAGGTTGCACTGTACTCCTAATAAACAAGATAGTTAAGAGTTAATCTCAGTAAAACATTCTTATTTTCTACCACAATCGCAATACTTCGTTTAAAACTGTACCAAGTCGCTGGTGGAGGAACAGGGAACAGATCATTTAGAATCTTAGTGAATATCCACAAATGAGAAGCTACTAATAAACTGAATAAACTGAGATGAAAAATAGCATAACACCTCTATTTGGCAGCCACTTCAATATAATGACCACCTTATTTTAATGGCCACTAATTTTCAGCCTCGATGCAAAATTTCCCTATATGTTTAAATGGATAATGAGACCAACTCAATACAGTATATTGACGACGTCTCTTTCCGTCTCAAGGGCGGTATTAAAGAAACGAGGATTGACTGTATAAAGGGCTGATATCATTGTACCATGTTCATATCATAATCATGGTATACTCCGTATTGTGTCAAACTATAGGCCCATGTTAAACAATTGGAGAAATGCTTGGCTGACAGCTGATCGTCTTATCAGAAAGACGGAACCAGACATTATTAAACAACGCAATAATTTAATCCCGATACATTAAACCATGTATAAAAACACAGATTTCTCTGTAGGAGATTGGTATGAGTATAATACGCTGTCAAGGTTTGTTTGACCTGCTGACCATGTTTGTCTTATAACACAAACAAACATGAAACTAAAGGTCAAACGTGTGATACAAGTGACGTATAAGAACGAAGTACGTAATGATGAAACTGGTTTAGGAATTAACAGTAATCGTAAAGGTCAGATATCAAGTCCATGCATGAAGAACCAGTCTCCGGTAAAACAATTATCTGAACTAAAAAGGCGACAAGGTCAAGGTGAATTCTGGTACCAAGTAATTTCTAGTAAAATAAGCGTGCTTTACATCCATCGTTTAATCTCATTTGTGACATCTTTCCTTGAACTGAGTAGTAACGGAACGTTTATTGCCTCCATGGTCGGTAGTTATGGTCCCGGATACATGTAAGGAAGTTGTCCAACTAGCTCGCGGAAGGCCAGTGTACGTCTGGTGTATTTCTCCACCGTTAAAACGAAATGGTTGTTGGTACTACGCAAGACCCGAACAAATATTACTACATGCCAAGTTAGTTCGGTCGGTTCGTGCTTCTCCGGGACATTTTAACAAAAGATTCTGTAGCCACAACCACATTAGAAATGGAAGTAGTCAGTAGGTTACGGAATGATAGGTAGCGAGTAAGTACTGTTATGTTACTCTAAAACATTGATTCAGTCATTTTATCAAACGCCGCACGTTTTTTTTAAAAAATTGTGTTTATAAATAACGAAGAATGAAAATAAGGAATTAAAGGTTTTACACACAGCTGAATATTACCATCATGTAGATGGAGACAAATATAACTTATGATGAGAGTTTAAAGTAGGTTTTATTCATTTTAATGACACGTATATTCATTTTACTACGCTTGTGTGTGTGAAGCTCCCCTATATGGATTGTCCGCATTCGGATGAACTCAACTCGAGTTGTTAAAATTTAGTTGAAGTGTTGATAATATTTGTGGGTGGCGTAAAGTTGGAACGCAGTTCGCGATTCCAATTGCGAACTGCGTTCCAACTTTATACAACTATATTTGTGCACCATCAGATTGGTTATTTAACCATTTTGCACTCGCATGTTGGACGTCATTAACAGAAATTAGAAATACCAAGAACAGAACCACACGCTTACATTTTATTTATCAATTGTATCTACCACGTAAGCATACGTCTGCAATCGCATTCGTATATGCATCTGACAAATTGAAATATTGAATCATTAGATATTAAAAGGATACACATATATTTACATAGTAACCTAATAGATCTACCTAACGTGTGTCCTTGAGCTTTTTTAGGAAAACGGTAGAAACCCATAAAATACAGTGCGACCTCTCTAAAGCAACATCCTTTAAGAGAAACAAAAGTATGCTGTTGTTGTGAGGTTGTTGCTCTGGAGAGGTTAAATTATTAGTTAAATCGTATGGTAGGAAAAAATCATGCTGTTGTTGAAGGCAGGTTGTTGCTCAAGAGAGGGCCGCTCTGGAGAGGTTAGATTATTAGTTAAATCGTATGGTAGGAAAAAATCATGCTGTTGTTGAAGGCAGGTTGTTGCTCAAGAGAGGGCCGCTCTGGAGAGGTTGCACTGTAGATATTAAAAATGGGATTGAACAGACCAGACGTAACCAAGACTACAAGGTGGTCCACAAACGAACAATTCAGGTTGTGTTCATATACATTGTACAAATAAAAATGATACCGTTAAAAAAATCAAAATACATCACGCGTCAAAGATGTATCCACATCACATGTGGCTAGTCTATCAATTGTGCGCCCTTGAAACAAGTAAAACATTGTTTATTTTGATGTCCAGAAATCTGGGACAAATAAACTTAGCCTTACTTGTCATCGTTATAGCATGATTAAGAAGTATTAAGAAGTCATGATTGTATCATGAATTTGGTGAATGGACCCATTTCATGTCTTTCATATTAGCAATTTTGACCCAGGGGCTGGTGTGCTGTGACGTCAAAGTGCTAGATATATGACAATCGCTCTGATATCTGGGTCAAGCTAAAAAGCTATATAAACCCAACACCGGTCTGATGTAACTCCATTGTCCGTTTTGGCTCAAGAGAATACTCATTTTAGTTTTTTCAAATTAAGCTTAAAAGGCTTTTAGTGGCAATTGGAAAGATGATTCGAGCTTCTCCGCACTATAAGGAAATAATTGCCATTTTCATATTTGTGAGCTGCATTCACGGTAAGTATGAATATAATTGTTATAAATACGTTAATTCATTTTAATGAGAAAGTAGCTGATTATTAAAATTTCAAGGCACAATCGGTATTAGTTTCGACTTTAAATGAACAATTTCTGAATTTAAAGAAACATAGAACTAAAGAATTGTACCGTTAAACAGTTGTACCATTAAATAGTTGTACCATTAAACAGTTGTACCATTAGCTTCTCTGATATTGTTTTTATGTAAAAATACTGCATCAAGCATTTTATCGAAAATCATTTAGGTTATTTACAGAACAAATGAGTACTTTAGAACGCGCATTATGGTTTATGTTTTTAGATGTTTGTTTTAGCGTAATACAAAATACTCATTAAGAATATTTCTTTGTTTTATTGGTGATAAAACTATATAAAACTATGCAAACTTTGTGGTTTTACAGTGTGCGGAAATGTAAAAAAAGGCGCACAAGTATTGCAAAATTCAACCCAAAAGTTGTTTGTTTTTATTTCATAAAAATGGCGATATTTAAGTCAAGATCTTTGAAACAAAATATTCTATCCACCTTATATCAACTGCGTAGCAATTCAGCCTTGTTCACTCACAAAAACTCCGTTTTGCGTATCTTCTGTTCTGCCTCCCAAATTAAGTATTATTAGAAGTCGCTTTGACAAAACACGGGATTTGGACGCATCGAACAATTACCTAGGAAACTGATAAATAAATCACATTTTTACCAATTTTCAGGACTTCTCGCAACTCGTAACAAGCGTGATACTGATGCAGGTTCGTTTAATTCTTTATTTCATTCATATTTTCGTTTATGCATGAATTTCCATGGTCAAGATATTGTAGTAAAACTGTGAAGGAAGTAAAAAGATAAACAGTGAGAAAGAAGAAATTTTACCTGAAATCTGTTGACTGCATAGTTATTCGATTGAAAAATAGCTAGTTGGAAAAAATATCTAAGCAGCGAACATTTTACTTGCTATTTTGACACCTGCATTTCTGACAGGAAATTTTACAAAACTTTCATAAATATTTTTTTCACTATTGAAATTGATATTCTGCAATATTTTGATAAATTTCGGAGATATAACTAAGATTTTTAATGTTATTATCTGCTGACACACATTCAGCGATATTGTCACAACCATTTAAGCTAGCTTTTGAGTACGTTTTAATGATATGTCATACAATATTTTCTCCGTTTTACCTAAATACATTGTCTTGTTAAATATGTGATATTCTTCGTTCTTTTGTGTTGCTTTGAAGGCCATATGGTTTAGACTGACCCAGATAGTATGTCCTTTTTCATAAATACATGAATTATTACTAAATTATGTTATTATAATAATAATCACACGTATTTTTATCGTTATTACAGTATTTATCATATTATTATAATTATAATATCATCATTATTATCATCAGCATTATTGATTTATTATTATTATTTTTATTTTTGTCATGATTAATTATATTATGGTTATTAATATTATAGTTATTTTCATTTTTGATACTATTATATTTTTCGTACATCTTTCTATTAGTATCATAATATAACTATAAGCGCTGTATTTTTCCAAGTATTTAACAATTGTTTTACGAAATACAGCTTACCTATGGGCGCCTTGGTCGTCATGGTCGAATTGCAACGCTACATGCAATGAAAACTATGGGATAGGAGTACAATATCGAACCCGTAGATGTGAAAAGCACGGTGACAAAGAGAAAGTAGAACACTGTCAAGTACCTCAAGGTGGCGATGATGTACCAGTCAACGAAATTAATCACGTGATATTGAAGCGAAGCATCGATTTGAAACATTATGATGTGGCGTATCAGACATGCTATGGCAACTGTCCACGTAAGATTGCAATTTATAAGTATTAAACAGTGACATTGTTAATTTCAAACTTTGTAAAGAGATTACACGAAACAAATGCAATTACTGACTGATAGATTTTTGTTTAAATATGGTCTACACAATAATGAATTGTATTGGTCCATAGCAGGCTGCTATATTATTTAATTATAAAACAGTGTTTAAGAATACATTTATATATTGTTTGATTATCCGTTTAGTAATAATAATACCGTTCCCATCATTTCTGTGGCATACTATTACTCGACAAGTCAATTATGGACTTGATTGTTGTTAATTAACCGTTGCTCTGCTCTGAAGGCCGTTACATGAAGAATTTCAACTTTACATACTGCAGTTGCCTTTTAATTAAGGCATCGACTTCAGTTCGTTTCCGTCTGTTTCTGGTAATATCTAGGTATTACTTCTACATGTGTTTACAACTCATACACCACAACATCCCAGTTTCTCAATACAAAGGAACCTCTTCAGTTCAGACCTCCCTGATAATGAAATCACCTCAATCCTAACAAATTAGTAGTATTAAACCTTTGTACATATTTATCAACAAATAAAACTCTTTCTTGTACGAAAATACTTCTAATCCGGTTATTTGTCTTGACCACGAGAGCCCGGATTAGAGAGGTACAATTGTGGTCTCACTGCTTTCAATACGTATTTTCGATATAACAGACATGTTACCTGTAATAGATGGTAAATGGTCACAGTGGTCGGGATGGACCGGATGTTCCAATAACTTACAAATCAGAGCGAGACAGTGTAATTCTCCTGAGCCATCAAATGGAGGTCGAGGTTGTGTTGGTGAACAATCAGAAACAAGGATATGCAATGGTGAGTACTAAACCAGCTTTACAAAAAGGATGTGGGATCTGCTGTAGAAATGGTTATTGTTGAAGCACAAAGGTAGACTTTTGGACAACTACTTCTCTTAATATCAATTCTTTCTTTTTCAATGTCTGGTAATAATTAGTTCAAGGGGAAGTATTTTATTTCATTAAGACTCGTATTATTTCTCAGACTGGTATTAAATGTTTATTCTAAATTTCAACTTGATGACGAGACCTATTCATTACTAAGACCAAAATAATTCGTCCCAAAGATGGTCTCAACATGGAAATTTTTCACGTATGGATAATTTTAATGATAAACTTTTTAACGTCATATTCATATTGAAAAATAAATCTTTTACCATTGTAAATTTCAAGACCCAATATAATTAGGCATCAAAATTTAAAATATTGACTGATAAGCCACATTGTTTCTACAACGTGATTTATGGTCAGACTTCCCAATACAAGTATTTTTAATTGGGATATATATATTTTTCATCATCCTATTGATTTTTGTCCTGATACAGTAAATATATGGAGCCACTGGACTGCGTACTCCAGTTGTAGCGTCACGTGCGGCACAGGACAAAAAACAAGAACCCGTCAATGTATGAGTGGTACCAATTGTTTTGGAAGCAACAGTGAACATATTGCATGTACTCTGAGCCATTGTGCTCAACCAATCTGTAAGTTTTAAAACTACAATCTATTAATGTAGCTTGGATCTTATCATCAACGGGTTTAATACAAAGTAACATTTACACAGAAATGACATTTTGAAGTATAGCAAACAGCCTTTCAAAAATCTTTTAACATTTTTTACGGCTCATCCAGTAGAATTCCCTGTCAAATGGAGCAAAATTATCATGTGACCATTCTAACTATAATATTGCAGGTAAAATTACATACAAAATAGAGCATAATGAGGTATTGTTTGTACAAATGTGTTCTCATTATTTTAAAAGACTCAAAGAGATTATTGCAGTAAGAAATGTCCTGTTTAATAATAATAAAAAACGAAATAAATGCTTAAATCCTTAAAATTATTCTAAAGTACTCGAGTCTTAAATATTTTGACAATCTTTGTTTATCTGAAGAGATGTTCGAAATATAAACGAGTACTCCGATTATGGAACACTACGTGAAGTACCCCAGCCGAGGGTTTAATCAGTACGCTACACAATCAAATTCAAACTAACAGGTCACAGAGTCAGACGGTCGAGCTGTCGTGGTAATATCTGTGGCAGTCCTATTGATAAAGTCTAGTTCCAAGGTCATGTAATGTTGACATTTTTGCTGAACTAGTTCACATGAATGTTTCAGGCTATCTCAATATATCTTTTCTGCACTTGATTTGATGCGATAACCTAGTTTGTTTTTCCAGATATAAATCCTTTATATATGCATACAGCGAGATAGTTTCATTTGAAAACTTGAAAAACGAAGCAAAATGATAACACCAAATGGGAGACAATACTTGTAAGATTTAATTATCAATACCCTTAGTATTTTATTATTACAGCCGGTCAATGGGGAGTGTGGTCTAGTTATGGTGACTGTTCGACAACTTGCGGTACCGGTGTACATTATAGAATGAGGCGTTGTGATAGCCCCGCCCCAGCAAACGGTGGTCTGCAATGTATTGGAAATACTCATGAATTCCAAAAATGTCTGATTCGCCAGTGCCCAATCGGTACGTTGACGTTTAAGGTTTGATACTTGTTGAGAATGCAAATTATGTGGGCGCCCGCTTTTCTTAATGGTATACAGGTCCCGAGTGCGTGCGCGGATTTGAACCGGATGTGGTACATCTCAAAAACTGCGGGTTTTTAAGTTTCATTCATCCAATAGGAGAAGTTTGCAGTTTCTTGCGAAAAGCAAGGTTAAAACATATTCATGACAACCATACTGGGTGGAATATGTTTTATTAACATCCTTACTTTTTTACAATGGCTTTTGAAACATAAAAATATAAAACATGATGTTTGAGTTTGGAGACCGATCACAAGTTTTATAACCTCGGATCCTGCATTAATCCAAGTATATTTATTGTTAGGTTTATGTGTTTTTGAATATTTATAAACTTAAAAAGCAATGAATTGAACGTTCATTGCAGACTTATTGAGAAACTAATAACGTTCTGTTAATAATACGACAATACAATATTTGAATTACAGACGGGGGTTGGAGCAATTTCACACATCTTGCCTGCAGCACTTCATGTGGTACTGGCGTTAAAGCTGCTTTCCGAACATGCACGAACCCAGCGCCGGCATTTGGCGGAAAAAACTGCACCGGGTCGACACACACATTTGAAATTTGTAAGATGGCAGAATGCTCAAGTAAGCACATTTACGCAGCATTTATCATTATTTTACCGTTGAGTATCGCTTTAATCGATTTCCACATTAAAATAAATGTCTGTTATGATTTTTCGTCATTTTAAAGCTCAACTATACCAATCACTTTTATTGAATGCGCAATTCTTGGCTGTACTGTTCTTTACTGAACCACACCATAACTTTGTGTATTCATAATCAGAAAATGAAAGTCTATGTGTTCTCCATTAGACATAAACTTGTTTAAATCTTAAAGCTGAAATTAATGATTGTTAAACGCGCGATTAAGTTGATTGCAAGTGCGTAATAAACAATATTATCATTACAGTTGATGGTGGATGGACGGACTGGGGAGATTGGGGCCAATGCTCCGTGACTTCCGGAGTTGGCGTAAGGATTCGAACCCGCAATTGTACTCAACCAGCGCCTAAGTTTAATGGAAAAGATTGTGCTGGAGACAAAGTTATGACAGATTTTTGTGTTGGTAAGAATATTACATAAAATTACATCCATATACAAAAATCATTATAGAACCTGTGATACAAGTAGCTTTGGTTCAGACCGTTCAAAGGCGGTACACACTGGGAGACTATGTTTTGTCTTCCACGTTTTGTATCGTCCTATGTTTTGGATGGGTTTTGGGTTGGAACAATCAGGGAGAATGTAGAATTTAGGGAATGTGGGACATTTTATATGTCATATTTTCTAGAATCCTTTTCTTATCCACATAAAGTAAATACACAATAGACCGTCCATTTTTGTCCACCCGCTTAACTCGATAATATTATGTATATACTGGCCCATTCTACCCGATTGATGCATTAGATAAAGTATGTGCTGTTCGTTTCTCTTCCCCTAGTTTTACGTTCTTTAGTAACAAAAGTAGTGCATGGAACTCTTTCTACGAACCTAACACACAATACGACTCGTAATTAGCTTTTGAAAATTATGAACTTCATATACTTCACATTCAATACGATTACCGTGTGTGAATATTTTTGCGTGTTACAAATATAACAATTTTTTAACATTATGTTGTCTAAGTAGCGAACGTTTGTTATTTTAAAGAACGCAAATGGTCTGATTGGACACCTTGGAGTAAATGTGACGTCACCTGTGGGAATGGAACAAGGAATAGAAACAGAACATGTACTACCGGAAGTGACTGTGTTGGTGGCGCAACAGAGATTTCTGCTTGTGCCAACAAAGAATGTCCCATAGGTAAAACTTGACTCTATAGAATATAACAAATCTAATTAACCCGACTCCAGATTGTCCTCAGACAAATCATCATGGTTTTTGGTTGGTTGTATTGGGGTTAAACGCCGTTTTTTCAACAATTTTTCAGTTATATACGGCGACCGGTTCACCTAACCAGTTTTCCTGGACTGTATACTAACCAGTACTAACTTACCCTTCCACAAGGAGTCGGCAACTTCTCCACATATGGAGGAAAATCGACATTTTTGTCAAATTTCCATGGAAGGGTATGACTTGCCGCGACCGGGATTCGAACCCGGATCTCCGGGCTGCAAGTCCAGCGCACTAACCACTGGACCATGGCCGCGGCTAAAAAATCATCATGATAAAAACTTACATTTAGATAGGATACATAAAACATAATGATAAAAAGGTGGCAAACATGGATTATTCCGAAAGATAAACAGAAATACATAGTTATAGTAGCATTTTAAGCTTTTATCGGCAATAAGACAAACGAGCTAATTATATTTTGTTTAGATGGCATGTATGGTGAATGGTCAAACTGGACAGAATGCACAGCTACATGTGGACATGGTTTCGCGACGAGAATAAGAAAATGTGACAGTCCAAGCCCTGCTTATGGCGGTCATAATTGCTTGGGTGGGTTCCTCCAACAACGGGATTGTAATCTACAAGACTGTCCGGTTGGTGAGTATTATTGCAGTATTATACTTTTATAATCTGGTGTTGTCTCTAGAATGATAATAGAATATTTTATATGTTTGTTATATCAATTCATTTTACAAAAGTCGCTGGTTTTAGGGCGTTTCAGCAGTCACATCTAGAATCTTGAAAAAGTTTACACCTTAACCGTTTAAATCATGTTTGCCTAAATTGCTTGTATTTGACATGAATATCAATTCATTTAACGAAAGCCATCGGACAACTGTGTGGAGAATAACTGACAATTGGTCTGATGTTAGTGCAAGAGTTATGTTTACGTCCATCCATTAATCGTTATATAATTATGACGATTGTTTCGCATTTAACTGTAACTGAATACCCTATAATAAAAAGCAATTGCTTATCGTCCTATAACATGTACTTTTATAGACGGCGGTTATGGCGCTTGGTCAGAATGGAGTGAATGTAGCAACACGTGTGGAAACGGTACAATGCACAGAGTTAGGCATTGTGACAATCCGGTGCCCAAACATGGTGGACAAGAATGCACTGGACATTTTACAGACAAGCAAAGTTGCAATTTGAAGGACTGCGCTATTGGTGAGTGTAAATTATAATAACTGATTATCTATTAGTGGTTTTCGTGATTAGAAACAAACAAATTTCGTTTCTGAACATAATAATGAATAATAATAATCATAATCAAATAACACTGACACTAGCTTATAGGGCTGCATGCATGGTCGTCGTAGGTTATTTGCAGCAAATGTAGTTCTAATAATGCTATTATTATGCGCCTTGTGTTTCATATATCCAAAGTGTTTCACTTGTTCTTATATTTATACTTGCTCGTATTTAATAAAAACGTAGACATTGATTACAATTGGGTGTAACAAAACGTACTAACCGTCCTATAAAATATACTGTTCTAGACGGTGGTTATGGCGTTTGGTCAGAATGGAGTGAATGCAGCAACACATGTGGAAATGGTACAATGCACAGAGTTAGGCATTGTGACAACCCGGTGCCCAAAAATGGTGGACAGGAATGCACTGGACATTTTACAGACAAGCAAAGTTGCAATTTGAAGGAGTGTCCTATTGGTAGGTTACATTATACTATCAATTGGTGACGCATTAACCTGTTCTAAATGATATATTCAATTAGATTTATTCGATTAAAGATACAAAGGATATTCAATATAACTTAATGTAGATTATGCAATAAGACAAATGGTAAGGATGCAAAGTCGAGAATACGGTCTTGTAATAGTCCACTACTTAAATATGTTTTCTAAGCTTCATCTTGATACGCTAATGAAATGTAAGTATTCTAAAAAAAGAATGTTCCACTGACTTACTTAAATGTGCTGTCTCAGCGAAAAGTACGCCCATAAACAATCGATCGGTTCCAGAAAAGGTCAGCAGTCGAACTAGTTTATAATATGTAAAAAGGAACTTCAATTAGCATCATCTGTAACATATAGTCGTGCCATTTCCATTGCACTTACAGATGGCGGATGGAGTGCGTGGGTAAACCAGACATGCAATGTGAGCTGTGGAAAAGGTACTGTAATTTCTATAAGAGCTTGCAGCAACCCTACACCAAAACTTGGTGGCAAGGACTGCGATGGACCATTCCACCAAACGTACACTTGTCAGGAAAAGCCATGTGCAATAGGTAAGGGAGATTTTTTAACAACGATATATTATGAATTTACAACTAACTTTCATAACAGATTTCTAAAAACGAACCTGTCTGTAATCACAACTTTGTATGTAAAACAATAAGGTAATTTCACATTCATACAGATATGTAATGGGATGGAATTGTTTGAACTCGGTTTTTAAATGTGACGTCGTGCAAAATCAATGGGCAGATTTGGTATGGTATTTCACTATGGTTGTGGTAATTGTTTGTGGCATACAACTCAATGAATGTACGCATAGCTTCTTCAAACAAGTCTTCCGCAGAAGCTGCTTGCACGCTAGAAGTATCCTTTCATGCTGGCGTATTGCACTTCCAATGCTATAAATGCTTTACACAATTCATGCAGGAAATAAAAGATAAATATTTCTATATACAGATGGTGCATGGAGCACCTGGACTCAATGGGGTGCATGTGACAAGACTTGTGGAAATGGCACCAAGTCAAGGACAAGGTCATGTGACAACCCAACTCCACAATATGGCGGCCAAACGTGTTCTGGAGATGCTGTTGAGACACAACATTGCTTTGAAAAAGATTGTCCAATAGGTACATTTATGTTGCATGCAAAACATTTAATAACTAGTGGAAATGTATTATATACATTGAAAATTATTCCTTGCTCAAAAGCAAGCATGCATGCGTCATGTTTATATCGTGGTGTAATTCTTAATAACAAACGATTAAACTCATTTCTATGTCAGGAAAAGACTGATATAAGAATGAACTGAATGACTTTGGACTATTTGAGCAGCTTTTGTGTTACCATTATATATTTGTTTTCATCATTATTTTAAACTATTGTTTGTAAGTTTATAACTTATGAACATTTTGTAGATGGTGGCTGGGGACCTTATAAGAGTTTGCCTTGTAGTGTGACATGTGGCGATGGGCAGCAAGTGTCGATACGTGAATGTGACAGCCCTGCACCACAATATGGCGGCGAATATTGTCATGGTATATCACATGAAATAAAAGACTGCCACATGCCAAGTTGTTCTCAGGGTAAGTTTTATTCCCTGATGGATAGAAAATAAACATTTGTATAGACTACAAATACAATAATTTGTTTTATATCATTGAGGTAAATAATTTGATTAAGGTAAGTTTTACGGCACTGAATTGGTCCTGATTTGTCGTTTATCGCCTGGTAAGGCAAGAGTGATATATATTTTTGCTAAAATGTTAATGAAAATTTATATGAAGATACATGTTTCTAAATATATATATGTTCGTTTTTGTGGCATTTTAGATGGCAGCTGGTCTGCCTGGTCCTTATTCGGTTCGTGCGGTTCTGTTTGCGGCGATGGATACACGCTGAGATATAGAACGTGTACAAACCCTGTTCCGAAAAACGGTGGAAACAACTGCACAGGCAACTCAGAAGAGCGGTTGGCTTGCAACAGTGGTCCCTGCCCACATGGTAGGTAGCGTTATAAATTGTTAGAATGAAACCAGATTCAGTGACCACATTTAAAAAGAGGTACGCTGCAAACAACGGTCACTCTTTCGCACATATCTGTTTCTATATTACGACAAATAAAGATTGATAAAACAGCCAATTGTATACAAGGACCATAACTGTTTATTCAAACTGGTAGCTTTTTTGGACATACATAGGATAAGTCATTACTTTATTAGATATTGTTTATTAATCAGCAGACAGATCAACTGAACGAGGACACGCTTCGTAACAATGGCCTCACCATAGGATTTATTTGTAAAAATCGCGTAATAATTTCATCCTGTTGTGTTAACACCATGAATAATTTCCAAATAATATCAGCATTTCATTTCTGAAATTCAATGTTTATTTTTCAGATGTACCAACATGTGATAAAGCACATATCATTAAAGAACTACATGATAATTATCTGTATGCTCCAATAAGGCCAACACCGTGCGACAACATGGATTACATACCACAAGAATCCATGATGAAAGATGTATGTAATGCCCCAGACGATTTTACTTTATGGATACCCAGCAAAGATGTTAGTAAAATTTGAATATGCACTGTATTTTTACACACTATTTCAATTATGCGTAACAACTAGTTGTACTAATTTACTTTAAAAAAATCCTGTCTGTTTTCCCATTAACGTATGAGTCAGGGGTGAAAGACAATTGACTTCAGATGCAGTTCCTGCTATGGAATGGCAAAGGTAATCTGTGTGTCGTCAGGTCCCAAAGTAGGATCTCACTGCCCAGTCCTTTACAGATTAATTATGCTAGCAACCTCAATTTCAAAATCACGAATTCAAAAAGACAATTTCGATAAAAGGATCAATAAATACGCTACTGTCTGTCGAAAGGGTGTCTTATTATCATTCATTAATTTTTGTTACACATATTCTCTTTAAAATGACAAATTGAAGGAATGGTGTCACTCTCTTGTTATTGTATTCGATATTTCAATTTTAGATAAGAGCTTCATGTGATTCAATTCCATTATATACTCCATTAACCAAAGTACATCGTCAATATAACATCAAGAAGTATGGTGTTGTGTTAGACTGTTACAGGGGCAAACTGAAGGTAAGCATTCTAGTTTTAATACTTCCTTAAAATATTTTGTACAATTCACTGACCTAAAGTTAACTTTGTATACACATAATACAACATATTGCTTTGACAGGTTTATTGCCATTTGTAATTAAGAAAGGGTGAATGAGAACTCGTTTAACGTTTAACGCGTATATATATGCAAATGAATACAATATGTAGGCAACATCATGACTCATTGTGCAATGTTCTTATAGTTTTTTAGGAAAACCTAAACTTGGCAGTCCTCCTGAAGAAATGCTTTACATGCTAATAAGCAACTTCTCATCACTAATTGTTTTTTGATTTGTTTGTAAAGCACAAATGTCTTTTCAACAAACAAAGGCGCACTTATAGCACTAAATTCATCATATTTAATGTTTGACTTGGGGTCAATTAGGTCTCTTTGTGGTATCTTGAATGTTGTGATGACTGATGTTCAAGTGTTCATGATGATAGTAGAGAAGAGTATTATATGTAAACTGTGTTCATCTTGATTATTTCAGTATGCGACGGAAACTTGTGAAAAGGGTGTACATGAAGTAGCTGTTGACTTAGAACCAGATGATGGATGGGATTATTACACAACAACGTGGTAAATGAGATAATCAACACATAAATTTTGTCATAATGGCATTTTAAAGTGACTGCCATCCATTGTAGACAAATGATATGTTCACGGCACTACGTTCAAGGCAAAGTTCAGTATCTCCAATTACCAAATTGGATAACTGAACAGGTAACACTAGAGTGGTATTACAATACACAGGAACTTAATGACCAAGTTGAACAGAAACTGTTTGTTGTTTCCATGTATATTTTACAAAAGTTTATTCAGCCTCTAACATTACAGATTTGAACTACCACTGTTAGTATTCAACGTGTCTGCTTGATTTTTATTGCCGCAATTGTTGATTCAACATATGATACAAATCCCATGTACTGTTGAAATGTGGTCTTTGTCTAATGTTTTGTTTAAAATATGTTATTAATCCAGTCACCAGTATAGAGTTTATTTTGCAATTTCTTCATCTTTTCAAATCACATGTGTAACAATTGTATACTATTTGAGCTGCAGCTGTTTAAAATGACTAGGCACCAGAATTCAAAATTTAAAAAAAAAATGGAATCCTATCATTTGATAGATATTGGAGTAAAATAAAATGCAATGCAAATTTAGGTTTTAACCCATACAATGTTCTCACAACAAACTGAAGAGGCCCTTTAAAATCCCCTTAGTATGGTTTCACCAATGTGAATCTGGAGCCGAGTTCCTTTATGTCTTGTATCTAATTCTTACATTTTTTCTATATATTGAGCATGCTGTTGACATTTTATTGTCATGTGATGTTTATGCCGTCCATTATCTTACTACAGGACTAGTTTTACTTGTTCATCCCTTTAGTTCAGTATAACTTGTTTGTATGTATTGGCGACTTGCCAGCATTATTTTGCCATTCCAGTTTTTTCTCTTCATCTCTTAGTAAAACATAGAGCATTTTTCAGAAATAACTATTTCATGCTAGAATACAATAGAACATCATAGAACAGAATCACTTAGGGAATTATATCTGTCTCCCTATTTTTTGTTTATTTTGTTTCAGATCACCAAATAACATATATTATGTAATGCTGTTTATTTGTAACATTTTATACTGTTGTCGTATATAGAATAGTCATTACAAAATTTGTCTAGAAGTGTTTATAATTCATCATAGTTGTTACAATTATAATATTAGTCATAAGTTTTTCTGTGATTACCATTCTGATTAATGTTATTATAACACTTATCATTAACACTTTTAGTAGTCGCAGAACTACTAAAAGTATGATTATTATGATTTTAAATAGTTTTAATAAAAGTATCAGTAGTAGCCGTTGTAGTATAATTATCTTATTTTTGTTAGTACAATACTTATAATTATTATAGCAATGATAATTTTCAAATTATCCTCATATCTTTAATTTCATATTTTACGTTTAATTGTTTGTATTTGTCTGCATTTATTATTTCATTGGACATTTAATTCAGCTTTATGTTTTAATGGATGTTAAATTATATGTGAAATTACACATACATGAAAACTGTCAACACTAATGCACTAAGTAGACTTTACTATAAGATCTTGCGTATTATCAAAGATCAAATGAATTGTCAAATTAATGGTCAATTTTGTGGCATATAACACAGGAATCTCGATTAAAAATATGTGAAAAATAAATAAATAAATATAAGTTTTTATGTCTTATATAAACCTTCACAATATATATTATGTAAAGAAAAAGATGTGTAAAAGGTTTTCAGCAATATCACGGAGCATTCCTTTTTTAAAGCCATAAATGGCTGCAAACGATAAACATACCCGCACAACACTTGACTACATAAACGAATGTAAAACAAATATTGTCATATATAGTTGTATGTACAAATAAATACATGCGTCTTCTTACGCACAATTTATTTACTTCAAAAATCCCAAGGATATTTCTAGGGAGATGCATCATGTAGCATATATTTATTCACCTTTCTGAAAAAAATCCAGAATCTTTTTACCAGTGCCAACACAAAGACAGTTACACAACGACACAGAGGAAAACCAATGAAATATATAAAATATACAGGTTTATAAGTCCGGCTCATTTTTATTCACCCTAACAAAAACACCTCATACCACATAAAACACAGCTTTTTAAATTTTACAAGAACAAAGCTCATACCAAAATTCACACAGCAACCAATTAACCAAGAATGAATATGTTTTCCGGTAGTTCACAATGCTAGGTGTTAACATGAAAAAATAACGCCAAAAAATATCACAATGATACTGTACTTCTCACTTAATGGAAATAGCAGTGAATTGACAGCAGCGTCACATAACGTAAACGTATAATAAGAGTCAGGACATTTAGCTAATAGCACAGTAATTACGAGAATATTCTAACAAGTTTCAAAAATGCACATACAGTTACTCCTCGGCAGCTGCAACAAAGGACGGAACAGGGCAGGGTAGAAGAGAGAGAGGAAGACAAAAAGAAATAGAAGGCCTAGGACCTGCTGAGTGAGATAGTGATTAAGTGTAAACCAAAGGCACCAATTGGGACAATACTCTCAACTTCTCAATAGAGAACTCAGGCGTCAAGATATTGGCACGTACGTCAACTATGTTAGGATGCCCCCGATTTCCAAGTTCATCAAGATCCCCTACGATGGAGCATCAAGGTCTGATGCACTCGTTAAGGTCCGTTAAGCTTTTCTATGCTCTACGACGATGTCCACGTTCTATCACACTCTCTCATGATTAACGATAGTCGATAGAAAGATAAACGTGACAAATTTTTTGACTGTCAAAAAGTTTGTCACGATCCTTACGATCACCACGATTCCACAAAGTTCCCTCAAAATCACTACGATTCGATCCCACGACCCCACACGCTCACCACGCTTCTCTCAAATCGTGTAAACGCAGCATTGTCACAAGTCTGACCAATCTGATTGTATATAATACAGGATACAATAGTACGTACGAGTGTGTAACAATCGACCTTGAATATATACGCCTATGAATTGAATCAAACCATCGAGTTAGTGGTTAGCAATGAAATCGGTAGTTTGCCATGGTAGCGACAGTCCAAATCACGTAGACAATTGCCTTTTAAACGCTGTATAATACAACTAACATGTAAACCACTTAAATCAATTATGTCCAACAAAGGTTAGCGTACTCTATACTTGATAAAAGTGACTACATATTTAAAGTGCATGCATTTATATAATTACCATTTGTATTCTTCATGCGAAAGTTTTGGGTTTCATTATTCTGCACCAGTATTTGATTATTGGTATTTATAATTAATAAAGGATATTTTCTAAGTTCGCCATAAACAACGTAATTGTTTATTCATTTATTAATTAGTTTTATTGCGGACATCAAGTAATTGTTTTAAGAATTTAATGTCAATGTGCGGTGACTTATGAAATTCCAATACTTCAGATTCATAATACAATGTTGTTTTTATCATAGAACCAAACAATTTTATCATTTTTTTTCAGAAACATACAATTTCATATCGTAACCCAGCACATCAGCACGGTAGTAGCGATTGCAAGGGAAATGCTATAAAGACGATAGCTTGTCATATTGCAACATGCGTTGGTAAGGTGTAAGTTTTCACCAAGGTGTAGAAATACCCTAATAATGCTTTATAGTCTGTGGTGTCCTCCATAGATATGTCTTAACTGAAACAGAACATCTAAAACTGAACATTCTTTAAAATATAGTTTCCAAACGAAAAAGCCTGTGACAATACATACCTTTTAGTCGATGGTGGGTGGTCCGTGTGGGTCCAGCTGTTCGGCATCCTGTGAGGGACAAACGATCAAGGTCACGATCCTGTATTCAACCACTACCCTGTAACGGGGGTAACGGTTGTCAAGGCCAACCCTATGAAACACAGATCTGCAATGATATAAAATGTCCAGGTGAGCTATCCATGGTGAATAATGTATAAATATTGCATGTCCAACTGGGAATGATTGTGTCCCTTGAATAACAAAAGTATCTGAATTGTCCCACTGAATAGATTTTGGAAACAGTCCGTTTTGTGTTACATTTGTCGTCGTTGCCCCTGGTGATTTTTGTTGCTAGAGTTGAGTTTGTTTTGTACTAAGGTTTTGTGGTCTGATAAAACTCGAGCTGGTTGGGTCGTGGTTTTGGCAGTATTCCACAAAGTTAAATTATTTGCATATGGAACTACTTGAGCATCCATGTTTAATGACGTGTTTGGTGGAGTATTAAAAGAAAATATAAAATATAATGCAATTAAGGATCAACTTTCGAATCTCTGTCTGAAACAGTTATGGCAAATCAGTTGCTTCATACATTAGTATATTCCATCCGATAAGAAAAACCGATTCATTCTTCACCAATAACTGTAACGCCAACGAAATAAACCTTGTAATATACTTAACTAAAAAGTCACATAGAACATGTGATACTGGTCTGGACGTAGAATATATAAGGAACCAGTATGCATGAAATGTTTTCAAAAAAGAGTTTTCTTAGATTAAGCTTCAAAGATGGGTAATAGTCTTATCACATTTGACCAGTTTCTCATACACCGAATGATTAAGTTATTAAGGAAAGCAGATAGCAGACAAAAACAATGCCTCCAAAAGGAACAAGTTATCATCACGTGCCACAACACTTTCAACATTGTTCTGAAAAAGAAATCCGATAGGACTATTAATTTATTTCAGTGCAAGGACTAACATATTTTAAACATGGTTTCATTTGACGATCTTATATAAATCGTTTGAGGCTCTTCAGTGATATAACATCCTAATATTTTCTCTTCCCCCTTTTTTACAAAATAGAAATTCATTTACAGATACAATTTAATGGATACAACTTACGGTAGAAGCGATTGAATCTAAATCTCTTGAATTAAACCTATTTATAAGAGGACAAGAATTTCAAATATGTTTGAAAACCATTCAAAATAGATCTGTAATCATGCATTTTGTCAGTGATTTATGTTTTTATTTAATCTTGTATGAATCGGGCATGGATACATTGCCATAATGAGTGTTATTGCGGCATGCAGCAAATGTTTCTCTTGTTTATCTGGTAAAGAAACGTACATGCCGGGTACTAATTGAACTTAACGCGAATTCGTTTTATGTAAAACCTATTCCTTTTTTGCTGAGATATTTTAAATCTGTTTATAGATAGTCTTCTTGTGACCCACCAGGAGGGTAAGGATTATGTATGACTTCATTGAAGTTAGTGATCTTCAAATTTCCATGCTTAGTGTGTGGTGAAACCCTAGTGACCCATCATTGCAAATTACATTCATGGTATACAAGGATTTCAAAACATCCATAGGGTTGATCAGGACATTCTTTAGAAGGTTCTTATGATTGCGATCGTTTTGAATAAACATTTTTTCCTATACTTTTTTTGATATCATCACTGGTAATCTTTGGCCACGTGGTCTGTTTTCCAACAATGTTTGGAATAATTATGCTCATTAAAGCGGCGAAGTAGTGCAAACGTCAGATATGCGAATATGAAAAAGCATTTGTTTTCATACAGACATTGGGCATTATAATGCCATATATTTGGGGCCATAATGTAAAACAAACGGGATGCATGTGATAAAGGATAAGGGGTTAAATTACGCCCACGAAAGAAATAACTGTGGTTGTTAATGTTCGTTCATTGTGATTGGATGATAGTCTAAAACATGCGTATTTGACTCTGTCTTCAGTTAAGCGAATTTAGACAGTCCGACCGAAAAAGGAAGATATTTTGTGCTCAACGCTAGAGCCCTAAAATTAGAATTGAAAATTGTGAAACATGTCGACTATATGTACCTCTCTATGACAATTATTGTTACATCAAAATATAATAAGTTACAATATTTGCGCAACACTATTTTTACCATGTAAAAAAATGAGTATGTCAAAAAGTAAAGTATTAAGGCCATAAAATTGTTATTTTTATATCTTTAAATTTACAGATATACATCAAAAGGCTTTAGTTTATGGTAAAAAATAAGTCATCCATAGTGGGTAAATTGGGAACTTGTCAAATTGTTATAAAAATCACTCATGCACTCTAAATGATGTGAAAATTAACGTTATACAATACAGGACGTTTTCAACGAATGCCCTCATTCAGGGTAACTCATATGAAACGGACTGAGTCTTTTCAAAAATAAATTGATTTTCTTTTCAGCGCACTTCAGTGTTAAATGTGTTATCGCGTGGTTTTCTATATAAATTAAATGAATATCTTGTGAAAATTCATAAGACAAGACAACAACTGACCTAAAGTAATGAAAAACTTATTATAGGATTATTATTTTCGAAGGCTTTGTTTCGGCTACTATAAGACTAGCATGGTTGTGAAAATAAACCAGATTTCAGGTGTTGGACTAATTAGCATTCTGATGCTGGTCAAGATCCATTATGTAAATACTTTATTCGATCCATCGCTATTCAATGGCTTAGAGGAGGTCGGTAAGTTAAGTTTACATTAATATTAATGGGCATAGCACAAAACTCAATTAGGACATCATAAATGTAAAAAAATACACATAGACACTTTAAGGATTCAGTGCTTTTAATAAATGTTTATCTGGTTGGTTTTAATTAATTCAAAAAAATACAGCTAAATTGTTATACCATAATTATACTTGATGTTTCCCCAAGGTGTGAATACTTAATATGCAAGTGTTTCAGTAAACAAACACAACATTAAAAACGTTAAAACGTGCATCAATATACAAAGTCTCCAATTACATCATTAGCTTTTCTTGCAAATATTGACTTAACAGATCATTTGGTATATTCATGAAGTTCTTAGTTCTTACCTTCGTGTCTTTTCAAAGCCAAATAAGTTAATTTATTCATTGCATCTTATATAAAAGGATTCTTACAAAAGCCATTGTCGTACACCAGTAAACTGATATATCACCGTAAGATCAAGCAGGGTACGCTAGTCATATCTTTTATCTTGTCATTATGTTTCAAATGTATTTCAAGTAAACGAAAATAAAAACGAGATAAATAATCAAATCATCTAAACAACATCACGCATCATTAACGCTTTTCATTGCTTAATTGGTATTCTCGATAAACCAGTACAAGTATATTCTTAAAAACAACGAAATTAGTGTGCATAATTATGTTGTCTTTTGTCATGTGTATTCTATGTACTTTTGTGTTTGTAATATACTGTCTGTCATGTGTGTGATTGTGTATGTAATGTCTATGGGCAATGTAGCGTAAAGAATATTTTTTTTTAATTTTCAATGGTCATTCAAATGAATTTTATTTCCATAGTTTTATAGTTTTGTCATTTAGGCTTATGTGTTGTTGGAATGACATGTGGAATATTTAGTATGGTGCAAGTAGGTTTATTCTTTATCCTTATTTGGTATCAATACTGTTATTGTCAGATTGTTTTCAATGAAATATACATTCGGCATTATAGTTTAGGACATGAGCTTTTTAGCGTGTTATAAAATTTGCTCTCACTACTTTTTAGAACGTTCTAAAATCTTAAAATGTCTTTCTGTCCGAATCTTTTGTTATGTTCTAAAATCTTCCCACCATTTTAAAATCACTGTTTGATGTTATTCTAAAATTCTGGCCATTATCTCTTAGAGCATTCTATTTCAATCCGAAATTTTATAATGTTCTAAAAATTTCAACCATCATATTTTAGAACAGTCTAAAATTCTGGCTAGCATCTTCAAAAGCATTCTATTATTTTCTACCCGTCATATTTTAGAACATTCTAAAATCTCAGAGAGCATTCTATTATATTATTTTAGAATATTCTAAAGTTGTCAACCATCCTACTATAGAACATTCTAAAATTCTGACTAGCATCTCATATTTATGAACATTTTAAAATTCTGACCAGAACTTGTATTAGTTTATTTCATATTTTCGATCCGAAATTTTAGGGCGTTCTAAAGTTTTCGCCAGTTGTATTTTAGAACATTCTAAAATTCTGGCCAGAACCTCTTAGAGCATTCTATTATTTTCGATCCGAAAATTTAGAATGTTCTGAAATTTTCGCCAGTTGTATTTTAGAACTTTCTAAAATTCTGGCCAGAACCTCTTAGAGCATTCTATTATTTTCGATCCGAAATTTTAGAATGTTCTAAAGTTTTCGCCAGTTGTATTTTAAAAATGTTCTAAAATTTTGGTCTGCATCTCTTAGTGTATTTTATATTTTCGATCCGAAATTTTGGAATGTTCTAAAGTTTTCGCCAGTTGTATTTTAGAACGTTCTAAAATTCTTCATTCCATATATTCAGTCCGGAATTTTAGAATGTTCTAAAGTGTTCAGTAGTTCTAGAAATGTTCTAAAAAAAATTCACCATTTTTAGCACGTTCTAAAAGATCTATCACAACGTTGTATTTTTTCTGAATAATTTTTGTGTAAAATTATTATAAAATAAAGAGTATTTGACAAATCTGTACGTTTTTTGTTTTCATTTTCGTTTTTTTTTTTTTTGCTATCTTTCTATTGAAAAGGGGCAAAAAACGGAGTAGAATATAAAATCCGTTTTTAAAATATAACGGAGTAGAATATAAAATCCGTTTTTAAAATATCACGAGTTTAATTAAGATTGGATGGGAGAATTGATGGATGGATATATTTTAAGTACCTAACATAGTCATTAAAACATGATACATAATAGAATGCATATGAATAATAGTCCATGTCAGAAACATCACTCGAAGGATAATGCAAAAAAAATTGAAACCCCCTCATTTTCATTGCGGTCCTTGATTAGTGAAGCTCTGACATAGAGAGGCATACAATCACAGAATGCATTTTGAAAGACTGACAAAAAATAAATTGTAAGATGTTAATTTAAATTAGAAATATACTATGTTCAGAGGAACCCCTCTAAACTGGCCGAGCCCGGGGCCAGATCAATTTGCCGGTTTAGAGGGGATTCCAGTTTAGAGGTGATTTTTTAATTATACAGTAATGAAATCAGGACCAGAACATTGGTCGTATTCTGCGATATTTTTTTTTTTCATTTAAGGTAATTTGGGATACATTTGGGTGTTTTAAAAAGAATTTTTACAATTTTACCGTCACAAGTCCGTTACTTCTGTCTGTGACCAAGGACGGATAAAAGGATGTTTGGTTGGGGGCATAAATTCTAGATACTAGTAATGTAGAATATGGACACAATCAGCACGTGACTGACGGTTTTTTTTTTACTTATTCTTGCCAGATTTTAGAGGGCAACACCCCCTAAACCCGCCCTTAGTGACGATACACAGCCCATCAAATACACAAGCACATAAAATGAACAATGCATATTGTTGTACGATGGAATTGCGCTGTTGCATGTGTAAACTTAATAATGAGGGTCTCTTCTTGCTGGGGTGGTCGTTAGGTATGGTTCTACTGTGATGCCATGACTTAAACATTTGTTTCAGCCTGACTTCCATCAAAATTCACTTATGTGTACATTAATTTGAATTTTATGCATAAATACAACGCCCCATGCTTTTAATATTTTCTATCGTAGCAAAAAGAAAACAAGACACATGGGGCAACTTTTATTGGTGATTTTTATAATTTATCTATGCGTCTGTGAGTGAGAATCAGGTATGAATTATGTATTCTTATTATTCTTATTCAATCATTTCCATTGCTGTTTGAAATAAATTCTATACAATATACACACGCTGATTATCATATAAAGTCAAATGTAACTTACGCTGTATTTTAAAAAGCAGTATTAAAGTGTTATATCATAGTTATGCAAATTATGTAATTAAATAGCATGACAAAACGATGTTTTAGATAGATCGCTGCTTCTTACAATTATCAATATTTTCTTTTACGAACAACAAGATTACCAAAACTACGGGTTGAATTTAAATAGGCCTTAATCTTATTTAGAGGTCTGACTGTATGCAGAATAATCTTATATCAGGAGAAGATATCACGTATAAAGCAACAACTACGGATGATTTCACAGTAGTTACTTTAAGTTAAGAATTTGATAAAGTTAAGCAACCATGGATTCCTTTATTAAGAAACCAAATTAAACTCAGGCATGTATCAAAAGAATTTGACATATAAAAAACATATATTTAAGGCTGAAGTCATGTGATATAGATGTTCAATTTGTATTCACATGATAAATGATTCATTTTAATGAGTCCGTATACGCTCTACTAAATATACGTACTTTTTTCCAATAAAAGTACTTTAAATCGAATTTTCTGTATAGCCTGAAAGCTGTCAAAAAGGGGTCATAAATTGTGTTGAGCCACTTACTGCGATATTTTGGTTTCAGATCATTAATATACTAAATTAGGTACAAATACCTAATTTACAAATACTTTAATAATTATGTAGGTATAAATCCGATTGGGGAAAACGTAAACTCATCGAACAGGATCTATGAATATTCGAATTATAAAATATATCTACTTATTAGAAGTAAGCAGTGCCTTTATCCTATTTATTCTGGTGTTGGTGTTGTTGCTGGGTTATAAAGTACCAACAGCCAGGTTCATTTTGTGACCTTTCCAGCTTTTAACAAGGGAACACCCCAGCACAAAAATTTGGTTAGAACCATCGACAATGTGTAAGTTAGCTGAACAGCTTACTCGCGTGATTTTTCTGATCTCGGATGGGATTTTCAAGCAGTGTGTGGGGGAGGGGGCCTAATGATTTCTATTGAGGGACTTTGATTACTCAAACACGGAGGTTCCACTTTTGGTGAATACAATGTATATACAATTTTTGTCCACATTAATTCTGTTTAAGTAGAGCTGTTTCATTGCATCTAAGTGAATTAAGATTTCAATTTATTCGCAAATAATTATGTTTTTAGAAGTGATTCTCGGGCGTTTCCAGAGTGACATGAATAAATAAATACACTAATGCCTCGATATTAAGGTCAAGATGGGTTGAGTATTATTGTATTTGTTTTTATCACTGAAAGTCCGCTCGCTTTGCTCAAGTAGTATAACCCAAAGGCCAAAGATCTCCGGTCCGGGAACTTCAAACCAGGGTACGGCATATGTTCTCAATGATGATTTGACTGAAAACATTGCATCTTAAACCATTTATTTACCACCGCTGGTCAGCCATGCAGGGAAGTTTCCGTTCAATAGGGTTAGAGATGTTTCGAAATCCGGGAAAACCTTAATACTTTTGAAAACCGTTGAACATACAGATAGAATGTCGGTTTCTTTATTAATGAAGCCTACGTTGCAGTAACTCATTATGTTAATTATAGTTCAGCGAACATTTACAAGCATGTCATTATAGTTCAGCGAACATTTTCAAGCACCTAACTCTATATTGTTATACGCTGTTTATTATGTGCTTTTCGGTTATCACAGGTGATCAGCTTACAGGTGTTCCAGTGTTCCTTATCAAAATAATGACCCACTTCCGAACAGGGGTGGGGGCAAGAGAAGTGAGTCATACATGGCTTTCGATCATAGATCTTAAATCGAATATAATCATTTAACCAGAGTCTGGAACATGTGAGCCCCTACAGTGTTCTGTTTCAGCATCTTTCCGACAGAGTTGATAAAGTATACTCAATTCACGAGTACAGTTATAACTGAAATATTTTAACACTTTTAACTAGTTCAAATTTATTCACAGAGGATGCTCGGATTACCCATACATTTGAGCACACTTCAAGAAAGAGGTCAATCAGTGCGAAAGATGAATCTAGCGCAATAAGTACAACAATCAAATCAGACAATCATGACGTAACCTTGACATTCACACAATCAAAAAGACACCAGATGGCACAACTGCTGAATAGCAACAAACTATCAGCGGATTCAGAACAGAAAAACGAGGTTTGCTATTTTATATAGATCTGTTGTAAGGCTGATACGAAGCACCGGACAACCGGTTTATACACGTGCATCTTATCGCCAGAATGCATCTGTATCCGTTGTCAGTGACAGGGCCAAACATTTGTTTTTCGGATATAAATATGGTAGGAGCAAAACATCAATCCTATTAAAAATAACTGAATAGTTTTGACGTATTGTGAAAGTACACACATATTAAATGGTGTTTTATGGCGCATTGACAACTTGTGGTCATGTTAGCGCGCATTTGAATAAAAGGGAAAGCAACAAATATAAATAGTGTATAAGGGTAACTTAATTAAAATGAGCGTAGTTCGGAATATGTTATATAAACTATTACTCAATCAAATAATATTTATTTAAGAGTTCTTAAGCTCTAAATTACGACTGTCAATGGTCAGTGCGGGTTGTCATTATTGTATTAAAAACAACGTAAGAACAATGGAGACAAAATTTGAGCTTTGAGTTGGCGGATCAATCTAAAATTTTACACCATGACCCTCACAAGTCTAGGAAAACTTTGTTCAAAGAAAAACGCATTTATATTTCCAGCACTCCGGTACCTTCAGCGCTTAGATTTTTTATCCCTTTTACAGTGTTTATCGTCATACGAAGACAAAACAAACAACGCTCATGCTATCATTGATACTTGCGGTAAAGAAAACAGTTTACACATGATGGCGGAAGTATATATAGATGATGAAACGTATGTCATTTTGCCCAGTCAACCATCAAACATCCAAACAAAGCATGGACTGTTCAGGGTTTCTCAATTAGCTTATAATTTGACGGGGGACTCCTCAGAACCAGGTAAGTTAAATATTCTTCATAAAAAAATACCACCAACTGTCTCGCTTTAATTTGGACTGGAATGAACACTCCCTAAATATCAACGATTAACTTAGAGATGATTACTTTTGATAACAAGACGAGTACAAATCAAGACAGTCTCAAGTTATGGTAATGGTGTTCGTGATTAATCAGCCAAGTAGAAATTATCTGAACAATTTAACCTAAAAAATTCTTATTGGTAAAAAAGTAAGAAGGAACATTGAGCCATGTACCTTTACATTAACAGATAATTATGTTCAATTATGTTATAACGCTCATTTATGTAACGAAATAAATAAGTGTTCATCCTTTTATTCAGATATTATATAAACTTGAAATTATGTTTTTTTTTCTTTATTCACTCAATCGAAACCTACAGAATCGTGACTGTAAGGTTATAATGACATTGTACCTTATCGTGGACGTATTTCAATAAAATATTGGTATGTTAAATGAAGCGTCCGTGTGAATTATAAATGAAAATAGACATCACAGTAAATTGTATTGCAAAGGTAAGTGGATGGGTGTGTACGTATAAATGTCATTAAACAAACTCAATTAAGTTCAGTATATGAAATCCTATTCAGACATCGTATGGGGTTTTAAATTACATAAAATAGTACGCCTATAAATAAAATGCCCCCCCCAAAAAAATAGTACGAAACGTGCATAAATCAAATGTTATACCTTTACACGCTGATGCTTGCTGTTTACACATTTCAGTTTTTGCAAAACATCCTTCCCAAAACATACATTTTCTCCATTTCTCAAATTAAACAATTAAACTTATCGTCAGAGAGAAGAGCAGATTTTAACTGGAAAAATCAATGTTTAAGATCAAAATTGTTCGTCAATATCTAAAACAACAAGGCGATTCGCATTTTCGAAAACTTATGTAAATCATGCGCCGTTCTTCTTGGAAATATTGTTGTTTTGGATTGTTTTAATGCCATATAAAACCTTTTGGAAAGGAGCAAAAATAAGCTCCGAACTTTGAAAAGCGTTAGATAAACGAATCTCGGTCTGTAACTTCGAATCATAGATGCGGCATAATGTTCTCTGTAACAATTGGTTGAAGAGTTCGGGTGATACATAAGGAGAAGTTGGCCGTCAACAAAAAAAAAGAAAACAAAATTGGAGCTGATATAGAATCCGGGAGCACTGAAAAAATTTTGAAATCAGGCGTAAAACCTGAAAAAATATGTAAGTATAACTTGCAAACTTGAAGCAATTTAAGCAAAATAATCTTTTTTCAGGAATGAAAGTGGTAGTTTTGAATAAACTTGGCTACCTATTTTACAAATAAAATTTATTTTCATTTTACAGAAGTCAAAACCAATACCTATGTTAAATCAAGAGCTTCTAGAATTCGAAGACAAACAGAAATGTATAATGTAGAACTAGTATTTGTCATCGACTTCAGTCTTTATCAGTAGTAAGTTAACAAGTAAAAGCTGTTTATCCAATCACTAAGCTTGAAGGCCATACAGATGATAATTTGATAATTTTATCGTCATATGTTTACTATGACCCCTTAAACGTCACTTGCAGTCATGCCTACCATTTTTATAAAATGTTATATGGTCAATTTGCAACTGTTAATTAATAAATTATTTGAGTATATATAATAAATTATTTGAGTATATATAATAAATTATTTGAGTATGTATATATTAGGATTATCTTCATGGTATCATGTTCAGAAAAGGAATGCACATATTTCTCTTGAGGCATTCAATTATCTTCAATAGATAACAACTGGACTTAGGACCTACGACTAGAATAAAATACTTTTTTATCATCAGAATAAAGTGGTCGCAAGTTTTAAAGTTGCCATTTTAACTAGTGTTTATATAGGTTAACATCATCGGAACCAATATTGTATCTTGAAATGACTCCCAGATTTTCCCGCCGTATATAGATTTTTTGGTTGTATTGGGGTTTAACGCCGTTTTTCAACAATTTTTCAGTTATATACGGCGACCGGTTCACCTAACCAGTTTTCCTAGACTGTATACTAACCAGTACTAACTTACCCTTCCACAAGGAGCCGGCAACTTCTCCACATATGGAGGAAAATCGACATTTTTGTCAAATTTTCATGGAAGGGTATGACCTGCCGCGACCGGGATTCGAACACGGATCTCCGGGGTGCAAGTCCAGCGCACTACCCACTGGACCACGGCCGCGGCTCTAATCATACATAGAAGAGAAGGTAGTGAACTATAGGTCTAGTATGATAATGAAAATGTATTGTTTCTCTGATCTATTTGCAGCTGGCGAGGATTGACCTCAGGTACAGAAGATGAACGTGATACAATAACCGACGAATATATTCGGAAATATTACACATTTTTAGCAAACGGGGTAAGGACTTATACGCATTGTTTACAAACACCGACATGTTTTATTTTTCTTAATAAAAACGTTATATAAAGAAAATAAAACAGCTTCATGGAAACACGCTGATAATGAATTTGTTATCTTTAATGATAGAATAGAAACATTAAAATCGACAGACGAAACAAACCATCGATAAACAATAATAAACAATTATCAACGAACATCAAAGTCATTTATAATAATGCATTCGATTTTGAGGGCTCGGAATCAATCTAGTCTTCCCTTTTAACAAAAGGCAGCTGAAAGCGCAATGATTGTTTTAGCAAAGCTTATCGGCATTTAGTCACTATTGCGTCACTTTCACCTCCCCCCCCCCTCCCATATCACTCTTGCTCCACAAAAGAGCATGTTTGCCGGATGGTCAAAGAATACGTGGCATTAACATAACAAGAATTTAATGAATTCATAGCGTGATCTTTCATCTGTAAATTATAAGTATACACTAGTGATTGACATCCATATATAGTAGAAACAGTCTGTCCTCTGGACAATGAGATCTAGATATAAAGACCACGTCCAGGATCAAACCAGGGTCTTAACATTAAAGAGTGGTTTCATTATCAAGTTAAATTATAGAGGAAACAGCGAAAACAGGCCCGACGAAATTGGTTGCTATGGTGAAGTAGTCTTAATATTAAACCGTTCTCCTAGCGACGTTTTACTTTTGCTGCAATCTAATGAATCAATATTATCTTCATGTTATTATTGACACATTTAGCTTCTAGCAAATAAATGCCGATATGATAACGCGCAATTAATCGCATGTAATTACACAAATGGACAAGATCCATCAAGGATAATACAATAAATTGTCATGTAGATAGTTTCCATTGATGTAATTGTTATTGGCTAATTGTTTGTAAGTCGTTTAGTAAGTATTTCCCTTCAAATTTTGTATGACAAAGTTATTGCTACGTAATTATTGAAATTAACACTTTTTACCGTTGATGTACAATACAATGTTACAGATTAAAGCAAGGTACAACAGTCTGACTACGTATGACTTGAACATCGATGTGACATTGGTTGGAATTTACGTTTTAGAGGTACTATTGATGTTAAAGTACGCATATCGATGTATAAAGACTTAATGAGATTAATTCTCGTCACCAGTAATAGCTTCGCTTAAAATTGCTCATACGTTTAGGCATTAAACGAAGGTCAGTAGTAAAAATTAAAGGTCTCGACTGGTAAAAAGTTGTCAAAAACACCGTAAACAAATGGCTGTATTTTATCATTTTCTTCTTTTTAAGCATTGGTGGCCAGACTCTATTCAAACGTGCCATTTTAACTAATGTATGTCTATGAAACGACATGATGGAATTGTACTGCCATAAAAGACCATTTCATAACATTTATTTTTAGCCTTTTTAAAATTTTACCATTTTTATTTAACTATTCAGCATATCTGTTTTTATCCACATTTTCAACATGTAGAATTATACCTAAAGTGACTAAGAAACATTAAACAGCTTTACCTTCCAAAGCTGGGTGTTAAAAAGATACTTCATAAGGTTGTTAACCGTTTTCAAGCAAGTAAGCGATTACACAAATCACGCTTTAGGTTGATTTTTGTGCGTTTCTTTAGCAGTTACTCCTGACTTAACTCTTTAGCAGTTACTCCTGACTTAACCTCCTGACCTTGTCTTAACCTTTACAGACTCAGAGTGAAATTAATATAACGTCGAATCCGGACTACACAAATTCAGCTCGGGGCGAACTTGAGGGAAAGACTTTGCTAAAGGATTTCCAAAACTGGGTGGCTAGTCAGACAAATCCAAAGTTCCCGGCTGGAGCTGATCATTATATGCTTATAACAGGGCAAGTTACTTCCTTCTCTATTTTGTTCACGTAGGATGATTCGCGTATCATTATTAATAATGTTTTTGTATGCTCGGTTTTTATTCAGCGAGTTACAGAGAATGGATTAATCTGTCGAACAACATAAGGGGAATGATGGTTCAAGCATTTAAAAGGATATTATGTAAATGATTCTAAACAGCAAATATTATGCAGTGGAAACCCTATAAACCAGTTTCCCCTCTTAACCGGAATTCGTTGCCATATAATTAAAAAATCCACTATCAAACTGACATCCCCTCTAAATCGACCAAATGACCTGGTCCCGGGCTCGACCGGTCCAGATGAGTTCAACTGTACTATGGTTTATAGCGCAGTCGGCAGCGAATATGATGAAAATTGCGTGTTATGTCGTGTAACGAGTGTGTTTGATTTCCTTAATACAAATTTTGATAAAATTTACCCATGCCTAACATAGCCCACTATGTAAGAGTGTACAGTAGTCACGGCTCATCATTCAAAATCCTACAACTTTGTGTTTATAGGTCAGTGTGTTAAGTCGACTTTCTTGAGTGACTGATATTTTAAATTACCAAACGAATCATCACAGCGGTTGTTAATAATTGGGGAATAGACGAGAAAATTATAAAAAAAGTTAGCATAACCCTACCCGTGGGGCTATTTTATGCATCTTTCTTTGGCGCTTATTTCAACAAAAAAGCCAAGAAAGGCCAAGAAAAAGTGTCTGTTTTATGTACACAGTGTTGTTATTTCGATCATTTTACTGTAGAATAATGCATTAATATTCACAGCATGTAAAAATTTAAGTTTCACTTGCTCGTTGAACCTGTAATTAGAGTTTAAACTCATAGCGTATCCTATACACAATCACTTGGCAATGTGTTAATTGTTTATTACTTCAGAATTGATATATCATTAGATGGGAACCTGGCAGCTGCAGGTAAATCTGATTTTCTATAAAGTTAGTCTACAATAATGCAACAGAGAAATACATCATCTCCCAGTTTTTTTTCATACATTCAAACAACGACATTAATCTTTTTTTCTCGGGATATTTCTAGCTCGACGAAAATTATGCAGAGAAAATTTAAGAGACATTTCAGAAATATGAAGGTCTAAGGGGAAATAGAAATTGAAAAGAGAGTGCAGTAAATTCTCACAATGCGACCATCTCAATATTACGACCACCTTGTTGATTTTGGACTGGCTATCAATAACTCCCCTATAATTCAATTTGACAATGTGACTGTCTCATTATTATGACCGATTTTTAGGGTCCCAAAGGTGGTCTCAATATCGAGGTTTTACTGTATATTGATATATTTTAAGATCGTGAGAATTAATAATTCAATACGCATACCTCTTATTTATGAATCTATACAAACATTTAAAATCTCAAACCATCTACCAGGAAAAAAGATATGAAAACACTGTGAACATTTTTATTTTAATTAAACGTCCAGCTAAGCCGATAAATAGTGTTGATGACAATCTTTTATAATCCTGATTTCAATATTCATTTTAGTATACATCAATACGCTATAATGTAAAGAATAAAATGTACCAAGGACACTTTTTTATTTTGAAAATAGCGCAAAAAAACTTTTAAGTCAAATATGCATGTACATGTATAAAAAAGCTAGGTTCTAATTGCTAATCCTTGCTAAAGTAAATACCCTTAGCTGGCTTAATTCATTCTCTAGAAAGGTGGCGATGCATCTTTTTTCGCCAACCAGAGTTACAAAAATTCAATTAATTAAGTGCCATCATTCTTCCATCTATGATTTCAGGATATGCAAACACTGCTGATATGTGTTCAGCAAAATCTCTGTCATTGATGGATGTAAGATTGGACTTACTGTCTGGTGTAATTGCAGCACATGAACTGGGTCACAGGTAAAATATTTTGCATTGGTTTGGAAGCCGATTATCAGCATCATTTCGGATATGTTTTGATCTTATTGGGCCTAACCGGCAATTCGTTACTGATAGGTCGTACATCGTAAATGTATGAAACACACGTACTTGGCGTAAATAAAAACACAACCATTAAATATTGAAACATCGTTATGTACACATGTATGAAATTATTTTATATATTTATTAGTGTCATACTTAGACTGGAGACTGTGTTTGTCCTCCATTTTTGTATGGTCCTATGTGTTGGGTGGGTTTTGAATTGGGAGAGGAATTACTTTGAGGAAGTTGGGACTTTTTTCTGGGAATCCTTTCCTTATCTAACATTCATTTACCATCAAATGAAAGAAGGTTTTTGGAAAGTAAATTAATGACTCGAATCGGACGTTGTTTTTTTTTTTAAAAAAAGCATAGAGCTCGCATCAATCACGGTTTTCTAATTCAAAATACATATTATTATATTTTTTCTCAAGAATAATTTTAATACTATCGTAAATGTGTGTGTTTGTCAAGTATGTTTGTACAGAGGTTATCTATTATTCTAGTTCATTTGCTTTTTTTATTTATTTGTTCGTTTGTTGGTTTGAAGTGTATTCATTTTACATTGACAATGAACATATTCATAGTTTCGTCAAGAAAATTTTATGAACTTGAAGTACTTTTGCAGTCTTGGTGCCATACATGATGGAACAGTGACGGGTTGCAGTGATTCGGATTACTATGTTCTTGCTACGTCAAACTCAGCAAGAACCGATGACAAAAGGAAAAATCCCTGGCTGTTTTCCAGTTGTTCGGCAGATTCGTTCAAAGCCACTATAGCAGGACTCACTCAGTACGTTGGAAATTACAGGATTTCTCGCATAAAAGTTGTAAAATTATCATTCTATGGTTTGTTATAGAAATGACAAAATGGTTGCATTGCCTGTCAAAACTAAAACCTTCTGTGTTAAAATCACGAGTCGCGAGTTTAGCTACAACCCCTTCTAATATCAATTCTAATCTGGATCTCAATGGGGCCTTGACTGCATTTCATTATATTAGTTTTAAATTTAATAACTTGAAAGCCATGTTTGTTTTGACTTGTTACCGTCATATACTCATTTTGCTTATAAACCTTAATTTTCTGAGGACAATGTCCTAAAATGTTACTTGGCGACATGCTCCGCATATACGTATGTTGCTGGAATTATATGTGTTATATTGGTAAGAACAATTATGCAAAGGAGAAACTCCAATTTTTAATTTAACTTTGATAAAACCCATTTCAGGAACTGTTTGTTAGAGGATGATTTTACAAGCTTACCCGCAGCAAGTGGAGCTGGGATGGGACAGACGTTGTTACCGGACAAGCAATGTGAGAGAATTGTCGGAGCAGGGTACGAGATGTCGAGGGTTAGTACATGTACTCTACATTTATGTGATTTTATTATACATATACTGTAAAGGGAGTTCTTTGCTTAATTAGGAAATATTAATATCGCTGTCAATATGCTGACTCAGTGTTCACAAAGACACACAAAGATCAGGATCAATTAAGCTCGTGTTATTGCTTATATCAGAACAAAGCATCTAGATAAGTCAAAACTGTGTTTGCAGCCACCTCCGAATACAGGCCACCTTGTAAATGAAGGTCACCATTTGAAAACCGTCATTGATTATTTAGAAGGAGCTGACCACCGAATAAAGGCCATCTGTCAATGAAGTCCATATTTTGTTTTTTCCTAGGGTGGACTCTGTTTATAGGTTTGACTGTATACGCAAAAGTATAAAGCCTGGTTTTATTCATGATAACGATTTTTATAATTACCAAACCAATCAGTTTTAAGATCAGAATCAACTTGTGGTCTTATTGTAAAGGTGCTTAAAACTTGAAACATGACTAAAATTTCACCATCTAGTGTGTTATCAAGTCATAACAAAGTTCCGATAGATCACAAACCTCACAGGGTAATTTGAAGACAATAAAACATAAGCTTTATACTGTATCCGCATTACGAACAAGTGCTTGGAGATTAAGTGTTATTGTTTTTTTCTGACCAATATCACGAGTGCAATAAGAAAAAAATACATCAAGGGCATCTATTTAGGCATCGACCCGACATAAACTATTACCTGGTATATATTCAAATTAAGGCGATTAATTCAACTCCGCAAATCGACGAAACATCGAAGTAATGAGAACTTACAGTAAGGACAAAGTTATTCAAAGATGCTAATTTCTTGCCATCAGAATTGGAAAGTGTTCATGAATGAAAAGTATGCCACAACCATTATGAATCATATCCATGCACTCAGAATTGGAAATACAATGGTATCGGGCATTAAATTTGAATGAAAATCCTGCTATCAGACAACAAACACTATTTTTCATTTATAACACTTCAGATTTCGCACTACGGGAATTATAACGACATGTGTACAGGAATGTTCTGTTTGAAGAGCGGAAATAACGAGCTACAATTGATTATACCATTTGATGGCACCAGTTGCGGTAATAAAAAGGTACGCTTGTAAGGTTTGCAACACTCAGTAAAACACGCTTACGGTATACTCGGATACAATGATTAGATTTCTGTTATTTATAATTTGTACATTGATTTGTAAGACAATAAGACACAATGATAAAGCATTGGTCGGCGTGTTAGATAGTCCAATCCTAATGGGAGTCCATGATACCTTTCAATAAAAATTTGACAAATGTGTCGATTTTCCTCCATATGTGGAGAAGTTGCCAGCTCCTTGTGGAAGGGTAAGTTAGTACTGGTTAGTATACAGTCCAGGAAAACTGGTTAGGTGAACCGATCGCTGTATATTATCTGAAAAATAGTTGAAAAACGGCGGTAAACCCCAAGGACAATATGTCACATAGAAAACAAATCAAATCCTATTTGCAATTTGAAAGCTTTATTAAGGTATTCTAAAATAAGCATTGGTCATTTTTTATGTTTTACAGAAGTCATTATTTTTCTCAGTCATCAGACGATAATTAGTAGGGAAATTGCTTCTTGTCATTTCAGTGGTGCCTGAACGGAGATTGCGTGACCTCAGATGATGCTCCAACAGCCAATGGTATTTATCATAAAACTTGTTGAAAACTTTCTTTCTTTTCTTTGAAACGGGCATTCTTTTTTCTTTGAAAAATTGGCTATACCAATAGCCTTTAATGCAATTTAAAGGAGCAATAGCTCCAGGTTTGCCTCTTTTTTAAAAATCTTACGAAAAGTCATTTTCTGTCATGGAAACCTATTAAAAATATAAAGTTTCCACAATCTGTCCGCTCCATTGTGAGATAATAAGATAGGACATCATGTATATAAAACCTTAAAAATCTAAGCGATTGAACATCAGACAGGAGCAACGCATTACGAATTAATACGAAATAAATGCATCCCTCTAATAAGCATTCCATTCCCTTAGTAACACTACCTTTATATATTTAAAAATCCACTCTACCACACAACGTGGCTACGAATGCAAAACCATGACAACCACCACCAACAGAGAAACACAGAACCACACATAGAAAAGACACAAACAAATCCACCAAAATGGCTTACATGACACGTCCAAAACAACAGTTAAAGGACCACCATATTGAGAAATGTACGTAAATGTTCTGAATGACATAAAATACATAGGTTTATTAAGATCGATTTAGCCGTAAGCAACTGATTCAATAAAAAAACGCTTGTAAATGATATATTTATGAAATTTTGTTTCAGAAACATGTGTGTTTGGTGATCAACCAAGTGGAGACATATCAAATCGTCCTTGTGCTGCCCTTGTAGCCGCTAACAAAGCCGTGTGTTACAACCAAGATATCGTCGCTTCATGTTGTGCCTCATGTGCTGCAGCAAAAGTGTCTGATGTTGCAGGTATGTAGGCAATCTTTAATCGGACATTAATACTTAGTGACGTCATAGCACGAACATTTCGTAACTTCAACTGTGGACTTATATATTGTTTAATTGTACGTTTGTTTTATACAGAAAGCTCTTAACCCAGATTTGACTCTATAGCAAGTTATTTACTTTTATTCCCACACATAGGTTGTGAATATGGAGATAGAGACGCTTGCAATGTGAACGCTGCCCAGTGCTACGGTTCTGGTATTAGAGCGAGTTGCTGTCAATCTTGTGCAGACTATGAAAAACCAGATCTACCCGAAGGTATATCATGCCGTTAGATTCCAATTATGTATGAGGTCATAAGTTGGGTCAAACCGTAAAATTATTTATACATTAACAAATTGTAAATTGTAATGTTATCTGATGTTCTAAATACATAAAGTAATATGCGTGGTCTCGTACCGGACAAATATATGTGCGTGAATTTTGTTTTTATTGCTCGATTTACACAATATTTTACGAGTGTGGGAAAGCTAAACTCATTCAGGATCTCTATGAAAACAAATACACATGAATGCACGCTATAATTTTAGATTTGTATTCGCTCTTCATAGCAACAAGTAATTCGATCAATGCGTAAGACTACGCCCCACACTAAACAAAATATCTCCGGGACAGTTCCGTGAATGCATCTTTGCATGTTCAACGGGACATACTTAGTCTCCGCACAGGAAGAGTTTCATAATCTAACCTTTCAGATTGGCGCTGAGATGAGTGTTGCGAATACTTAATACTCCAATTAGGGTGTCCAACAATTTACTTACCAAAGCCCAATTAAGTCCGACATACACGTAACTTAACATGACTACAGCATTGTTTTCATCATGTTCATGCAACATTTGACCAAAGCGTTTTTCACTAACTATCACTCTAACTACAAAGCTTTCCATATAGACACTTCTGTCCTGGAACACTTATCATTAATTTTCTTGCAGATTGTAAGTATGGCGACCATTTTGGTAATTGTGGGCAAGTGGCAGGTGTTTGTTCCAATTATCCAAACCAGTGTTGTGAAACATGCAATACACAGACAACAATGGGGGTGACAAGCGATGGAACTAGTTCGAAGGTAACAATTGATGGTAGTCCGACCACCCAGCAAACAACACAAAAAACAACAGAAGACGTTGTTTTTACAACAGTATCTAGTGGAAAATCTGATTTACAGGGTAATTCTACATTATTCCTATCGTTTATTTTTATAAATACCACGATCCAAAAGATCTGGCATGAAAAATTATCTTTCTGTCCTTCTGTTTGATTCATACTGATATGATGTATAAATTGCTGTAATCACCAATCAGAAAGCAGCTCAGTCGTTTCCAATAAATTTAAAAACACATGGCTTTGTACCATTCACATTCCTTATCTGGGTGTCGCCCCGAATTGATGCATTTTTGTAAATCGGGATTCAACTATTCCCGTAACTCTTCAAATATTTTTCCGCTGGGGTTTAATGTTGCACCAACAGCCAGTGCCATTTAGCGTGTTTTCCAGGTAATAGAGGAACCCTAGGCGTACACACTGCCTGCTCTGAGGTGGGATGAGAACTCACAGTGGTGAGGGGCTATTAACTACTAGTCAGAGACCACAACCACTTGATCCCATTCTTCAATGAAGGAAGCTAATATGTTGTAATATAACACTACTGTCCATTTATCGCTTGTTAACTTCCAAATCTCAGGTGGTTATAGATTCGTAATTGGTCACTTATTATAACTATTACGTATTCATTGATCATAACAGAAATGAACACTGATTTTCAGGGATGTGCACCATACTGTAGCGAATAAAGGTGCCATGATGAAGATCATTTTATACATATTTACGCCTTTAAGAAAGTACGAAATAAATCTAACTAATATTGTTTTATTAATATTGTTTTATTATTCCAGAGTGGATAATCCCAGTTGTGGCCAGTGTTGGAGGCTTAGTTTTTCTTGGCTTGTTAATAGGTTTGATTGCCTACATTCAGAATGAACGAAAGAGGAATAAAAGAAACAAGAGAAATGTCAGGCGTAGAGTAAGAACTTTGGACTTTAAACATACTAGCTTAATTGTATCAAATGATTTTCAGTAGATAATACCTGATTATCATACGAATTTTAACAATTACAGAATATTGAGTATTAAAAACACTTTCATTGTCAAGTTGACATGTAAAAGTAATGTAAAAAAACACAAATCTAAACAAGTTCGAATATAGTTTGCTGTAATAGGGGTGAAGTGAATAACAAAATGGTCGCTTAATGTCGGATTTGTAGCAAAACTACAAGGGGTAAACAAGTCTTGGAGGCAAATCCTCACACTTGCCTTCTGGGAAACAAAAACAAAGTTGCGTATAGAAATAGTAACTCCTATACTCTCCAAACAAGTGGATATTAATTATGTTTTATCTTTACAGAACCATGAGAGACGCCATGATTATAGTAACGAGTATGACAGCTACTCTAGACCATATGACAAATATTCATTTAGGTAAGTACTAAATTACATTCATTGATTTGTTTGTATGTTGTTATATTTTGTAATAAAAGTTAATGATTAAAACTGCCGATGGCTCTGTGTAATTGGGGTGTAAAAAGGCAATTTTTAACAAATATCCTTCTAGCAAAGTAAACATATGGCTTTGTCAATAAAAATAGATCTAGTAATTTTCACAGAAAACAGTTTTCGCATGAATGAAGTAGTAAAACAACTGTAGCGTCGTTATCTTTCAAAATAGATCTAATATGCATACGCCCTCAACTTGAATTTTGACATATGTACATTTCTACTCACAATTAATTGAGTATATTTGTAAACGGACAAATGCAGATCTATTCACCCATAAGACGTTTACTCAAAACTGACGTAACCTCTGACTTCGATATCTGGCCGTCTGGAAAAAAACATGATAGCACGGGCGGAAAATCTTTTAACATTTGACGCACTAAGTGATGGAGTGACAAATTTTGTAAAGTCATCAATTTGACAACAATACGTTATCATTACGTCATAAATGCGGTGAGATCAAAATGTTACAATTTATATCCAGAGTTGCATTGTATTTAATCACATACATATCTGTCCATGCTTGAATAGTAATTAAAAAATCATTTTACCGAGTCTCCCTTAGTTCCCACAGATGTTCAAATACATGCTCTTGTTTTTCTCTTATGTGTATTTCTTGTAAAAAAACATCCGGTTCAAATTCTTCTCCATTCAAGAGAGACTAACATACTTATCGAAAGTTACCAAAAATCGAAAGAATGCGCTAATCAATATAATAGTTTTACTGATTTTCTTGTAAGAGATGCGTGTGAGTGATAACGAACGGACAACTCTGGATAGATATGAAAAAGCAATTAACCAAAACCTCGTTAGTCTATAACCGATTAAAAATGTAGTCATTATTTATTAGTCAAAAGCTATTTATTGACATAAAACTAATTTGAGAGCATATGTTTGTCATTGATTATTCGTGTAATATCCTCTGTATGATAACCAATCATATTTTCATCCTTTCAATGGTTTCAGTCGATACTAGAGAAGACGTAAGGTTGACAGTACAATACGCTGAGGAAATAATTAACTGGATATGAAGACGTCTGGTTTGATTTCTAAAGCTGTTTTGAAATTACTTGGGTTGTTAAACTATCCATATTAAATGGGCGCAAAAATTGATAAAGAGTCACTATATGGGTTGCATATTACATTTTTTATACTTTATGAAAATTCTGAACGGCTTGATTTGAGCTTATACTTCTGCGATAGATATATTTCTACATACACGTAGACTTATGCAAGTGGTAAATTATTTGATGCACACAGGCTTTTACTTTTGTTATGACATTTTTTAGATAAAAAAAGTTCTTCAATTTCGAAGCATGATATATCTACGTAAAAGAGCAAGTCAAATCCGTTGTAAAGAGTTCATTCCTAAATGGTTCCTAGTTCTAAAAGTTGCATCTTAGAGTAAAAAAGGTCAAAGAAAGGTCAAGAAACGGATCCATTTCATATAAGCAAAAAGAGGGGCGTTTCTGTTCTTAAAAACGAAGTTGTAGTAAAAGAAAGTAGGGGTCAAATATGACACATTTCCATAAAAACGCCAAGCAGAAACTGAAAAACCAAGTGTAAACAATGTTTGAATAAAAAGAGGGACCTGAGCGGACCGGATCCGAATAAAAGTGGCCCTTTTCTTCAGTTCATACATGGACACGCGAACTGTTTGAGTACTTTCTTGTTATATGTCTTTGCTATCTGTTTTGACATCTTGTAAATGCCGATTTCCAAAATAACATTTGTAAATTTTATGTACGTTTCTATGCATATCATTTATTGTTTATAAGCACTGTGTTGTAATTTTATTGTATTGTATTTAAATGGGTATTTACATATTATGAATCAAAATTAAAATATTACACGTTCATGTCTTTGCTTATAATTTAAAAATTAAATGTTTTCAATTAGTCAAGGTTAGTCATATCTATTTCACTTTGACACCATTTGTGATAAGAGTCCTACACAATTACGTACATTGCCTAGAAAAAAACTTGAAAAAATCCTAAATATCTAACCTTTCTGTGTTATATTTTACTTTTCCTTCGAATCCATATCCCCTGTCTTAGAATTAAACCCTGTTAATCTATTAGTATGCTGTTGCCTCATATCTTCGCTTAATTAAGAATTTCCGTTATACCACTTAGGCAATCACTTCTTTATCTGTGTTAATTCAACTAATTTTTTTTATTGAATTACTAAATGGCATATAACTTTGATACCGACTTGAATTTCTATTGACATCTGAAATGTACGCCATGTAATAACTGCATTTCTATAATTATTATATTATAATACACCGGGGTTTAACGTTGCACCAATACCCAGGATAATTTGCTACTTTTCCTGCTTGAACGGTGGCGGAAGACCGCCGTACACCTTCTGTAAGCTGGCAGGAAAGCTTTCTTATATTGATATTGATCTGGTCCCCGATATGATTCGAACGCACAGCGGTGGGTTACCAGTGATTACTAGCCAAAGACCAAAACCACTGCTCGATCACAGAGGTTCCGCGTTATAGTACAACAGAACAGCAATGAATGTCAGCCATTGTGAATAGTTTGTACAGTGCAACCTCTCCAAAGCAACACCCTTTGGGAGACGCAAAATTATGTTGTTGTTGAGAGGTTGTCGCTCTAGAGAGGTTGAATTAATAGCCAAATCGTGCAGTGGGAAAAAAAGCATGCTGTTGTTGAAGGGAGGTTGTCGCTTAAGAGAGGGCCGCTCTGGAGAGGTAGCACTGTACTTTTTTCTAAAGCGTTAATTTGTCAGGAGGGAGACAAAATAATTATGTATTTATGTATATTAGCACTTGACAAATCTCAATTCTACCAAACGTTATGTTGACAACACGGCGTCTTTGAATCGGTCCTATTTTATTTTTAAGTTTGTTGTAAATTCGCAAGGTACAATAAAACAGTGTCTTTGTTTAGGTTTATGAAATGTGCCCCAAATCTCTTCTCAAATTTGTAAGTATCCATGTTTTGTAATTATTTTGACAAAAAAGCCAGTAAAAATTAAACATATTCATATTTTCCAAATAAAATCATGTTTTGTTACGTATTTTATCGCGTATGTGGTTTAACGCTGCTAAAACACGTGATACAAACATGATTCTATGGTTACCTAGCGACGATTAATAATCGTTGTTTTTATAATAACATTGGTCATTTATTGCAAAATTAATTAAAATCTTTGCAAATGAGATTTAATGCCTCCAGGTTACTGGTAGATTATTTCGTGTGGAATCCTCCTGACAGTAATTACAAACTAAGCCGGGTTGGTCAAATCGTATCAGAATAATCGCTTGTTCGTAAGAAACGAACACATATACTCGTATTCCCAGCGTTAAATATTCAAAGAAAATGAATGGAATTATTTCTTTGATGTAAGGAAAAACGTTAGTATTCAAGGTTAGCTGACAGTTAAAACATTGAAGTCAAACTATAAAAGGCATATTAAGTTACAAAGCAATTCAAACACTTTTATATCAGTTTGATATAAATCGGTGAAAAAAATCAACTTTATATTTTTTTCGGCTTATATATAATGATTAATACTAACAAAGAAAGGGGAGTGAATTTCTAAAGGAATTGCTTATTTGTGTTACGACGAAACCCGTAAGACAAAAGTTAACGGTGGAAAATAATTTGATAAACATTTATTTTTAAATGATATTTGAAGAATATTGACAAGAATGTTGACAGCAAATGTAGTGATACGGTGGTAAATTCAACTGACATATGGGCGTGGAGCTGATAGTGAATAACGCATGTATGGAATGTACGTATATATTCATATTTGTATGAAAATGGATAGAAATTCAGTAACGGAGATTATATATCTGACACTGACATAGGGACATTAAAATGTTGGAACAGTGACTCACTGCTCCCTTGAACATGAGAAAACATAACTGTTTTAATTGCTGTGTTTTTTCGTCATGATACAGTTAAGTATGTAATATTTGTACTAAATACATCCAAACATTATTATATGTATTATATTGTTTGATATTCTATAGTGGCCAAATGGTGGGTAAAAAATAGACATTCACAAAACGTTGTTGACAAAACTGGATAAAATGATATTTGTGCTCGTTAGTATTTTCAAACGTAAAAAAGCTTACAATTATTTATTTCATTCATAATAGTAAAATAATTAGTACTGACCATTTGAATTAATCGATTTATGGTTGAAGTGAATCAAGAAATTTCCATTAGCAGATACAAGCGTGTGTGTGTGTGTGTGTGTATTAGCATTGCCTGCGGTGTGGCATAAAGTGAACTTAACGATTTGAAAAAAAGTCTCAGTGCAAGTAAAAGTTCTATACAGTCAATCAACATGGAAAATAATACACACGGTGCAAACGCCTCCTCTTTAAATAGTGGAAACACCGTGTTGTTTACGGAGCAGTACACTGTTGCTGAAAGAATGATGTTCCTGCTCGTAGGTACCTTTGCATTGATGATAAATATTCCAGCAATTGTTGTTTTACGAAAAACAAAAAAGGTGCCTTATGCTGGAAAGTTTCTCAGTTCTAATTTACTCATGTTCGATGCTCTATTCATATTCTTTTCAACTTTACGCAAATTTTTCTCCGATCCAATAGTGAATGTAACACTGCAGCTTTTGGGAACCTCGGCCCAAGGTTTGTCTGTGATAAGTATAGCCATGATGGCCGCTGAAAGATATGCTTTATTCTTTTATCCAATGGAATATCTCAGGCATGTAACAGACCGACTCATAAGAAATTTATCATGCTGCCTATGGGCAGGGTATGTATTTGGCCACTGGATGCTACGCTATGGTATTTGTTATGCCAGATTGCGAACTGATTTGGTGTTTATGCAGGCTGGAATCTGCAACAATTTTGTTCTTACGTATATGTTAGTGTGTGTGACAATTACAACCATAGTGTGTATATTTAGCTATGTAAACATTATTGTTTTTGTGCGCAAGAAGGCAAAAGCTACTGCGCCTTACCAACAACATGCTGTGATGAGGGGAGCGGTCATGCAGGAGTATAAATCTACAATGTTTGTATTCATGTGCACAGGAGTAATGTGTTTGTCATTTATCGCCTATGCTATCATACTGGTTTTGAATGTATTAGGGAAAATAACTATTGTTCAAAACAGAAATGCATTTGAATCTGTTTCGCTTATGAATTGCATTATGGACCCAATATGGTATGTGCTGTGGTTTAAAGAGTGTCGTTTAGAAGGACTTAAGATAATGGCCCATTTTAACCACAAGTTGCTCCCCAAAGCAGAGAAAATGCGAATTGAAGTATTCAACATAGTAACCACGACAGTCCACCACGAGACTAACACGTTCATTGGCAGTTCAAGTTCAAGAATGGTCGTTGAAAGTCACAAGGAAGTTACTAAAACTACGACTACAATAATGGGACACCCGGCAGATCAAATGGAGAATGACAGTGGTTTTAAAACTATTAAGCAAAATGTGCGTTCAACAATTCATTATAGTTGCAGCAGTAAAACATTAAATGAGGACCTTGAAATGGAAAGTTTGGATGGAGTATCTTTTGAATGAATATGTCGCATAACTGCAAACCAACATTTTCTAAAGAGGGTCTACTATCAACATTTCAAAAAAATGAAAGATAAAAAAATGCGGCTTTAACAGCTATCCAAATTCTGATTTTGTTGATGATTATTTTATCAGTATGAAAATAGAATGCACCGACGTACGCACAGGGAGCTAGCACGTTGAAGAGATGGTGTATAATGGTGTATTAGGCTTAAAATGACCACACGGACCAAAAACACCTATATTACATATATACACATACAAGGGTCCCAACTTCCGCAATGACAGCTTCTGTACCAAGTTTGTATAACACTACGTAACTTTTCAAGAAATCGCTCAAATTTCTAATGACTGGTGTCTACAGATAGCTAATACATTATACTAACAAAACTAATAAACATTTGGTCCAATTCAAAACGATGAAGCAGGTATTTCAACCTTTTCCTTCGAAAAATCGTCCATTTTGTTTAGTCGAACGCGACCTCGCAAAACTAAAATGACCAGAATTACCATACTAAATACACACCTTAAAACAACAGGTACAGTAATGACAACACATGCTTACTATTGTATATGCATACATGTATATATGATATACGTGTTTTTGGTCCGTGTGGCCATTTCAAGCCTATTACACTATTATACACCATCCCTTCTAGCCCCCTGTGAATCTAAGTATGTTGCTAATTTCAGACAGGCTTAATTAGCTGAAAAAAGCTTAGCATCTTATGTGTAAAACAAACAATTGTATTTGCATTTCATCTATACATCCAGTTTTATAGTAATTGATTTGTCATCTAGCTTTATTCTTTACGCGTATTATTTACCCATTGGGGACCTTAACAATAATTTGCCACTGTAATTCTACTATTGACCCTGTCTGTGCCTCCACATTTTTTTTGCATTTTACGTGAATATACGTGAGACCTTTTTTAAAAAATGATAACTTAATGCATGGTATGCAGATACAAGCATGAACAACTGAGTATTCATTTTAGCGCTGATTAATAGTCACATTGCACGTGAAAATCATCGTGATACGCCTTTATTTGTATAATTAAGGGTAAAATAGAAAAATCCTAGTTTCCACTTAGCTGACCCACCTTTTTTCCTTTTTCCTGCCGACCCTAGATATTTCTATCTCGGTAGATTTTTCCATTAGCTGATATTTTTGTTTTCATATAAACTATCTGTCAATACTTAAAAACATTTTGCACTTAGGAAATTTGGGATATCGACCCTATATTTTCGAGGGGGGGGTGGCGAGGACACATAGTATTATTTTCTTAGCATTATTATCAAACGAAAAGTGTTTCTTACCAATAAAACCAAAAGAGGGACCAGAATAATTCGAAACAATTATAAGGTGTAAAAATGTTTGGTTTTTTTTTTAATTTTTTTTAACTTTTTATTTAAAGCCGCTGTTGAGATTATTTTTGTGCAGAAATGTAGAAAGTGAGACAGTGGATGTACCGCTTCTCAGGTCTAGGATCGCGGGGAAAATTAAGGAAGGACGGGTAACCATAAACAAACATTTTTCACGCAATTGGCGTTTTTTTGTTTTTGTTTTGTTTTTGTTTTGGTATGGGGTATGGTAGCTAGGCAATAAGGTACAAAATTTAAAAATGTTTGAGTGGGACAGAGAAAATGTCTAAAATATCAAAGTTGTATAAATGGTTAATTTTAGTATTAGTTTTTATAACTGATGCTTAATTTTTCAACAAAATGATATTTCTGCCGTCAGCATTGAGTTGAGTCCCCTGATCGACAAAGCGTGAAAACTGAATAAATAATGTGGTGACATATTATTTTTGCCAAACTATGCCATTCTGGACTGATATTATCCTTAATATAACTCCAAACCAGGCGAAAAGTACGCAAAATTGCAGTAGAATTTTATGAAAATAAAATGGGTCGAATTCACAGGGGACGAACACAGATGCAGACGACATAAATCATTTCGTATTTTCACGGTAAAAAATAAATTCAACAGTGTTTCTCCTTTTAATGTTTCGAATAATTCAATAAATAAAAGTCATGGAACAGTAAAAACATTGAAAAACAAATTAAATTACCTGTAAAATAGCAATGTCCATGGAGATTTACCAGGTAAATTCCAAATTCCAGAATACACGAATTCACTAAGTCCAAGTTTGTTTGTGTTAAAACATTGCAGCTTGAAATTGACACACATATATCACTTTTTTCATCAATCACATTTAAGTCACGCAATAATCCATTTTTGCCATAAATTACAATCACCTTTGACAGGGTCGCCGGGTGCAAGTTATCGTTTTGGTAATCTAAGGGAAATAACTCCAAAATCTTTTAGGCATTAAAACTCGGTGCGGTTATCTCCCGTTCGGGCATCCGGTTTTCCTTTAAATTATGTTTTGATTCTGCGTTAATATTTTATTTAAACACCATCATTAATCACATTTGATACTAAATTTGTGAAAATCAAAATTATTAAAATTTAAACTCCAATATGTAAAATCCAAGTTGTGTCTGCAAAAGGGACCCGTTGCTTATATATAGCATTTCGAGTTTTGTTATGAAAATACTTGTTTTTATGCTACAATTTCAGTTATGAAGATAACTTCATGTGTTTCATTATGAAACATGATTCAAGGAATGAGTAAAGTGATAATTTATTTGTTTATGTATGATGTACAGTGCAACCTCTCCAGAGTGTCCCTTTATTGTGCAACAACCTTCCTTCCTTCAAAAACAGCATTATTTTCCCACTATACAATTTAACTGTTAATTCAACCTCTCTATTGAAACAACCTCTCAACAACAATGTAATTTTGCTTCTCCCAATGGGTGTAGTTTTGGAGAGGTTGCACTGTAGTTACATACAGCAAACATTTGCTCTAACCAGTGATCCCAGGTAACATATTTGTACAAACCTGTCTTCCTACATTCTATCAGGCCGGCCTTGTTAGCTCAATAGGTTGTGTGTTCAGTTTGAAAACCTTGAATCTAAGGCTGTAACTTTCACATGGATAAAAGTTGAAAATTTTCGAAATACTGGAAATCTTAAACTCGGTGCTGCGGAAACAACAAAAACCAATAGGTTCCAGACGCAAGAAAAATCAAGGTTCTGGAAAATTCCTGAAAACTTTTGGCCATGCATTCATTGCTGATCATTCATGTAAAGAAGTCAGCAGTTACTTGCAGACAAGTTTTATTTATGGTACTGGTACAGAATCCAGAAAACTTAATTGCCCACCTGTAAGTAACTGCAATACTTTTGAAAATATTCATAACACCCTTAAAATTTACTCAAAAATATTTGTACTCTCGGAATCTGCCTACTACCCGGATGACCTCTGACATCAAGCGAGCTCACAATTTGACAAAAAAACATAGTACATTAATAGCCATTTAATAGATCCATAATACAATAATGTGTTTTAACATGTACACATTTATACAAACATTTTCAAACACAACAAACATTTTCATGTAAATTTTACAGTTTCAATCACATGAAGTCACAAATGCTTAGCACTATTCATATCCTAAACAACTTGAAACATATTCCACATACACTGCTTATCTCCCCAAGCATCTTTAATAATCAGGTACATTGTTTTTGTTTTTATGCGACTTATTGTCACTGGTGTTTAACACCGTTTTTTCAACAATTTTTCAGTTATATACGGCAACCAATTCACCTAACTAGTTTTCCTGGACTGTATACTAACCAGTACTAACTTACCCTTCCACAAGGAGCCGTCAATTTCCCCACATATGGAGGAAAATCGACATTTTTGTCCAATTTTCATAGAAGGGTATGACCAGTTGTGACTGGGATTCAAACCCGGACCTCCTGGTTACAAATCCAGTGCACTAACCACGGCCAATCAGGTGGAGATAACTTTTTTAATACAATGACTTTACGCAGTTTCTATTCATGATCTTCCAACAGCGTTTTGATTAAGGTTTTTTATGGAAATTTTGTTTAGTTGTAAATCCAAAAGGACCCTTTACTTTCGACTTAAGGATCACTTGGAAGAAAGTTTATGTATGCTAAAAAAACTGGACGAAGACTTACATAAAGTTCTTTTGTTAAGTATACACATAAGAAATGATTTGATTCAAATTATTGTCATTGATATTTTTATTTCAATAAATTTGTTAAGAAATTTTAGAGTCGAGATTACGATCTATGTTCAGTGATGAAAAAAATCACACAGCTTGGGAAATGCAGAGCAATATTTTCATGCTTCATGCATTTATCTTGTGGTCTTGTCACTATGCATACACAGAGAAGCCTTATCATTTCCTACAGCAATGTCCCGCATTGTACTGTATAGTTCATGACTTTTTCTGAAATCTTCATCGAAACTTGGTTGATTGAAGCATCATTGAAATGATCTGTGAACATTTAATAAAATTTCAATGAGCTAAGAAGCCTCACTACACATCCTTTATATTCACTGAACACATTAACATCACTCAAGCTATCTGCCACTAAACAACATTCCTATTTTTTCATGCACAGGCTGTTGAAAATGCCAACACATTCATAACAAGAAATTCAATTCAGCAGTTTCAATCTTTCCAACTCGGACATTCAAATTTCACACTCCTTCAGAGAAATGTACAAATGAAACTTATATGAAACTATAGTTAGAGACATATGTTCTGTACCAATCTAAAAACAATCAATGTTTTTTTCAATATCTTTCCATTTCATCAGGAGATTTTTGAAGTTCTGATCTTTTCAAGTAATCCTAATGATTTTCGAAGCAATTCCTCAGGATACTTTCATAGGTCCAGAAGCTAAGAGCAGATTTTTCCTAGTAAAGTGTATGGCCAGAACAGATGTGGACTTTGTAGCAAAGGAACCAATCAGCAGATTTGAATTCTCATTTCTGTAATATCATAAAGAGAGAGCATTAAGCTAGTAATTAATAATAATGTGTCAACTTGTATGTAGTTCTCAAACCCTGATAAGCCCTACAACTAGACCAAATGATTATCATTTTGTGGGTAAAAATTTAGAAAAATTAACCCATCAGACCATCTTTAAAAAATTGCTGGTTTGCAGTCATGTGAATGACTCATTTAAAAATCCTTTAGTGTTTTTGACATGTTATACATGCATTATTCAAGAGAAAATCTTTAATATACTGAGTCCTAGGCTATATCACTTGAGATCGATCCCCCAAGCTCAAATCTCAATTTGTAATTATATTGCCACTTAGTCTATCATGACTATGATGATAAAATCAAAGGATACTCCATCAGCATAATTGATCAATGCTGAGATAATGAACATTTAAATATTTCAACTAAAATTGTTCAAAAACGAAATTGAAACTTAAGCTTGAAAACTGTAGTTCTCAAGTTTCATAACCTCATGGTCTGATATTAATCTGCCTTTACACTATCTACATTAAAATATCTACTTACACCGACAATGAGCTTGGAATACTGGAGTCCATATCCTTATCCATCTCTTGAATAACTTTTGTAACATCCCACAGTTTTATACAATTATCTAAACCACCTGTAAATAGAAATAAAAAATCTATGCATAAAAACATACTATCATCAAAATTCCTCCTTAAAGTATGATTTGCTGGACTTTTAATATTGTTTATACTTCAGAAGTAGCACAGATTGGTACTAACTACAGAAACCCATTATGCAACAGTACAACTTACAGAGCTTTCCAAACTGGTTGACCAAAACTGTAAATCAGTTATTTTACTACATACTTCACTGGAATAATTATGTTCTCAAAGTATTTTACTTGAAAAGATATCATTGTTTAGTGTTTAATAACAGATTCAGATCGATTAAGCTAACAAAACACTAGATGAGTAATACCATCTTTGTTTAATCATATTTTACTAGAAAACATTTACACAGAACAAAATACAAAAATAGGAATTTCAGACCAGTCTCAAGATTTACAACCTTGGACCCTATTTACTAACCTGATGCTAGGACTGCACCACATCTACTAAAGCACAATGAGTACACGGTACTTGAATGATCTCTCATCTGAGCCAACATATTACCATTAGAAATATCCCATAAACAAATAATACCATCTAGACCTGTAATATTACATTGATAGATAGACATTCAAATGAAAATGAAGAACTAAGTTAACAGTGTTTAATAAGTATTTCATCAACAGTCTGCATCCAAAGCTTTAGTTGATAAAAAAATATCAGATACAGAGTATATATGATCATCTAACAGGTAAAATTAATCCCACAAACTTAGCAAAATCCTGAACAGACATGTTGTATTCTGCTGGCCAATATATCATGTTATAACAGTGTTATTCCTCTGTCAACATAAGTTATTATGTAGTTGATTAAATATTAACTTTTTGAACATCCATCATCAAACATTTTTACAAGTCATTCACCTGAAGATGCAAGATATTTGCCATCTGGGGAAAAGCACAAACTGTGGACGGCCCCCTGAAATATAAAATTAATCTTCAGCAGCGATGTTACAGTTGAAAATTTAGCATAAAAAAGTGATAATGAAAATGCGGTAAAATGTTGGTACCTGAGGGGAACTGAATTATACCCAATATACAAAGAGTAACGTCCTTAACAGCAAAATGATAACTAAGGGAAATGAGCAAAAATTTAGTATCTGAGAGGAAGTTAACGCTCACATCAAAATGTATTACTTCGCATGGAGAATATTTGAGTATTCCTGAATATCAGTGATGTAAGGATGCAATGTTAACTTTTTCAGATGATTCAAAAGACAAAAGTGTACTTTTCATCAATATGATTTGATTTTTCACATTGTAAACTAAATAGAAAAATCCGTACTATCAAATTTTATACATTACATCAGTCAAGAAAATTGACATAAGATTTTATAACTAATACAACATGCAACCTGTAGATTATGCTGAGAAAAAATCTCGATATTTATAAATACTTGTACAAGTTCAGATTGTGGTATCCAAAAATATCTAAGAATAATGACTCTCTCATGCTTAATAATAAATCATGGTGTTCAACTGAAGGACTGAAATAGTTGACTGAATCATACCTTGTGTCCAGTTAATGTCCTAACACAGCTACCATTCAAAACATCAAATATTCGCACTGACCGATCACTGGAACCAGTCGCTACATAATTACCATTAGGATGAAACTGCACACTCTGTCAATATTATAAATACTTTATTTATTACATATTCACAAACAGAAATTCTTTTCAAATATGATGCACAAACAATAATCAAGATTCTAGATTTATGGCTGCTTTTTTGAAACTGAAATTGGAAATTTCTTTCTTCTGACATGAATTGTAATAACCATAATTAACATCAAGATGTATCTAGGCCTAAATGCTGCATTCCATCACTACACACATGTTTAGGCCTTCTGGTTTAGCACTAGCTCTCTTAGCTCAACAGGAGTGCACTGAATGAAGACAATATCTAAAGCCATTCTTTTTTTCGCTACTGATGTCAGTGATTCATTCGGAGATGTTGGAAGTTACTTGAAGAGAGCAAGGTTAGTACTGGTAAAAAAAACTACAACACTGTTTGGTTACATGAGACTGATATAAAACACAGAAATACTGCTGAAACTGCATACAACTGAAAAAAATATGAAATAAAAATGTCTTCATTGGGCAGTTGGGGTATGGTATGTTTTAATAACAAAATTTCAAAATTTTGTTTTTGTCTTACATCAACATCAGAAAAATGTCCACCAAATATTCGAACAGGTTGATAATGGTCAGTTGTCCATAATCTAGCCACTCTATCTTGACCACCAGATACAAAATAGTGACCTTGTGGACTGTAAAGGAAGTGATTTTTGAATGAAATATCTCAATTATCAACAATGACCTTATTTACACACAAAAAAATTCAGAATCTTATGTCTGAGGCAATTAGTTACATAGTTTCCTGAATAGATTAATCTTTTCATCATGAGGCCTAAAATAAAGGTTTGTTTCCAGTTACATGACCGACCAATCATTAACCTGCCGACTTTTTTACAGCATCCACATCTTAGTGCTTTTTTTAATTTTCATAACAGTGTAGCAGATATATGTAAAAAAACATAAAAGAAAAAAATCCCTACCTACTGACCCATATTTTTTTGGCATGTAAATGTAAACAAACATTTGTTTGTTTAGGCCTGATTGAAGTGATCATAAAAATGTTTGGAATCTACCTAATCCAGACCTCTCAAATCCTGAAATCACTTTAATCCAGACAAATTTGATAGAACTAATTTTATCTTAAATATGTTATGTGTAAAATCTGTATACATTTTTGCCTGATAATGGAAACAATTCCTAATGAAGAAATTCTTCTCCGGACTATTTTCTTGATCTAGACAAGTCTGTATCAGAGAGGTACAGCCATAACAAGGAAGCATAGAAGTGAAAAATCTTACCTGAATTTAACATCCCTACTGGGGCATTGTGGCCTTTATATGCAACCAAATTTGTCCACGTTTGTAGACTCCAAAGTCTTACTGTACAGAACAAAAAATACATTGTGAAATTTTAAAATGTATTAAACTTACATGTAAAGAAAATACACTGGGAAAAACATTATTCATGGGTGAAAGTTAAAATTTTTGAAAAAAAAACCCTGAAAACAGTGCTATGGAAACAGTAAAAACTAGTATTGATCTGGACTGACAAAAAAACTGGTAATCAAGATGGATTTTACACACATTCACCATGATACGCAAAACAAGCCTTGCTCATTCAGGGCTTTGAAAGGCTTATTTGTGATACAATATAAAGACACATTTCATATAAAGCAGAAAATATTGAAAGTTTAAATAAAATAAGTATCATATTAATGAAGTATCCATCAAGTTTACAAAAAGTGGAATTGACGAAGTTTGAATATATTGTATACATAAATATCCAGGATGCTAAACCAACTGACCAGTGCCATCTTCCGAACATGAAGTGAGATAATTTCTATCCGGTGAAAAGCTTCCACTGTACACAGCACCACTATGGCCGGTTAATAACTTGGTTTCTTCAGCAGTTCTGTTGTCCATCATTCTTTCCAGGATGTCATCTTAAAACAGACGTAGGATCAGTTCAAAGGCATATCTAATTAGTGTAAGAGACATAACACAGTTGTCTAAATCTATCCATAACCAAGCATTAGTTCCTCAGTGGTAACAGCTTAGACATCCTGTAGATAGATCCCAATGCACAGGAACCATATGGCTCTTCAAAATCCCTCTTAGACAAAAGCTCATGGGTGGGTGGGTTTTTAAGTTAGTATTTTGGGGAAGGTGGGATTTTTTGTATATGTTTTTTTTTCAGGAATCCCAAAATAAAAATAACAAAACCTTTGTAAAAAGATTGATATCCATGAGTGAAAGTTGGAATTTTTTTTAAAAAAAATATGGAAATCTTAACCTGGGTGGCATGGAAACAATAAAAAACAGTAGGGTCCCAGCCTGGGGAAAAACTGGAGGTTCCGGAAAATTCCGGAAAACTTTTAACCATGCAGATCAGACTAGATCTGAACACTTCTGTATAAAATATAAAAATTTTGAAAAGACGAAATCCTCTGAAAGAAGAAAAATGACAACCTTGGATTGAATATTTCAGAGAACAGTTTAAACCTTAATTTTAGTGTTTTTCTACCTCCTTCTTTATCAATCAGCTCCAGCTCTTCTGGTTGCTTCATACATCGTAGCTTGTCAGGCGTAAGTGACCAAATTTTGATGTTTGAATCACCATAACCAGTACACATCAGACTGGAGTCTTCCGCTATCTCCACAGATGTTATCCTGAAATCAAAGACAAGGGAATTCCAAGCCAACCTGTGGTATATAATCTCTATGATGATTTGATTGAAGACATTACCTCAGCAGCCATTTGTCCACCTAAATACTAATGTGTAAAGTTTGGTAGTTACTTGTGGAGAACAAGGTTAGTGCAAGGATTAAAATCCAGAAAAACTGTCTTGGTTTAATACTGTCTCTATATAAATGAAATACTGTTAAAACAGAGACATAAAACTCCAAAAATTTACATATTGGATGATTGTTACATACTCATACATGTACACTTATTTTAAATTTGTTCATCAAACCATTTTCCTTCTAATAGTGCATGCTATTTTTTTTAGTTTTAATCCGTGTTTGTGTATTTTTCATTAATGTAATACACTATTAAACAAACTTATCTATGAAGAGTGCAACATAAAAGCAATAAAATAAATAATATGAATAGATGTAAAATCTTACCCTTGTATAGCATTATGTAATGTATAAAAACATATAGAGGGTAAGGAGTTAGGTCCCATTTTCACTCTCCTTAAAGCTTCTCTGTATGAATTAATTCTCTCCATTTTGTCATGATCCTTCCTAAAATTTGATAAAGGGAATAAAATCACTCAATTAAATAATATAACAATTAAAACAAGAAATGTGAAGTCACAAAACACATTTAAACATACAAAATATTAAAAATTAACTGGCTATTAGAGCATCGTCGCCGGCTACATTTTTCGCACAAGGGGCCTTGCCCAAACTGGGGGAACTGTCAGTCTCCGCTTCTACTTTTAATAGTATACCAGCTACATGAAAATATTTCTACACTACTGCTGGCTAACATGTTATAAAACAAATTAATCTGAGCTAGGATTCCATCACCAATCATTTAGCTCTTAACGTCAGAAGATCAAAAATTTTATCCAGTCCAGGCTGGTTCAGAGTTAAGATAATCGTCTAATGTCCAAACAGAAACTGTATGATATATGAACTCACAGTTCTGGTAGAGGTATACGATTGTTTGGTGGTGCATTAGGATCATTCTTTGATTTCTTCATCATCGGATCTTTTCTCTGTTTCTTCTTCTACAAAAAATAAAGTAACCATGGTAATTAAATGTAAAATAAACAAACTTATTCACACTGATATGTTCATTTGATAATTAACAGTCTAAATTTGATCTCAAGTGAGATTGGATAGTCTAATATAAACTCAAATGTGATTGGATACTCTAATTTAAACTCAAATATGATTGGACAGTCTAATATAAGCTCAAATGTGATTGGATAGTCTAATATAAACTCAAATATGATTGGATAGCCCAACTTGAATTCATAATTACGTGATTGAACAGATCAATTTGAATTTAAAAAAGGGATTAGACAATTAAGAATTTACATGAAATGGGCATCCAAGTTCATACATAATGTTCTGCATTTAATAGAAAATTGGACTTAAATGAAATTGACCTAAATTTACAAAGACCAAAGACTATAATGTTTCTCAAACCCCTGATGATCATAAAACAATGATAATGCACCATTGAAGTCTTTACTGTATCCTTGGAATAATTTATTAAAAAAGCATTTTTTCAAATTAATTTTTACCTGCTAACCATTCCCAGTTTACCATCAGCAAATAAGCATCACAAAGAGTTTATGGTCTGATAACATCATTGTGTCAATGAAGTTTACACCAGGCTCTCCAGATACATTGTGTACAAAGATATAATAATTCATAATTCTAAATTTGTCAGATGTTTATTCAAAAATAATACAGTACAATAATATCTGAGCATTTATCAAGACTTATTTCTTGTCATTTCAATGAGTTCCTTTGGACATTTAATCAAAATTGGAAAAACAGAAATAGCCAAAGTAACAAACAACACAAAAGACAGAGAGTATCCAAATATTTCCGTGAATTGACCAATCACAATAGAGAAAGTCAGTTTGCCCAGAACTTCTACTGTTGCCATGGTAGTGTAATGGCTGGCTTGTATTGCACTTGGCGACCTCTGTGAACAAAACATCATTAAGGTGAAGGTTGTTGTTGTAACAGCACCACTGCCAAGAAGAACTACCAAAAAACATAAAACAACACAACCTGAAAAAATAAAATCTCACTTATATTTTAGTGTATGATTGCCAGTACCAGTAATTGTATAAATAAGGTCAATTAATAGACAAAAAATCAAAAGGTATTTCTACATTATATTTTTAGATCAAATACAGCTTTAGAGAGAATAGTCAAAAACACAATTCATTAAGCACTTTGATAGGAAAATTAGGTAATTGTCAACCATAGAATTAGACATATAACAAAAACATATGACAAAATGCAAGACAAAAAAATAAATACTTTTCAACTAATAAACAAAATATTTCTTAATATACTAAGACAGAACTGCAATAATTTTTTTTCTGACAAAAAATATCCTTTCAGTGCAATAATGTTGCAATTTTTTAACATACTAAAATATCACAAACTTGTTGACTATTAAGGAAAAACAAAATTTTACAAGGCTGCTCACTAGAAGTTGAGTGAAAATTTTGAAGAGTCAAAAACGTCTACCAGTGTCAAAGTAAATTTAACCATTTGGTACAGATTTACAATAGTCAGAACCTTCCTTTACTAATTTTAAGGGTCAAAGTGCCTTTTCAAGGGTCAAACAACAGCCAAATTTATTACTAAAACACAAATGATAAAAACAAGCTCATACCGAAATAAAATTGGTTTGAAGAATCATTCAAATTATTTCCATCTTTCCATAATGAAATTAGCATAACAAATAATGAGAGAAAGACAGGCCTTAGAATGGTGAACCAGAATAGTATTCTGTATGGTGTGTACCTGAAATGTACAAGAACACATAACTGAGCATATATTCTGAACAGCTTAAAAGAAAACTTGACATTCTAACAGTGACAGAAGACAAAATAATATACCATAAATGATGTACAGCCAAACCTGTGAACAAAGGCACACAAAGGGAGAGAAAGGTATTACTTGCATGAATAGTTGACCCCTATTCAGGGGTTTATCAGGTCCAATATATCAATATATATGTAAACAATGTACACAAGAATTCTATTACAGCAAAATCCAAATATCTGGGGACATTTCATGCCTTCATAGTACAAAAGATATGTTTAGAAAAGAAATTTTTTACCAACCCTACTTTTTTGGTCAAGTAGCCTATGGCCTACCTAATTAACAACCAATTAGACATTAACTTACCAGAACCACGACACAAGCCAGCCACCAAGACATGAACCAAATATGGAAACACCTACTCCAATTAATCCTGTCCAGAAACCAACTGATGAAGATGAAATACCTTTGTCAACTAAAAACAATGGCATCATTGTTAAAGCACCCTGTTCTCCTGAAATTATAACACACAAAATAGAATGTAAGGCAAAATAAGTAAGATGAGTCGTATAGTTGTTACTGTATGTCCACTTTTAAAACACTTCACAGTGAAACATGTGCCTCACCCAGAAATTCTTGAACCCACTAATCTTTGATCAAGATCTACTGAATGAGCCAACTGCAGACCCATTTTCTCATAGAGTTTTTCAATTAAGTGGGTAAAAATTAAGGAGGCAGGAAATAAATCAATATCTTTATATTTGGCTTAAAGGTTTATTATACAGAACATAACAATACCTTATAACAATTTATGAAGTTATTATTACAACAGTTTTAGATTTAATGTAAATCATTCCTTAAAATGCCAGACTTGCAACAAAAACTTTTTAATTATCACTAAACACGATCACAATGAAACATCAGATTTTCAAAACTTCTAATGAACAAGTTACATTCTTGTACAACAAAATAACAAGTACAAGCAAACAGTCCCTATCTATCAACATGCTTAATGAAACAAATAAAAGCATTAATGTAGAATTACAAATAATTTGTAATCTTAGGTTTATACTAATAAAATCTTACCAAGTTTATAGATCAAAACATACACCAACATCCATCTTGTTTCATGTGACGATAGAATCATTCTTATATGCTGTTTGATCCAATGATCACTGGCTGCATTTTTCTCTTTCGCATCAAATTTAGAACTATCACATCCAGTATTTTTGTCAGAACTTACAGTCAAACTACTGCCCTGAGTTGCTTCCTTTTGATTGGAATCAGGCACAACATTTTTCACAATGAAAAATGCAAATAAATACACGATCGCAAGTCCAACAAAAAGTGTTGTCCATGAAAGATCTTGAATCCAAGTCATGAAACCTCCACTAAAAAGTGCCCCAAATTTGTACCCTACCACCTGAGCAATGTTTCCCGAAGCCAGTTCTGACCTGGCAAGAATTTGAATCGCTAAGCCGTCTACAGCGATGTCTTGTGTTGCAGTTAAAAGATTGAATAATAATAAAATGAAGGCTAGTTGGGCGATATTCTCCGGACTGATCAGAGAACCCAACAAACTTATCCCAAAGAGCCCAAGCATACTGTAGCTCAGCCATAATTTCTTGGAACCATAATGGTCGACAAGTGGCGCCCACAATGCTTTGGACACCCACGGAATAAATAGTAGTTTGAAGTATCCGATATTTGACAGCGACATCCCATGGCTGCGAAAATACAGTGGCAAAAATCTCGACTGTAAACCATAAGGAATTCCTTGCAGGAAGTACAAAAATGCTAAGAAAGCAACGTTTACAGAAATCATATCCACTTACATATGTATAATCGCGAGTTTAAACTTAAATTCACATAACGTGTTCATTCAAGCACAACAATTTCAAATATTCACGACGTACATTTAATAATTACCATCATATTCAAATTAAATTGACAAAATACTAAAACACAGACGATTTTCACAATACGTCATAAATTATTTTGACTATTAACTCCAAAAATACCGTTTCTGATCATCAATATGACAGCACATTTTGTACACAAAGGGCAAGTCACTCTAATTGACTAAAACTGATATCAGTCAATTCGAGTTGTTTCCCTTGAACAAACCAGGACGTTCGCTTAACTGGTACCCGTTGACTCTGGTAGACGTTCCCAGCATAAATACATACAAATGCAGTATACTTACCACCAGTCTTCACACTAACCCACTAGCTCAAAATCATGGGGCAAATAAATTTCTTTTTAGGCTAGTGAATGTTCTTAAAAGTTTGTATTTGAGCTGGAGGTGATTAATGCATTTTCAAAAATTTTGAAATTTGGACTTATGCTTTAAACTAGAAGTCACCAAATGGCAACTTGTCGAGCCCACAAAGGCACTTATTATCGTCCAGAAAAGGTTGTCCATTGCTTTTTCAGGGAATGACTTTCACATTTTGAACGGGCCCACCAAGGGTCATAAGAAAAAGAGAATGCCTAACATAAATCAAAGTGTCAACTTGACCTTAGAAATATAGATGTGGGTCTTGCGCATGATACACTGTCTCATCATTGATGAACAATTGTGTCAAGCGAGCTCTACAAAAATTGATTCAAACATTGCAAACACAACAAATATACTTGGAACTGAATATATTACAACCCCCATACGTCTCGAATAACATAAAATATGTTAAAATGGTAAACTTATTAACCTTTGGTTTATCTTCTCCGTCACCCCCAACATCGTCATCATCATCAACTGGTATATTAATCTCACGCTCTTTCAACAAACCATGAAATATCTTTGCTTTATTGGCTGAAGAATACACATAAGGAAATTTTACACAAACAGTTTCATCCATTTTCCAAGGGTCATTAGGATCCTTGAATGAGTTTCTAAAAGAATCATTTTCAATTCCATGCAGTCATCATACACCAATGTATTGCGATTCAAGGTATGGTTGATAACTTTTGATATAAAAGGTAATTTTGAAAAAGTGTATGCTAGAAAAACACTGCTTACAGAATTAATAAGAGTAATTACATCTGTAATTAAGACCTACCCTCTCGTGCTGCCTCTCCTAATAATCCACCACTAGTCATATCAATTTGATGTTTTGTTCTTGGAACACCATCAAACACTGTAACAGAATAATCAAATTTCAAATTCACAAAACTTGTAAATCTTGACTGAGCTCTCTGTGATATAAGAGGAAACTCAGTTTTTCTTGAAACTTGAAAATCTCTGCTGACTAAGCTTTCTGAGTAGAATTTGATATAAGAGGAAACTCAGTAAAAGATGGACAAATCACATCCCTGTTAAATCTGATAGTGAAGAAGCAATAATAATTTTTTACATGGTTCCAGTTTTGGGTTCCAATTTTTTAAGGGAATAATGCAACATCTTAAAATCCATCACAGAATGCTTGGAATAAGGTAGGTGTGTTTCTTTTTACCTTTAGACGAAAGGTGGCAGGGCCCTTGAGAGGAGAAAAATTGCACCTAGTTGGGAAATAGGGGAAAAATAACATACATATCCTTTTAACATTTGATTACCAATAGGTTATAACCTTGATGGTTACTGAAAAAGTGCTATTCTACAAGTCAGTTTTATAATTTTACCAAAAAGTAGACAGAAGAATGGGGCTGAATTTCAGCCCAAAACCAGTCCCAAAAAAAAACACTGGGTAGTGAACTTGTTTCATGCCTAGTGAAAAGAAATTATTGAACATTCATTTATGAATGCCTCAGCCTTGATAAACTCATCAAACATTTTGAGAAAAGGTAGAAAATTATGACTCAACAATTATGCTTTAAAAATCATCAACCAATAACTTAGTAACACCAAAACATACTATACAATTCAGATAAAAAAAGCTTTCACATGTAAAACTTCCTTGAAACCATATCCTGATAAACATATGTTCAAAATCAACAATTTCATCTTTAAAGAAAAAATATCAACAAAATACACAAAAGAGCTGATGATTTTTGTATTTGTCAGTATTTTGTATTCTATGACACTATGGATTCATTTTTTTGCATTCATTATTATTATTCTATTCAACACCATATTATTATTCTATTCTACACCATAAAAATATCTTAATTGATTGAAAACAAATTAAATAAAATGTAACACTACAAGGGCACTTAAAATAGAAAAAATAATGACACATAATGTAGAACATAATCTAGGCATGCTTAAAATAAGCCCAACAAGTTTTATTTTACTTTCAAAGCAAATAAATCAAATAAACGTAACTGTCACTACTCACCATCAATAAACAGATGTTCTTGGATAATATTTAAGAGTAAATTTAGTTGCTTTTCTTGTAAATATCTCTTCAGATGTGTGTAAGAATCTCGAGACATTTTTAATACAAATTTACTAGACCTGAAATTATAAAAATATAAAACATAAAGGATTTATTTTTTTAAGTCACTAGTATAAAATTTTTAGATAAGACTTAAAATACCAGTATCAGTATACACTTCTGTTAGCGTTTTTGTTTCATAAATTAATCAAGGAGTAAAAAGAAATTGCCAAAAATTATTTACAATTCCTTCATTTTTATGGAGCAATGAAATATTCTTTCTCACGACTTGCTTTTCTGGGCAAAAACCTAGTAAAATGACAATAGTACTAGCAATCTTGCGTTCTGTATACATTATGATATTATAAATATATGTCATAGGTCATAATGAGTAAATTTGAAGACCAGTCTTGAAATGCATTCTTTGATTGGTTTGAGTTCTCAGACTGACCAATGGAAAGACAGCATTTTAGACTGGCTCCAAAACAAATAACTCACTTGAAGTTTTCCATGAGTTGACTCCCTTTCATATGCTCTGCTTTGGTAACTGTAGACAACTTCTTCAAATCATCATTGTAATATTCCTCTTGGTCCAATGAAAATTTGTTGAAAAATTCTTTAGCTGAAAAACAGAATGCATACAATTAATATTCATGAGTCTGGATTTACCAAGACACATGGGTGTGAGGTGATTCCACACTAAAAATTAACCCCATTCACATTGCAGATATCAAAATAAAAATAAAATACAGATCTATAAATATATATAAAGGATTTAAATGCTGTGTTAATATACTATACAACGTTCTTATGTCTTTAGATATGGCTGTAGAAGTATATCTATAGTGTTAGTAAAGAGTGCCGGTAGATTTATACTATATATGAATGACAATACACCCTTATAATGACTTTACATGAGTTTTTGTGAGTAATTTTTCTGATATCAATCCGGAGACAGGAGTTCAGTCCATTTAATGAAAAGCAATTTCTATGAACAAGTTTGCACAGAGAAGCCCTTTCATCAATTTCAACAGAGACAATTGAAATCCGACCAAAAACTGTATTTATAGCTCCTATCAAACATTGTATAAAAGAATAAACATACATTATTATGCAGACATTCACATACATCTAGTTACACACATTTAAGTATAGACTGACTTTGGCAAACCAGACCTATTTCGCAAAATAAAAGTGGAAGGACGATAATTTTGTATAAAAAAGGGATGATAAATAAGATCTAAGCTACTAATACTAAGCTCTTGTCTTGAGTATATTTACCATGATTTTCATGTCCATTATACACAAGTTCTAAATACATGTGCACAAACACTGGGTATAAAATAGTTGCCAATTCAACCTGAAAAAAAGACACAAACAACAAGTTCATTCTTTAATAAGTGGATTAGTATTTCTCCCATTTGTATTTATGTTATAAAATACAATTCATTTATTGAAGTATCATAAATCATGCCTAGTGATTAAGGCATCATTCTTTAGAAGATACAGACAAACTCTTACCTTATGTACATCCAGACAGGATTCAATAAACATCTTGAAGTTAATAAAGTGGTCGTCATATAAACTCGGATCATCATCACTGAAAAAAAAATGCATGTGTTACTGTCTTCATATTACAGCAAACTTACAGCAGTACTTTGGTTTATTGTAACTTTTTATCATAGGAACTTCTCACACCATCTGATGTTTTACTACTATCATAAGTATATATAGAGTTAAATACTAGATGATGTGTGCTAAGTACCTGCATGTACCCTTTTCTTCAAGATATATTCATTCTAACACTTCATTCTAACACTGTGACGCCATAATAATTAATTTTAGTCCAGGCTTCCTGAAAGTTGCCGGACTGTTGGACATGTCAGCAAATTCAAGCAGGTCAAGTAACTTTTCAGCGAGTACCAGACCAGATGTCCAGCAGTAGGGCATGGTTTACAGCATTTATCACTTGTTTGGAATGTATTTGGTCAGACAAATTTTCATTTGGTCAGACAGATATTCTACCTTTGCCTGACCAAATGTCAGGCAGTATTCCAGCAGTTTCAAGAAGCCTGTTAGTCACTGAGAACTTTTTAGAATTTATTATTATAGTCATGCCAACTAAAATATGGTAATTTCTAGCGTTCCATCCCTGGCTGAAACACTTGAAGTACTGTTAAACAAATTAATAAATAACAACTTGCCTTTTATAAGCAGCTAAAGCATGAGACACTTCTGACGCTGATTGTGCACCTGTATCTGGTTTTACATCTTCATCATTCAATCCTGTTTCCTTCTTAAATAAGTCTTCAGTATCCTAAAATTGTATGTTTTGAAAAAAATCTTTAGAAACAAGACTAATGCAGCATTTGACTATTTCTTGTATTTTTATCACAATCATGACAATGACATTCAGAATATTTTACTATCAATTATGAACAAATAATTTTACTACAAAACATTCAACTGAAACATTAACTGAAGTTAATTGGAATACATGTAATATTAAATTCAATTGTTTTTGTTTTTTTTTGCTTTGACATTTGTGGAGAATTTTATTGTTTGTGCATTTTTCCTTCTCTCATGTCTCTGACATCTCTTTTGGACTGGAATTACTTTGTATTTCAGATTTACATTATAACATCATTACATGCGCATGTCTACTTTTGATTCATAGCATGAGGGAGCAAGCATTGACAACAAATATCTAGGAAAGTGAAATGGGATAATAATCAGCAAGCAAAATTTTCATTTAAATTTCATAAGTACTGATTCTTAAGCATGAATTAAAGACCAAACAATATAGGTATCATGATACAGTATCTCTCATGATATACAACTCAGAATATGATATGCATAGATGGCAAAAATACATGCAACCACAACAAAACAATCGCGAAAACATGTTTTCTTTACACGGGAATGGTAATTGAGACAATATGCGAACTTAACCTTCAAATTATTTTTCTTCAAGAACTGTAAAACAGCTATAAGTGTCTGTTTATCTGATACGTCAGCCTTGCTTTCTTTCTGGATCGCTGAATCACCAACGAATCCACCGTTTGTCTGTAGCGAATTGAAATTCGTCGCCATTTTGCTTTAGTGTGGTTCCCAGCGTTGGCTTTCACGCTAAGATTCTAAAAGACGACTGAAGTCGAGTACCAAGATAAATAATCTCCAAGAACTGTAACAGTACCTTTCTAGAAATACTCTCCATATGAAGAATTCTTAAGAAGAGATTTTTTATTCAAAAAATTATTTTGTTTTCTATTTAATCCACCTAACAATAATTTTGATGTTTTTACACGATTCTACTAACCGGAAGTTGTAGTATAGAGACTTCCTCTTTCGTTCTTCTTGTTAACGGTAAGGACGTGTTTTATGAATTCGACTTTGTAATCCTGATATATCTTGTAAAGTTTTTGTCATCTTTGAAAATTTCAATCATCTAATCATATATCATTCTTTTCCAGCCCAGTTAAATCAAGATGAGAGCTAAGGTGAGTACATTTAACATATTAGAAACTTACTTTTTGGAACTTACACCATGTATTGAAATCGACCGAGTGCTAATTTGGCAGGTCCAAACTCTTGTTTGTCGCAATGTATTGTTAATACTTAAGTATAATTTTCGACTTAGATTCTCGTCATGATTACCGTATAATTGCATTTGTACAAAACAATAAGAGAATTAGGTTCTGAATTTTGCATGTTTCACCACTTGGATACTGTCGCACTGTGTCCAACTGACTCTGAGCTGAATTACTCAAGACTGTTTCAATCGTTGTTTTGACTTCCATTGGAATGGTGTGCATATTCAAGTGTCTTAACGGTAGTGAATAAGCGTAACATTCTGGAGCACATGTTCCACCGTTGTTTAACTGGCAAGCATGTTCCTTGTGCCATCGACTAGAACTCGCGTTAGTTGAGCATAATAGTGGTGCTATGTGGTTTCTGATTGATCTGACGATTTGAACTGTTTATCGTTTTGTATATTTCTATCGCCATTCTTTTTTCAGTGGCGTAAGAAGCGTATTCGCAGGCTGAAGCGTAAAAGGAGGAAGATGAGGGCGAGGTAATGAAATTTTAGTTAATCAATTGTTATAATTTATTTGATATGCAGGTTGCTTGTACAGAATACTGCTTCAGAGAATGTGCTTGAATATTAATATCTCATAATAACCACATCAGAATCATGCGAGTTTTCATTACAATTAAGGCCATTTTTCTTTATGATCCACACTTATTTATTTTTGTATCTTAAAGACTTGATTCAACTGCATTAAATTGTAACCCATTATGCCTGCTTTTAAATGGAATGGTGGTTAAAATATATGTAGTGTTGTTTAAAAATTGTTATTGACTCTTTACCCATAATTTTAATGCGTTCTTCAGTTGCTTACATTTCAGAACTTTGCATCAAACCCTGTATTTGTGCAGGATTAATGTTATGCGTGTTAAAAACTGTACTACTATTACTAGTGGATGTTAATTTGTTATAATAGTAATTAATTGAATTTTGTCATTTTTCCCTAGCATATTGATCTTTCTTGCTCATCAGACTAAATTAATTTCTTAAATGCACTTGCAATAGTTATTGCAAGTGTATTCTAATCCATTTTTAACTTGACATTTATAAATTTGGTGCTGCTCTGCAGAGCTCTTGCTAACTTGGTCAAAATCATACCTTACCATGTTCAAACTCGGAATCACATATGGCTTCTGCTGCGGCCATGTGAAACAGACGAACATTTGTGCCACTCTGCAGAGATCTTACTTTCATTTTAAATTGAGCGAATAGTAATTATTAGTTAGGCCGTACATATGAATTGAGCATATATATGTCAGATGGTTCATAATGAATGTTATTCATAAACAAAAAAGGTTTGTTTCCGGTTATCTACCCAAAAAATATGGGTAACCAGATAGATTTTTTTTACATGTATATTGGCAACACTATGTGGGAATGTGTATGCTGTTATATATACAGAGTTGTGGAAATTATAATATAGCACTATGATTTTGATACTGTAAAAACTTATGAGTCTGCAGGTAAAATAATGGGTCAGTAGGGTAACTGGAAACAAACATGCTTTTTTAGGCCTTGCATACCTGTTATTTATTATAATGCTGATAGTTGACTGTTTTTATTGATTTGTCATGTTTTGCTTTGTTTTAGGTCTAAGTAGACAGCCTTCTTCCAATACCAGACTACACTTTTCTTCAAACCTAATGTCTACTAGCAAGGACCAAGTTAGGACTCTCTCTTGTTAATGAAGATGGTGATAATGATGATGATGATGACTTACATTGGTACGTGTGCAGTTCGGCTGTACAGGTCCATGTACCTGACACTGATTCTTGCTTTTAGTGTTCCTGAAAATATTGTGACACTGTGAAATATCAACATCATCAGCAACAACACAATAAAGCAGCAGCAACAACACAGGGTCAGCTGGCAGTCATCAGTGATACATTTTCTTGTATGAACAGTGTGTTGGCGTGGTTAGTTATTTCCATGGTAACCAGGTCGCATGCCCCTGGATGGCTGGCTCTGGCCTGAACTTTTAACCACCATCAGTGTTACATATTTAATAGAACTTGTTAGGTTTGAGGTGTCATTTGAATAGACTTTTGTCAACATCCAGCATTATACATGATGTTGGAATTTGATTTGTTCATTTACTTTCACTTCGTGAATAAAAGTGTAATCTGGAAAAATTGTTCTGATTTTTTGTGTTCAGCCTCATCTAAAACAAATGTGTTGCCAGGGCCCAAGGTTATAAAAAAAATAGTGATCAGTCTCTAAGCTTGAAGTCACATGTTTTGTCTTTAAATATGTCATAGTTCATAATGACTAAACACTGATGATATAAATCATGCCTTTCTATGTAAGCATAATTGATCTGAGTATGCGCCAGTACCTGAAGTAGTATATTTCAGCTTAGATACTATGAGAATAAAATGGAGACTACTATGTTTTAAATCTTGCACCTGACTTATTGCTTCTTCTAACTTGCACAAAGCACCGACAGAATGGTCTTAAGCTTATTTTTAGATCAAATATAACAATCAATTAATGGGTATATTTGATGGCTTGCAACCAGCTAATTAATATGGTCTTAATATCAAGATTTCACTGAAAGCTGAAGTAAATTGTTGAATGCGAACATTGGTTTGCCAAGTACCCATACAATTTGCGTGTGTGCGAGGACAGGATACAATCTTGATTAAATACAAGAGAGATAATTGGTTTGCCTAGCTTTAGAACATATTTGGATTATCTTCCTTGTATTAAATGGAAAAAATCGTTTTCTTCTTTAATTATAAATCGAATGGACCCTAATAGTAAATTCTAGTGATGTTTTTGCATCTTAAGAATATATCAATAATTACTTGCAAATATTGTGTACCAGGTAATTATAACCAGGAACGGTTGATTGATTACTAGCTGATCCAATATACACAAATGCATCCTTGGCATCAAGTAGGCTGTGGTCCATTGATTAGTGCGCTGAACTTGTAACCCAGCAATCTGGTTCAAATCCCAGTTGCGTTAGGTCACGCCCTTCTATGAAAATTTGATAAAAAAATGATTTTCCTCAATGTGAAGAAGTTGCCAGCTCCTTGTGGAAGGGTTAGTTAGTACTGGTTAGTCTACAGCATATTTAAATTTTGGGTAGAAAACATTTGTTATTACGAAGTTAAATAAATCACGTTGCTTTTCTGGGACAGTTTAAGTTGGTTAAGAAACTTGGTCAAATTCCTTTTAGGTTCTACGCTTTATGATAACAAGTTACATGTGTAAAGATTGAAATCAGTGCGTTTTATTTATTAATATTAGAATGTATTGGTGCCTCCAAGCCTGAAATTTGTAATTGATGGTAAAAACAAGTCATTTACACCATTTTTCGCCACTGGCTTCATTATCACACACGGCGGTTTTTTTTAGTAATTTCGTGGGTTGTTTCTGTTTCAATTAAAAAATCATGTGATTTTCAATTATAATTCATCTAAATAAATGACTTCACATATGTTTTTATGACTGTACTGTTACTGTATAACTGCTAGAATTGACCAATCAAGATCGCCAATACAGGTACACGTGAATACAAAATGACTGGAAGAAGTACACACAATCTACCGCTCTGTCAGAAAACGTGAAGAGGAACTATTTTATTTCATAAATAGATCATAATAATACAGTTAAAAAGGACGATGAAGAACGGATTTACTTTCTAAGTTATTAAGCGTTCATTCCCATGCTATCGTAATTATGGAGGAATATACTGCTTCAAGTATTTACTTAACTCTCACCAAGTACGAGAGTTTTGAACAATCCATGCACTCACTAAACAAAACTTTCTACTTGTTCGGAGGACAAGTGATGTAACAAGAGAAATAAAAGTACATAACAACGCGACGAACAACGACTTGACGTTTCATTTTTCTCCTGCTTACATTATGTGTCTTCATGCCTTTCTTTTATATTCATTTACTTATTAGTTCGAAAAACAACGGAATAAGTCATCAATCTGTATGACCGAGCATGAAAATAACGAATTCTCATGCAACTAATTAATGAATAATTAGAACATTTAAAAAAGTCCAACAAGCGATGGCATAATATATTTGTCAGTGGACAAATTTTCTGATATCATAACTTTGTCTCTGACGTTTGTCGGCTACCTGTAGGCAAAGCCGGTGTTTCTAATTGTGTCGTCGTCTTCCGGCTTTCTACGGACATGCGCATTTCATTGTTCCGGACTTGAACCGGGTGTACTTGTGTGTTCTTGCAGTTTAATAAAGAGCGAAATGCTTTCCGGAATTTCTCATTCATGAACGCATACACCAAAGGGTTCCAGCACGTGCTGCTCATGGCCAAACATTGAAGAAAAGCTCGCCAGTTTGCAGTTGTAGTATTTGAATGGATGCCGTTAGTGTCAACAATTACATAAAATATTAATAAAGGACTCCAACAACTGACAAATATGAAAACAACCGTCAACAGCATTTTAATTGCTCTGCGTTTAAGTTTCAACCGGCTGTCAAAACTATTCTTTGTAACAGCCCCCACGGGGCCTTGAATCCAGAGTTTGTAACACACTATGGCGTATATTATTGACATAAATAGAAAAGGTCCAAGCAATGTCACAAAAAAACTTATCCAAATATCAAACACTCTTCGGGTCGACTCTCGTATGCCTAGACACATTTCTTTCCTTTCTTCGTCGTTAACTTCACATGCTGAAATATCTTTGATGTCGTAGAAAAACGCTTGAGGCACGGCGATTGCTGCTGATATTAGGCATACAACAATTTGCAAAACCGCTGCTCGTGTTAAAGTCTGAAGAAATTTCAGCTTCAGGGGATGAACAATGGCATAATAACGGTCAAATGCAATACAACATAAGGTCAAAGCACTGCAGGCAATAGAAAATTGTGTGACACAGGGTAGAAATTTACATCCAAACTTTCCGAAAATCCACGTGCTGTGTAAAACCTCGCCTATATTCAGAGGAATACACGTGAACGATACTAATAGGTCAGTCACAGCCAAAGATAAGATAAACACGTTTGTCACCGACCGCATGTAATTATTAAAAAAGAATGTTAGAATGACCAATGAATTCCCTCCGAATGAAAGTATCAGAATGACGGCCAATAAAACTACCAGTATTATTCTGCTTGCCTCTGGTATTTTTTGGGACAATTCTCCATCCATTTCCATTAAATCCAAAAATTCTGGAAACATTTGTTCACAGACTATTCCAAACGTGTCTCGTTTGTTCTTGCAAAGCTGAAGTTTACACAACTCTTCCAGTTCAGATATGGGTGAGTTTTTGAACTTCGCCAGTATAGCACACGCTGAAGTAGAGTTGTTGCAGGTCGCGCCACCCCTCGTTTCGCTCATGGTGCTTTTTTCCAAAAAAAAATCCTACATACAACACAACATTTTCATGGAAAATCGTGGACCAGAATTTTATTATGTTCAAAATAGTCTGGAATTAATGGAATAATTTAACAGTATCATTTTCATTTTCAGGACATACTCGTATGTGTAAATCCGATATTAAGAATGAGAAAATGTTCCTAAGATCACATGGTTTTATTCCAGTCCTTCCAGAAATATTTAAGCGGTGATTTGTAACTATACAGATTCCGAATGTCGTAATTTATTATTGCCTATTGCAATTTTACTCCGGTCAAATTTATTTTGGATAACAAAACCATACCCAAAATGGCACTGCTAATACTCTTATGAATATCTTTGTAAACAGTTAAAGCAGCACATTCTGTTGCGTTGGTATTGGCTTTAGACCATAACCTCATCTTAGTTCCTTATCAACTGTGCGGCATCAATTATGTTATATAAACAGAGTCCGAAATAAGCACTTGTAGCATATCCGGCGCGTATGTTCATTATTTGTTCAGTGCTAGAAATCACGTAGGTTTTAATCTCAAATTAATTTTGATTGGAGGTTGCTGGAAGAAAATATTGACCATTTGACATTATTTCTCCGATATGGTGCGGTATAAAACATCCGATTACGTAGTTCCATGATTTCCAAGCAACCGTGATTTTGACACACGTGGACGTGCTAGGATCAATCCGGTACGTAATTATATTGTACGGTCGCGCTGGGGTCAACCCAGTACATAATTCATATTGTATGGTCGCGCTGGTGTCAACGTAGAATACAATTATATTGGATGAACTTGCTGGGGTCAACCCAGTTCACAATTACATTATATGGTTGCGCTGGGGTATACCTAGTATATAATCATATTGCATGAACGTGCTGCGGTCAATCCATTTCATAATTATATTGTATGGTTGTGCTGGGGTAAACCCACATAATTAGAGTTTGATTTGTGTTCCATTTAGACTATGTGTGAGTGTTAGTTCGGATTCAATGAAACAAAATCTCCATTCTTGAAACTGCTGGTCACTACCTTTAGCACCAACTGGTAAAAATGAGATGGCCTTACGAATGATATCCTGTGGAGGCTATTCGTGTTGACGACGTCTTGAAGCCCGTTTCTGCAGTAATTGAGAGCAATTGAACGTATATCCAACCACATGGTCAAAACTTATATGTCCGATAGTACCTGATTTAGCAGGCCCTGATATACAACAGTTACTGTTACTAATGGCTTTATCAATTCCTGAATTCTTGAACATGGTAGAAAATACAGCACTAGATAAGTAAACTTCACCGTTTTGCATTTCAAAAAGACATTCGCGTATATCACTGTTTCTCACATTTCTGAAAGATGAAGGTTGGTGCAGTATTTATTATTTATTTCTGGCCAGGACTTCCAGCTTTCTCTTCTAAACTTAATCATATCATGATTATAACCCAGATGGTCGAGTAGACGGAAAAATAACCGAGAAAAAAACGACTATCCTGTCTGTGCGTCAATGGCCGTATGTTCTGAAATATTTTCAATAAAATATAAAATGTACTTTTATAATATATATACAATTGTACTAAAATTTTGAAAACAACGTGAAATAATCTTTGTATTAGACGCAACTGAATGGTTTTCATTGACTTTTTTTTAATTCAGTGTCGTTATTATGCATAGTCTGAAAAATTCTTAAAGTTGCTTAATGTTTTGGTATTTTAAATGAATTTAACATAAATCTGATAGTTACCAGTGGATTATTTGCATTATCCTTCTTATCCGAAAACTTCCAAATCGATTAAGTGGGTACTCCCCCACATTATCATTATCAGTAAGCTAGTACGATCACAAGTGAGTGATACAAACTGGCGCAGAACGTAAGGCATAGCTGTCAAGGGTTCACTGGCTTCAGGTATGTGATTTTTGAAAGCTGGGGGCCGTGAGGGGGCCAGGGTGCCGGAGTCCCCCGGAAGCTCCTGAAATATTGCTAATTCAGCATGTAAAATGTACGGTAGCACCGTTTTGTGTGAGGTATTCAATAACACTGGCTATGCGCACGGTTACCGCTGAAATCAGAATGCAGACGTTTGCTTACATAGCGGAAATATTTTATTTTTACGCAAAGCAGACACGCTGATTGTGAACTTTTCAAAATACATTTGTAACTTGCATATTTTTAATATGCATGAGTGACGTGATTCAAGGCTCAAATGCGTGTGACACACGCGCAATGCGTGTGACTTGACTAGTATGAACATATTCGGCATATTTACCACTATTGGTGTTTACATAAATGTTATATTGTTGAAAAAGGGATGAACGCTAAAAAAATTGGTTTCATGCATCATATAAATTATATAATTCACATACTGCATCGTGAAATCATCACATCAGTTATACCATAGGTGGCTAGCACGTTGATGGCGTATACATAAAAGTGTATTATGCTTAAAATGGCCACACAGACCGAAAGAAAACACACACGTATATATACATACACAATTTTTACAGCTCCGAAATGACAGTTTTTGCACCCAGTTTGTTTAACACTACGTAACTTTTTCAGAAATTGCTCAAATTTCTAATAACTGGTGTCTAAAGATAGCTAATAGAGTACACTACACATAACTAATAAACATTTTGTCCAATTCAAAACAAAAGGTAAAGCGTAAGGTAATGAATGTACTAGTATTCACCGGCCCTAGCGCCGTGAAATAAGAAAATGTAATTGATTTCAATATATCAAATATCAAATAAAAGATGAAGCTCTCTGCTTTTTTAACGATGTGAATATTGTCAAATTTTCGATAAAAATTGTCACCTATATTCTGGGGTCCAAATTCCACGGTCTTTGAGTTTTACTGATCCAGCGCAAAAGAACTATCCAGGAATGTTCTACACCCGTAAAATATACAAAAATTGCCGCAATAACAAGAACGTTATTAAATTTTGATTCTGTGATCTCCAAGCTGTTTGAAAGCAGATGTTTCACTGGCTGAAGTTCACATGATCCATAAGGCACAGCGATGTGAAAAAATATGACAGAGTCGAAGAATTTGGTTAATGATATGAGTATGGTACGTGAGTAGAGCATTCCATATTTGTTTTAGCGCTGGATCAGTGCATTTTGGTGATGTTTATATTTAGCACGAGTTGTCATTCCTGTCCCTGATGTTTTAATGCGTATTATGGTAATTCAGGTTGATTTGGTCAGGGACTCTATGTGTAATGAATTGTAGAGTAAAGCTAAATGTACACTGGTCCCCATTCCATGTTTCAGTACAATTAGAGCCAACGAGAACCAGTGTACGCTAAACGGAAACTACTTTTCGGGATTGATTGCATTTTGAACACCGTTACTATTTTTAGACATGGAAATTCCGTCAGAAATTTTGTCTCGGCTGAAATATTAAGATACAATTTCTTTTTGTTTGTTAGAATTTTACGTATAATTTGGTAACTCTTTTTCTCACTCTTTTTAAGTTATCTATTTTTCAAGTAAGACGTGTTATCTAGTATTAGTCGCGTGACCGTATGTCTAGATACTATATTTGTGAACGTAAAAAATACAAAACGAAACTTGTTCATAAAATAATTAATCCACTTGTAATACTTGTTATAGGATCCGATAGGTAAGCAATTACTTTTATTTCCCGAAATAAAGGAAGGATCCATAGGATCTATTGTCGTTGATTTTATCCTTATTCCTATTCAAAATTAAAAATAATAATCCATGAAGATTAACAGGCAGTAGATTTAGTAAAAATTTTCTAACATGGGATGTGTTTGAGTTAGTTTTGTTATGGACTATAAATTTGCTGTGCCAAAAATATCAAATTTTGAAAAAATTGAAGCAATGTCATATTAATAGTAGTGGTGAATGATCACATACCTGCTTGTTACACATTTCTGTCTTACAACTGAAGTCCATATTGAATATATAATAGTTTGTTTGGCATATAACTTGGACTGATTACCAAGTGTCTGTACTGTCTGAAGATTTGGACAGATTCAAGTTGATTACAGTCATAATGAGCTTGCGATTTCAGATTGTAACCTGTTATCGAAATGCCTGTCGATGGAGGAGATGTTGATGAAGAGATTCGCACTGATTCTCTGAGGGAAATTAGTGATGAAGATGACATTGTAGGAATGCAAGATTTACATCAGAAATTGATTGACATTGATGAGGAAATTGGTGAAGATGAATTTGAAGTATTGAAGTTTCTTTGCCGTGATTTTATTCCAGGTTTGAAAATTAAATTTAATTAATTTTATTGAGCTACGAAATTAGTTTATTTTCGGTATTAATCTTGAGTACCGCACCACTGTGTTGTTTTGCTCTGGAATAAAATTTAATTTGGGATCATTTGCAACAAATGAGGTTTTACTGTAGTTACACTCATGTCTTGTACTTTGAAGTACATGTAACTTTGTGTATTTTATGGCCACATTCCATTTTAAATGGTTAATTTAATAAGTACATAATCACAAGCAGTCTTTTCATTTGTACGAATAAAATTTTGAAAAAAAATATATCCATGAATAATTGAATTATCCAATATTCAGATCATCAAGGTTTTTTTGAGAGAGAAATATGTACAGACTATATGTCTATTACCTATTTGTTTAATACTATAATTATTCAAGTTGTTCAACACAAAAATTTTCAATAATTACTTTCTTGTAATTGTTACTTCTGAAGTTATTAAAAAAGATATGAAGAATGATTAAGTTTTTAAAAATTTCATTGAACATTGATATAAAAATGAGGAATGAAATTTTTGTGTCAAGATAATATATTTGCTGTTTAAATTTGTAAGATAAATACACTGATTGATTGTAATTTGCATTTTGCCAGTTGGTAGTTGGGTCTAAAGACTTTCTGAGGAGAACTATTTCTTTTGTCATTATGATGGTAATGTACATTGTCATTCCTCTGAGGCCAGACAAAATAATTGTTTACTGTTACCTGACTGAACCATTCTTTGAGCCAAGTTTAGAAGTTTCTAACAGGAAAATCTGAAAAAGGTACAAAAGTATTTTTGAATGAATTTTAAGTCCAAAATACAAAAAGTTATGTTCCAAAAAAAGCAAAGAAATGTTTTTTGACCACCTACTTGGTCAAGTAATGGTAAAAAATATTTTTCTAGCCTGAAGAAAGGTTTTCAGTTCATGGAGGGATTAATTCAGGCTTTGTCCAGTCAGCTTCCAATCTGTGGTTTATTTGGTCTGTTTTATTAGGCCTAAACAAAAAAAGGTTTGTTTCTGGTACATCCCCAAAAAAATATGGGTTGGTAGGTAGGGATTTTTTCATTTATGTTTTTTTTATATATATCAGCCACACTGTTGTGAAAATTGCTATATAGCACTAAGATTTGGATGCCATAAAAACTTATGAGTCGGCAGGTAAAAGATGGGTCAGTCGTATAACTGGAAACAAACATATTTTTTTACGCCTTAGCAACTTTATTCTAAAGAGTCGTCAATGTTGATCAGGTGGAATTTATTCACAGGTGGCTATCACTCTGGTCCAATGTACTAAGAAGCATAGAGGAAGAAAAAGTTACAATTAAAACAGTGAAAATTTGTATAAATTATTGCAATTTTATAATTTCAGTGGCTCGACTTCAAAAGGCTGAAGCCCCGTTAGATGTTTTTATTGAGATGAAGAGATTAGTTCTAATAGATTTTAACAATGTCGACTTTCTGTTAGAATTACTTGGATGCATGCATAGATTTGATTTAATCAGAAAGTTGGACATGGATGTCATCGAAGTCCGTAAAAATATGCCTAAGTTCAACAAACTGGACCGATTTAGGTAAATATGAAAGGAACACTACACCAGATTTATATATTAAAGGGACACTACATCAGATTTATATATTAAAGGGACATTACTCCAGATTTATATATTGAAGGGATGCAGGTATGCAGTAACCTACATACATGTAGTTAGATTGATAAGTTGATTTGTGTTAAGATTTTGTCAAAAAGTCTTGAATACTATTTAAGAACAGTTATCCAGCTTGGAAAAGCCAAATAAATCAGTTTGATGCCAATTATTGTAGGTTTGTATTTTATTCACTGGGATTTAACGTCAGAACTACAGCCGTAGTCATTTGGCAACATTCCAGCTTTTTTGGTAGATCCACCAACTTTTTGTAGGCTAGATGGACAGTTTCCTCACATGTGAAACTGTCTGGTTCTGGACAGGATATGAACCGGCAACAGTGAGGGACTAGAGATAACTAGTCAGAGATTTTAACCACCCAACCATAGAGGCCCTTGTGTAGGTCTTAGGGCTATTATTATCATCATCATCATCAAATACTTTTTAAGTATGGCCCTTTATATCCTTGTTTTTCTGCAGGATTATGCTGCTGAGTTTAGCAGAAGATGTAGATGAAAAAGAAGCAGAAAAGGTCAGATTTTTTCTTCGTGGAAGGATGCGTAAGAAAATGCTTAATGAACGACAATCCTTGCTGCAACTGATGATTTTTATGGAGCAGGAAGGACTTCTGGCCAGTGACAATTTAAACACACTTACATCTGTCATGGAATCAATCAGACGTGGGGACCTTGTGGACAGGATTCGTGAATTTCAAGGTAATTTGAGATAAGCCATCCATTAAACTTTACTTAAGTTAGTTTGTCTACCATGTAATAGTCTTCTTGTTAGCTCTGTCTATGAATATGATACCATACCTTTAAGTTTTCTTTATTTTGGTTTTCTGTTGGCAATCTAGAGTCATGTCCCTTTAATTCTTCAATTTTTTTTAAAAACTCAGTGTGATGCTACAGATTGTCTTTATTTACATTATCAGCATCATTTATCAGTTAAGTCACTAGTGATATTTTTTTTTACTCTGTTACATTTCCTTTGCTATCATTAAAGGGACTAGACTTCAGATTTATGTTTTTTTTTCAAATTTTAGAAACTTATTTCATTTACTGTGTATTTTGTTTACGATGTGCCCAGAATATGTGCATAACCTCACACCCGAGTGTTAGATTCTCTCTGATAATGTATACTTTCATCCTCAAAGAGGAAGCAGGCTTCAATACAAGGGTGTAGAACTTAGTACTGAATCAATAGGTACATGTATATCTATTTCAGGTTTATCACCCCTTCAAGGTAATGAGCCAGGGCTTCAACCTGTTGCAAAGGGTAACACGTCTCCACTAGAATCTCCAGTATTTTTTTCACCAAATGGTATGTAATACTTTTATTCTCTCCTAGGCCAAGACAAAATAATACCGTGGTTCCTACTGCATGAATAAAATATTTTAAGTCCAGGAAATAAATCTTTATTGTCTTCAAACTTTTCATTAAGATATTTCAAAACAAACAAGTATTGATTAATCTTAAGTTGATAGTTCATAGTTGAAATCAGTGAAATGATGCTGGTCAGCATTAAAAATTAGGGTGGGTGGAGTAACTGTAACCACAACATTGTTTTATTTGTCCTGGTTTTTTCAGACATTGCAGATGCTCAGCAACTCCGGCCAACACAGAGTTCAAATGAAAATAGTTCAACAAACAGGCAGATTGATAGATCTGCGAGTGCTGGTACATTAAGTGTCAGCAGTGATGAAAATACAGTGCAGTCTGTTGGAGGCATGTGACATTTTTTAATTTGCAGCGCTACGTTTTTTCTCATACTACAAACATTTCATTAAGAATTTTGTTTGTAGACTGATATATTTTTTGTTAGAATTGACTTTTATGAGAACAAAGACTTTTGTAATCAAACAAAAGAAACTCCTTATTTTGAATTTTATTAACCTGGTCTTCTTCAGAATAAACAGTGGAAACATTGAATGTCTACATAATGTAGTATGTGTCTATATAATGTGGTATGTTTCTACGTAATCTTTCTATCATGTGGAAACTGACATTAAATCATTGCTTCTCAAAATGCATTTATTATACAATTATAAAACTTTACCTCATACATTGTCAATTTTCCTCGAAGGCTGTTTCTGGTGCATCTGTGCATCATGTAAATACTACGTACATACAAGAACTTTGAAATTGACATTGTATACAGTGAAGATATGAATCTTTTTAACAGTAACTCTGCAGAGTACATATATAAATTGTAAAGCGCAATAGAATAATTAATTAATTTTTGCACTATATAAATGCATTGTATTTGTATTTATGATACATACTGCATTATTGGCTGGCATGTTCTGCAATACGTCTCATATCACAAGAATCCTGATCATACTCAGCTCAATGACTAACTTATACTTAAAATTAATTTCTGACCTAGTGTAACTGTTTTATTAAGGCGTGTGATTTAAGTGTGTGATTAATTCTCCATTTTAGGTATATTACCAGAAGCACTGTTTCATCAGATTGTAATTGAAAGCAAGGAACAAGATGAGAATCTTGCTATAGAGTTAAATTATTCTAATGATCAGATTGTTCGATACAAAGAACAGTTTTCTGACAAGGGTCAAAGAGTCAGGAAGTTTATTCTTGACTGGCAGAACAAGCAGGAAGATAAAGGAATAGTATGTGTTATTGTTTGTTTGTGTTTTTTATGCAACTTATTGTCACTGGGGGTTAATGCCACTTTTCAACTGTTTTTCAGTTATATATGGCAACCGATTCACCTAACCAATTTTCTTGGACTGTATTCTAACCAGTACTAACTTACCCTTCCACAAGGAGCTGACAACTGCTCCGCTTATGGAGGAAAATAGACATTTTTGTCAAATTTTCATAGAAGGGTATGACCTGCTGCAACCGGGATTCAAACCCGGATCTCCGGGGTACAAGTCCAGCGCACTAACCACTGGATTGCGGCCGCATGTGTTATTGTTCACACTAATTATAATAATGTAAATCTGTAAGCTAAGCTTAATATGGAAAACATTCAAATTCTGGATGTGGTTCAATTTCTCTGCAATGATTTTGTGGAAGACCTTATGTCTTAAGCCATTTGTTGTCCACTTCTGATTCAAATGATTCATGCTGATAAGTAGGTTGTGACTTGCGGAGAACAAGGTTGGTACTGGTACAGAATACAGGAACACTACTTAAGTTGAATGCTGGTTGGTATATAAAACCTAGATAATGTTGAAAATTGGTATGAAACAAAATGTATGTCTACCATAATTGGTTGGTTCTATGAAAAAATATTGTTTGAAACAAATAACTTTTGTATGATTATTTTTTAATGCACTTACTGGTAAATTAGAGGGAAATTTATCTGTCCAGTGCAACCTCTCCAGAGGGGCCCTCTTGAGCAACAACCTCCCTTCAACAACAGCATGATTTTTAACTATTAATTTAAACTCTCTAGAGCAGCAACCTCTCAACATCAACATTGTTTTGCTTCTCTCAAAGGGTGTTGCTTTGGTGAGGTTGCACTGTACTTACATTAACAAATCTCTCCTTGAGAATGCCAAGATATCTCACCAGTCAGAGTACATATATTTGCTCAGATTCACAGGTGGTCATTGAGTCAGATTTTTACTGTATATAACATAATTGATTTAAGATTCACCTATCATATTTATTAGGTATTGCCTAAATATGAAAGACTTGGATTGCTTTGCGTCAAGTATTTTTTTAACTTTCATATTTGGATTTATAAATCGACAGTTTAGATTCATGGGGATAATAATAATAATTAAATTTCCACCTGAATATTTTATTATTGTTATTCTTATTTTAGATCACATCCAGGCTTTTGCAGGTACTGATCAAACTTGGCTGTAAATCAGCTGCTCATTCCATGAAACAGTGGATGGAAAGTTTCAATATTGGACGTGGTAAACAATATTTTCATTGCTACTACCATCAAAGATGCCCTAAACCCCTTGCACAATTTCCAACCCATACTTTTTAGACAATTCAGGACTTATCATGTATGCTTCAGTGATCCTTAAATAATTTCTTGCGCATTTGACCATCATTCTGATGCAATGTAATTACTCAGTGAATTGAAAACAATTTCTGTTTTGCCAGCACCAAATTCTGTATAATTTTTTTCGAGATTTTTATTTTAGTTATTTTCTTATGAATTTGTGATTTACTATCATGATTAAAAATTGCTAAATGTATAGAAATAAATGAGGATGCATGAATCGCTGAAATTAAGATAGGAAACCATTGATTTTGGCATCATTGTGAACATTTCCGTTCATAAAATTTTAAGCCAGACTTTACCAAGAATTTTTCCACAGTATAGGAAAGTTACCAATAATGGCCTAATTTGGGGGGAAAATCACAAATATTGCACTGAAATAGAGTATTTTGACACTGGTACTGGTTAGTATTATCCTTTATTACATTATTTCACAAATTTGAGACAAAGGAATTTGAAAACGGTAATTTGATCGTATTTAACAATATACTCTTGATCGATAAAAGATTGTGAAAATGTATTGCCAATTGATTTGCACTGTTCCATGTTAATCAAGAAAAATTGTTTGCGAAATATTCAAACATTTGAGACAAAACTTAGTCTTTCAAGCTTGCATTTTTTTCTGAAATTGGGAGAAATGGTCTCTTTGGATTGGAATGGGTCTGCTTCTTCCCAATATATTTTCATACTTTAGACTTTACTGTCAGAGGCTTAAAGGTCGGTGTCAAAAAACAGGGTTGGTAGTGTAACTGGGAACAGGACTATTTTGTTTCTAGACTAAGGAAAAAAACTGCTACATCATAACCAGGAATCAGGCCATGGCCATTTGATGTTTTCTGTTATCAATTTTTTTCTTATTGTTTTTTTTTCAGTGCCAATTAACCCTGTTTACAATCATGAGGAATCTGAGAATCATTGTTCAAGCAGTAAGTGTTTCCATTTGGCTAGGCTATACTATATACTAGGCTATACTAATTTTGTGTTTTTGTATAGTAATACACATGTAGCAGGAAATCCACTAGAATGGATCTAAAAACACAGCAAATATTTGTTTCATTGAGTCTAAAATCCCTTTAAGCAGTAAAACATTGTGTTCATGATAATTAATATAAATCCATGTCGTATAGTCAGTATTTTTTGTTTCAAATTAAAGGGGCACGACTCAGTCAGTAAAAGCTAAGCAAAAAATATATCCAAGGCAGTCTTGTTTTGCTTATTATCTTGAAGATGGCATAAATTGATTTTTTGCTTTTGAGAAACAAGCAATAAAATTTCTTGCCGGCTTAGATTAACAAAATGAAGAATATTAATATATAACACTTCATGAATAGTATTAAATCCATATTTAACAATCTAAGTCTACAAAACAATTATATAGATACATGTATATCTGTTCTACAGTGAGACACGCAATGCCTGTCGGTCAACAAATATCAGAAATACCAACTCAGCCTCCTAACGCTGAAGAGCAGGTGATCCAAGATTTGACTAGACTTGCCATAGGACCAGAAAATCTTCCACACAATTTTGACGTGAACTTTGTGAATAATGTAGCTCTTTATCAACTTCAAGATCAAGTTGTTGCTAACTCTGGTATTACCCAACTCCTTAAACCAAAGTCTGTGACCATTAATACTGGTCCTATTGCACCACCAAATCAAGTTCCTCAAGTGAATATGGTGAATACAGGTACTAGTGCCCAAGTCATTGTTCCGGCTACGATAGGTGGTTTACCAAGATATAAAATGGATAGGCAGCCAAGAGGTTTGCATACATTATTTTATTTGCCAACATTTTTGTAGTATTGATTGAGTAAGCAGTGACCATGGTCCAGTGGTTAGTGCGCTGGACTTGTAATCTGGTGATCTTGGTTCAATCACGGTTGTGGCAGGTCATACCATTCTGTGAAAATTTAACAAAATTGTTGATTTTCCTTTTCACGGTGGAAGGGTAAGTTAGAACTGGTTAGAATATTGTCCAGGAAAACTGGTTCGCTGAATCAGTCGCTGTATATAACTAAAAATTTGTTAAAAAAGCTCATTAAACCCAGTCAGTTAGTCAGACATAGATGTTTTGCTTTGAACTAACAAAATCTGTTTCTTTTTGACAATATGACTAAAAATGTGTCACCCAAGTTCATTTGTCCCAAATGTCTGACTTGCATGCAAGGCTATGTTAGAAAAGTCTTGTGTTGTTATTTCATGAAAATAACACAGAGGAATAATTACCCAGTATCCAATCAAATCAATGTCCACTGGGATAATCTTACAGTTTTAGAGCAAAAACTGTGAACAAATATTTGACCATTATATGAGATATCCAGTTTTTAATAATTTCACCCAGGGCCGTTTCTCCTTCTATAATAGAGGCAGATATTTGGTGACTTCCCAATGGCAAAATGTCTCTCTTTTTTCCCAATTTGGTGAAAATACAATACTCAATATGTTGAAATACGATTCTTGCTATATCTTGAAAGTCTGTCTTTTCCCAATTCAGCCAATAATCACATTTGAATTTCCCAAAATGAAAGGCTAAGGCCCCTTCCCAATTTTTTGGGAAAAAGCCCTGTCACCTTGACATTGTTCTCGAGGTTCAAGGTTATGTAACATAAATCTAATTTTTCTTCATTAATTATCCATTATCAACGGTATAGCATGTTTCAGTTAAAAACAACATCTGCTTGATTTTTTTGTGTTTATCATGTGTACAAATGAAATTTTTATCTTCATTTTTGAACAGGATGGTGTGTGATCATCAATAATGAACAATTTAATGTTGACACTGGGGATGCTGAAGCAAAAGAAATGCCCCCAAGAAAAGGCACTGAACGGGACGCAGGTTAGAGTTTTGCTGTAATATGAAGTTCGCATGTTTTTTGATAGTTTACAAATTCATTTTTCTATTTAAATGATAAGAACTTGAGTCCAGATACATGAAGTATTTTTTCGAAGTCTGAAAACTCAATTTGATGGCATTTAAACAGTGAGAACAAGGTTTATCATGGGTATGAAAACTCTTTTTATTCACTACTTCACTTTCTGTAGTCATCAAGTATCAACTTTTTGCTTTTTTTGTGTTTTCAGAAAATTTGTGTAAGACTTTCAATAATCTCGGCTTCATTGTTCGTCGTCATAACAACCTAGCACACGATGAGATGATGAGTGTATTAGTCGATGTTGCTCATAATGTTTGTCATGATAAGTTTGACTGTTTCGTTTGCTGCGTTCTTACTCATGGTGTTCTGAATAACCTCTATGGTTCAGATGGTAAATTAGTTCAAATTAAGGATTTGACGTCAACCTTTCAAACGAACCGTTGTAAGTCGCTGGCGGGAAAACCAAAGCTGTTCTTTTTCCAGGCTTGCCAAGGACGAGATAAAATGACTGGTGAGAAGGAACTTCTTTAAGTCTGAATAATTGTTTTTGAAGTGGTCTTACCATCTTCATAATCAGATTACTTTGTGTTGTTTAAATTGTTTATATTCAACAACTACAGCTATTGATTTAGGTCACCAGCCCGTAACTAATGCATATTAATGACTTGAAATATGGACTGAATTTCATTAATCATTGATCAAAGTATCAAATTTTAGACCTAGTTTTCAGTAAATCGTCTACATTTCAGATTGATAATGATATCATCTCAATATGTAGGCTGACTTTTACCATTGGTAGTCTTGGTAAAAAGATTTACTGCATTGACTAATGTATTTGATCACAGAGGGAAATGATCTGCTGAAATTATCTTCACTCAGGAGTTATTTTTTGTTCACTACATGTATTTGGCAATTTGCCAAAATGACACAACCCAATATCCTGAGTAGTTCAAATCAAAGATTCAACTTCTGTCAGTTTTTTAGGAAGATTTTAACTTACTTATGTTTCAGGGGTGTTTTAGTAATTTTTGTGACATAGATTGTGCATGTTTAATATATACATTTACGTTTTACAGGAGGACAAATTCACCACAGTGGATACATAGAATCAGACGGTCCTCCTGACATCACCAGCGGACGTACGCAAAGTGTTCGCAACATGGAGATGATTCCTAACGAAGCTGATTTCCTGTTAGGTTTTGCTACGGTTCCCGGCTATGTTTCATTTAGAAGCCGGAACCAAGGGTCTTGGTACATAAGAAAACTGTGTGAACTGCTTGACAAATATGCCCATCAGTAAGTATACCTCTGTCTTTTTATCAAATTTTTTTTGCCAATGTTTCCTCTAAGCCTGCTGGTTCCATTCTTGCTCATTATGACTGCATGAATGCGTGATCTGTGACTGAATTTAACGTTAAATTTGCCTACAGAACCTTAGTACTTAAAATCCATCCCTGTTTTTAATTTTATCATTATATGCCAAACATTGGAACAGTTTGAAAAAGTTGTATCATTTGGTATACCATGTAGATTTTAAAAATATCAACACATTGTCTGCAAGTTAATGAATGTTGTCCTTGATATTACTTTAAAAGCCACAGAAACATTCTGGAAATCATGTACAAGTCTAGATAAAATGTTTTGTTCAACATAATAAGTCCATTACCTTGTATTACCTTGCACATTTGTTTTGTGAAAGTTTTGTGGTACATTTGTTCTCTTTTAGGTATGACCTGATGAGCATTCTTACAGAATTAAACAGAGAGGTTGGAAACGCTAATGCTAATATGGACAATGCTTTGTATAAACAATGCCCAGCGCCCCTGGTAACATTACGGAAACAACTTTATTTCATGTGAATATTGTGATATAACAACATCACACCATTGGAGGCAATATGACTTACATTCAATGCAAAGCCTATTTATACGTCATACGTCTGATAGCTGTGCACATGTTTTCTGAATATAATTTTGATTTTCACGTGCGTGTTTTGTTCTTAGGAACTTTAATCATTGCAGTTTATGCACAATGGTCGCAAATATGAGGATGGCAAGATGGCTGAATTCCTTGAATTTTGTTGCGATTCTGACTTAGTAGGATGTTCCTAATGTAAAACCAATAATTACAAATAAATGCCTTGAGGGGGGCATTAATTACGATTTAAGGATTTTTTAAAAAACTTGTAGAAATGTTGATATATTGTTTTAATGATTATTGAACAAATTATGAAAATTTTAAGGATTTTTAAAGCATTCACAGTGCATCATGATTTATGGTTTTCTTTTAAAAAATGTTGGGAGTTGATTAGTTTTCTAGGGGCTAGTCGAAGACTGTTACAAGTATACCATATGTACTTGTATACCAATGATGTATGTATGTGATATTTTTCTATATTTTGTGATTTCTTGGACATTAATTTTGCATTACAAAAATCCACATTTACTGACTTTTGTATATATTATTTTGCTTAAAAATGATTCTAATCAGGTTTTAAAATTGAATAGACTGGTTATTAGACTGGGGAAAGTTCTTGGTCAGCAGTTACCCAGTCAATTACCCGGTAATTGGTTTTAAGGTCCAGGTTAAGTTTACTAGTACTGGTACTAAAAATAGGAAATCAGTTTCTGATTAAAGCTGTTGAAAACCATTGTTCCTTGACATGATATGTCATTGTATGCTAAGTTAGCATAACAGATCCACTGATGAAAAATATTTATTTAAGCATTTCTGTTCCCAACTTCTTGTGTACAATGTACTGAAATGACTTGGCAGTTTGTCTGCAGTCTACAGGTTACTAATTACTGTGTCCAACATTTAAATCCAAGTTTATAAAATTTGAAATCAATCTCAATGCTCAAGTTATTTTTTTTAGATGTTTATTACCGTTAAATAATTAAGATTCACAATCTGTTCTGTATACAAGTTGAAATTAACATAAATAATTCAGAGTTTTAGTTTGGGAACAAAAATTAACTTGAGTTTAAGAGTTGATCTCAAGTTTTATAATCTCAGATCTTAGACTCGTGTCATATTTTTTTTTCTAATTCTTATCTAGTAAAACTTTCAACCATGAATGTAATAACCAAAACTTTGAGGTCTGTTAGCTCAATTAGACATTTGAAAACTGATGTGACATTTCCATCCTTGTTGAAACAACAATAAGATATAAGACGTTCAAAATGACATACTTTCATGTACCAACAAGTGTTCGGGACGAACTCCATTTTGACCTCAGAAAATTATCTTTGTGAAAGCTAAAGAATGTCATTTTTAAGGGTTTCGTATTATTTCTGTCAAGTTTGTTAATATTTAGTTACACATGTATTTGAAAGTAAAATACAACTTGATGGTGTTATATTTAGATTCTTTCTACATATCTAAAGACATAAGCAATGGTTTTACCAAAATTAATCCTTTTAGGCACACAGAGCTTAGCAATACGTGAAGAAAAAGTACTAATAAACCGTGATGGTTACCTGGGATCATGAGGAAAATCATGTCTGTAAATATTAATGTAATTAAAGTATTATATATATATATACAAATCTTGTTTTTTATATTTTTATGACGAAAAATATTTGATAATTGGAATCAATTTTGTGTATAAAATATTGATGAACTGTAAATTTAGCCTAATGTATCAATTGAAATATGTGTTTGTTCGTTCTCATTAGCATTTAATGCAAACTGAACTATTGTGGTCACCCACTGTCTGTCTGGTCTTAAGTTTATCTGTATGTCTGTCTGTCTGGTTATAAGTTTATTCAACTTATCACCAAACATGTTAGCGCCAATTTCAGTCAATGGTTTCTTACCAAAGTTGTGAATCTGAATTGATTTGAATTATCTGGAGTTTAACATTGCACCAACAGCCTGGATCATCTGGCAACTTTCAAGCATTAACGCTGGAGGATGACACTAGGCTTGCACCTGGGTAGAACCACTGATGTTCCATTAGCTAGCTGGACAGCTTCCTCAAATGCGGAATTTGGTACTGGGTGGGATTTGAATTCGTAGTGGTGAGGGGCTTGTTGGTACTAATCAAAGACCATAACATATTGACCACATAAGCCTATGGACCGATTTGAATATCTCTCTGAATCTACCGATTTGAAGTTATTTTTGAGGATACTATCATAACTTATTTGTTTATCTTCTCTTATTTCCTTGAATTGTTTTTGTCTACCTGGTGCCTTTGGTAATTTTCATGACCTGTTGTTGGGCTGAAGATATAATGATATATTTAGCCTTTAATGCATTTCTTTAAAAGATATCTGAATGAACTGTGAATGATTTTGTTATATGAAATAAAAACCTGTGTTAATGAAAGGACGTTTAGTCTTGTTTTTTTATTATTGTTCATTGATATCGGGAAGTATCTGAATATTGCATAAAAATACAAACTTGACTCACGACCGTTTTCAACAGTATTTCAGTTATATACTTGAGGGTAGTAAACAATCTATGTACTAACTCCTTGTTAAGACTAGTTTGGTTATTAATAAACACTTGTTAGATCAACCAATCACCATTCATACTGTAATCCATCTGGGGGCGTTATATATACCGTTTTAGCTGATCATGCACTGGTAGGCGTGGCCTTTATATAACGCATGCATGCCACGTTTACAAGGCTGATTGGCTAAAGATATGTAATCCACTTTTAAAAAAATTGATAAATGCTACAGACGCACTCATATAGATCCCAATAGACAAAAACTAGTAAGTCAGAAAAGAAAATTAAACTTTACGTTTAATGTATCAATATATTAGTTTATAGATTAGAGATGTTTATCTAGGTATTAAATTGTCATCCTAAAACGTGTCAACTGAATAATGAGGCTAGCTCAACTTTTTGACTGATTTTATTAGTGCAAAATGAAAACTTATTCCCCAGGTTTTATCGCAGACATATGATTATAATGAGATAGTTGACATAGTTGACATTTTTCAACCACATTTAATCGTGTCTTGAAACACGCTTCCATTCTGAATGGTAATTGGTAGAAGTGTTCAAATGGAAAACATATTATTGGATTAATAGATATGATTTTAATGAGATTTTTATCCATTTATTTTAGAATGGAATCACATCCAGGTACTGTTTTCAATGTCTGCATTATACACGTCATTGATTTCGTATGCTGATTTGCTAACGTCATAACCTGTTTGATTCTGATTATAGCTATTGCAATCTATTGCTTCAAGTTGTTCTTTGGTATTTCTTCGCTGTTTGTGCTTTTTGAAACTTGGTGGATATTCTAAACGTGTTCCCATCTCTACATAGTACGGATTATAATATATATCTTGTTCCATTCTTTTCATATTGCTGTCACCATCATGTGTATGCAAAAATGGACTTGGCTCGCTTTGTCGACTCGGTGTTTTGTAGTGATTAAATAAATATGGAACATCTTCATCGTATGACAAAGCATCTTTTCTTGCTGCACTTTGTTCATGCATTTGTCTTTTTTTCTTTAGTTTCTTAGTTCCATTTGATTTGTCTCCCTCAAGTGATTCTGTTTCCAATTGCATGAGTGGTACCTTTGGAGCAGCTGGAGGTTTGTGTTTTACGCGAGCATTTTTGTTTGATTTGTCTTTACCAATAGTATTATGTTCACTTTCTTTTTCAAAATATTTATCACTACTTGATTCCTGCCTTTCTTTTGAATCGTCCAGTTGTTGATGATCATTATCATTTTGATGTGTAACACTGTCATTGTCTTTCTTTGTGTGAACACTTGCTGTTGTAATACTGTTCGGTAGTAGTCTGTTTTCTGGATAATGTCCACGGATCTTCGGAAGGTTTCCAAATTCATCAGCCCTGTTCTGTATAAACCTCTGTTGCAGCTGAATTTCTGAATTTATCATATAGTCAATATCTTCTTCTATTCGTTGGTTGAAATTACTTGCAGAAGCAGTTGGTCTTATGTGTTCATTTGGGAGTCCGAACTCAAAACCTTCATTAATGTAAGACCTAGGAGATTTCTCTGAGGCAAACATGGCTAGTTTTCTTGCACTGTATGCATTGATTCTGAAATATAAGAATCCAATACATTTTGAAAATAGTTTAACAAAATACGCAGCATATCAACTGGAAAAAAAATACTTAAGTCTTCATTAATATATTCCCATAATTTATCACTTGATAAAATATGGACAGAATTTCTTTAATACAAAAATTCCTTAATTAAAATTTAATTAAGTCGAGGAAGCAACCAGTAGTCACACGGAGAGATGTCTGAGCTGTATGGAGGATGTTCTTAACAAATTTGATTGTGTAAAAACAACAGCACGAGCCATTTGCAGCCAATCAACTACCCATATTAAATGAACTTTAATATGAATATAGTACGTGTATCATACTATGGTGTCTTATGCTTTTGTCATAATTTTTTAAACAACATGATATTGCAAAAAAGATTCAGGAAATGTTATCTGAACATGTGATGATGATTTTCGTTTTCATGGAATGTACGACATGGACGAAAATACAATGTCAACGCTATTCTATTCCCCTGACGATGAAGAAATCCGCGAATGTATGTTTACTCGAATAATTGAATTAACATAACCAATTGAATTATGTCACATGGCTTTAAGCAATAAAAGTTGATGATGATAGATACAATAAAAAATATACACGATTGTAATTACTTGTTTAAAGCATCACCTAAGTCAACTGACTACAATGTACATTACCGATTTTTTACGTTTTCAAAACAAAAATATTTGCTTTACAATTAATTACAATTAATTAACAATAATTTACTGCATACAAAGTTTCAAAATTACAACACCGTTATTTAGGGAATATCCGGTATCTTTGTCAATAAAGACGTAGTATCATGAATGAAATCGTAGTACTCAGTATACACATATCGTCTGCTGTACATGGATATAGAGAGCTGAAAGGACAAACCAATAGTGAATCTTACAGGAAGGCTACTTTCAAGTTGCAGTAAGACGGAAAAGTGTTGTGAAAATAGGACTTCCACATTGTCTGCCTTAGCGCCAAAAACAGAAATAAGATATTTTGGCAGAAATAGATAAAGTTAGCTTGAGATATTTACGTTGCTCTTGGCTTTTTGAGTCCTTTCGAATCTAGGTCAGGCCGGTAAGTTCGCACGAACTCGGCGTACTCATCTTCACGCGCTTTTCTGGTTGCTAGGCGACGATGATAGCAAACGAATGAAACTAGGAGAAAGACAAGCAGTACAAACGCCGTCACCGTAGAAAACAGCCATCCAAAAGATCCGCTGAATGTGACGTCATCACCGCTTCCATTAGCATCTCCAATCATCTGCAAAAGAAGAACCTGTTTAAACTGGGTGCTTAATAATTCAAATATGTACATGAAAATGTCCCAGGCTTCTTGACAGTATCCGTTATGAACCAATATACATTGTAAGTCAAATAAACCCGTTAGATTTCATTGTAGATCTATACAAGCCAATTAGTCTTGTATTTCATAGTTGTTGATTTGTAACATGGAGAACATGTGCCGCACCCAGGATTCGAACCCACGAACCCAGGCTCCACATAATAGAAATATTGTTGAAAACAGATTGAATTTTAAACAGATAAGATAATATATTTATACATACATTTTTATTGTCCGCTATTTTTTATCACGCACCAATTAAAAAGTGTAGATAATTATGAATGCACACACATTTATTTATTGTGTTCAAGTATGTTTATAAAACAGTTCACACATTTTTAAATGTTCCAAATTGCAAATTTGTTCATAGAAAAACTCCCAATAATTACTATTATTATATTTAATTATATACAATTATCGAACTGATGAAAAATGTACGTCATTATTTTTCAGCCTCAATTCACTATTTCCGTTATCACAGTGGCAAATTTCTGGGAAATGCATTTTAAACGAGTCCAGCCGAGAGTTCGATCATTTCTGGTACCCGGTTGCCTTAAGTTACCGTTTAATAACTAGTTTCCGGTTCCAGGAACCAGTCGTAGTCGGTTAATTAACAACAGAGGAAATAAATTGTATGCGTACGAATCATTGCTGACTTTATGAAAGAAGAGCTCTGAAATACAGATTGTTTTGTTGTCAAATCCTTTTGTATTTTCTAACAGGGCGCTTACAATCTGTATTATGTAAATTTTATTTTTGAAAATACAAGGAAATTCAGGCCGTTGTTATTGTGATTAGATTCTTGCATGATTTAGTAAAGCAAACATATTGATGATATAAATTGAAAAGCGCCGGCACGAACAATGACATTAGACAATGCCGTTGCTACGGATGCATGTTTATTTATTTATTCGGATACGATATACGAGTTCATGTACAGTCAGCCATGTGTATGAAGACCACCTTTAGAAGTTTTTATTAAAATGGTGTTTGATAGATGTGATATCTATTCAGAGATTAAGACAAACTGCAACAGTTTGTACTTTAGAATAGAACCACTGGCATTACAGACAGACGATCTTTAGCCCAACTTTGACGGCACAAACATGTGCCGTCAAGGCACAATGAACAATGTCGATGTGCATAAATGTGATTATAATTTATATTGGTTGCAACACGTTGTCCTAACAATCTTGAAATAGAGGAAAAAAACTGCAAAATTGTCTCCATAGAATTGTCAGCCTTATGTTAAATATGCTTGTTACATGGCTCAAGTCGTTGTATTCTCAGTATAAGTATTTTGGTGTTTATCTTGACCCCTGAATAAAGACCGCCGTCATGTATCTTACGTAATGATTTCTAGTAGACGTCCCGGAGAACTATATTTTCACAGATATTTTTCAATTGATCCAGTTGTTCAAATGATTTTTGGATTACACATTTTTTACAGGGCTTCACCGAAGTTGAAAAACCAAGTAATTAGTTCAAGGAATGTCGGTCGGACGGGTGGTCGGGCTGACGGGTGGGTGATCACGTCAAACAGTCGGTTTTCCTTCGATAACTTAAGTTTATTTTTACTTATTACTGCCAAACTTGGTACGCATCGAGTGTTTATGGAGACCTAGCTGATGATTGTATTTTAGGGGTCTATGGTCATGGTCAAGGTCACTGTTACTAAAAATAGAAGAACAGATTCCGACTACTACACTGTCGAAACCTGGTTTGGTGGCATTGCCGCGTGCCTTGTGTGATATAAATCATTGCCATTTTTCTTAAAATGGTAGGGGCGTTTTGTAATGAAATTTTGGGTCTTTAGTAAATAACGCGAAGACGGACGTAATATTTTGATTCATAATACTCGCTGTGTGAGTAGAGAGAGAGAAAAACGCTCAGCATAAATAACAACAAATTGCAATAAAAGAAACAATGTTCGTGCATTTGTTTCTCTCTGAAGAGAAATTTATGTGTCGTTTGTTCATTATGTTATTGTTACAATTATTGATTAGTGAATTCTTTGATAGCAAGGTTCATTAATTCTCTTCTTCTTATCTCGTATTTATTTTCTTCTATTAACTCGTTAACGAGAATCTCTATGACAATTTAGATACTGGTACCTGGCATACATTTATCACCATGTTACGCCAGGTACCAGTCCATTTTTGCATTATAACTGCAATCAATGTTTCACGGTTGGGACACAGCCAGGCTGAGAAAATGGTAAACTGTATCATATTACCAGAATGTCAACAACGGCCAATCTTATAAAAAAGAATTGACATAATTGATCAAAATAAGCTTTTGAATAAAGTCTCATTCAGTTGTATTTGTTCACACCATTTCTTGGCCTTAGTCCGCAGGTTTCGCTGTATTCAACTAACGATATCATATTATGTTTAGTAATTTGTACTTGACTGAGGCGACCATTGTTTTTCACAATACTTTTTGTTAACAGTGAATAAATAATGAAAACTTGGACAAACATTAACTACAGTCAAACCTGTGCATGGAGAGCATGAAAGGGGGAGAGGAGAAACATGTCATTTATGTTAATTTGGCTTTTATTCAGAAACCGTACTTCACAGGTGATCGGCTGTCGTTCAAAGGTGGCAGCTGGCCAAGATTTGACAGTGGTTTTCATTTTAAGCAATTAAGCAATATGAAGTTTGGAATGTTTTAAACGTAATTAAAATTGACACACACTAATCAAGCACCCAACCGCTTAGTCTAATAAATTGAGTGTTAGGTCTACGGAATCTCGGGTTCTCGAGTTCGACATTCAGGCGCTGCACGTGTTTTCTGCACGATTTGGTTAAACTCACTGTGTCTTGTGTCAATTTCCTTTCATCACTGACCGTTCATGGGGAGACGTTTGGCTGTCATTAACGGTTAATAAGATAAGAACCAGTACTGACACGATCCAGAAAAACAAGTATGCAATTGAAATACGGATGAAAACGGGCGTACTCTCTTATTTGTTTTACACTTATCACAGGTTTTAGATTACTGCAAATACAGTAAAATACGGTTATTGTAAACTTGGATGTTGTGAGGAATCAGATTCAGAGAAATATTTATTTTCCCCTTGGTACGCCTTTTCTTTTTTATTTGTTTTTTTTTTTGTTATAGTAAAATATGGATATGTTTAAGTTATGATCACGAGGAATTCACTATAACCGTGCTCTGCTGTAGTTCCTATTGATCAAAATTACTTTCTAAATTTGCTCTATTTGTTACCAACAAAGATCTAAAAGGAGTAACCCCCTGTGAGGATGTCGTAATCATTTGAAATATTGAAGTTTGTCACTATCAATAAAACAAAACATTGTGCATAAATCAACCAATCGGAATTATCGTTTTAACATGTGATTGGCCGATCAGAAAATAAACGAACCTAATATCTGCCTTGTGCCGACGAAAATAAGTCCTTATATTCACGCGCTATTAAAAAATAATTCTAAACCCGCTAAACAGAGTATTATGTATGTATAAATTATTTATGGCATCGATTTGACACACATGCTTAGTCAATCGCTTGAATATCACAATACATGTACTTAATAACCCATCGTACAAGTGGTGTAAAATAGAGGTGAAACGATTCAAAAAATTTCGATTCGATTCGATTTCGATTTTTCATCCCACGATTCAATTTTTCGATTCGATTTTCGATTTTAAAAGGAATTAAATAGGACAAGAATGAAATAGCTATCCCACTAGTTTACGATGGAATGTATTTTCTTAAATAATGTAAACAATGGAACAAACGAAACATAAAACTTGTGAATAGGAAAAACTGAAACAGTAAAGAGCCTGACGACACGAGAAGAATGCTGATCTCGTTAGATTTCAGTCATTTTGACTCGCATACTACGGAAAATGAAAGTAGGCATTACCAAAAAAAAAATCGAATCGAAATTGCCGTCATTGAATCGAATCGAATCGAGCATGAAAAATCGCGGTTCGCAATGGATCGCGATTAATCGTTTCACCTCTAGTGTAAAACTAATGCATATATTTCCTTTTTATGTCTTTTACACACCACCGTTCCAATGAAAACTGTATTATGTGAGTTGCATTATCACGTCACTAACAGACCACCATACATATTGTTGTGTAAATTCCGAATCGTTCAATATACGGTCATGAGATTAAAACATTAATCTCATGTAATTCAGTTCAACTCTTGGCACCCTGATAAAGGACAAACATTAATGCAATGTGTAACTATCGCCAGGCATGTGTTTCCATTGAAATCTTATTTGATAACCGCGAAAAACTCCGGATGTATATCGTAGAGATATCTTTAATTATTAATATTGATTTGTGTACGAAGTATTAAATTCCTTGACTTAAGCAAATACAGTGAAGCTAAGTGTTACTTTATTGTTCCCGTCAAATGATATGTTATCTAGAAAAGTGAGAATGTGTTACATCGCGCAAGTACAGTTTGTAATTCTAAATTCTAAAATAGTGAAAATTAAGTAATATCGATCGACAAATAAAAACAAGTTTTTATAATTAGTGCAGTAATACCTCACTTAGCGACCGCTTCACTATTACGACCCACTTCTTTATAACGACCACATATTTTAGGACAGATTTTCAATATTTCCTGTATATTTCAACTTCATGATAAGATCACATCAGTATTAAGACTATCTCATTACAACGACAACGTAAAATAAAATTATTTTCTGACCTGATTTTACTATACGTATACAATTACTAAGGAGTTAATTGAACGTTTTCAAAAAAATCGGGGGACCTCCTAGGTCAAGTGGTTATTGTCTCTGACTAATAATTAATAGCCCCTCACCGTTGTAAGTTCGAATCCTACATGGAACCGAAGAAATTCTACATATGAAGAAACTGTTCTATTAGTTTACGGAAGGTCGATGGTTCTACCTACGTTCCTAGCGTGTTCCTGGAAAACTCGCTAACTGATCCTGGATGTTGGTGCGAAAAAATAGAAAAATCGAAGAATTACCAAAATCTTGAGTCGAGCCTCTGTAATATCGCGCTTGATTGAGTAAAGTATTCTAAATATGTGGACATTTAAGACGCTATGACAGTGTATAGTGATGGCTACTGAACGAACTGTCTACTTGTTTTCTGATCAATAGGCATAACTTCAGTTTGTATTAATCACTTAATGAATCTATTGAAACACGTGTGTCTTGAGACCAGTTAATCACCCACATTGTATTTCGCCATTAAACTTGATTGTACTAAAAAACGGAGACAAAAAATACTTTCTTTAATTAAATCATTGATTCCGCCATGATTTAACCATCGTACAAGAAAACATGAAGATATCATATTGCTGCAGTTCGTGTTGTATTTCATAATGTTACGTAATTAATGATCGTAAATTAATGTTTATTAGCTTTGACTCTGCGGAATTATTTAATTAGCCTTCAGATTTCGAAACGACACGTGTTTAATGACTTGATTATTTTCGTAAAGTCAAACCTGTGAACAGAACCAGTCAGCAGACTTTTTTCACTCTGGTTTACCGTCGCACCATTTTTGCTTTTTTCAACTTCAACGTTGGAGGAAGACCACGGGTATGCATGTCCGTTGTTTTTAGCGCATTTGAGTGAATGTGGCGAAAGAAGAGCAAATGGTTTATATGATACTGCTGGTGTACATTATTTAGATGCCTGTCACCGAATTGGTGTACATTATTTAGATGGCTGTCACCGAACTGGTGTACATTATTTAGATGCAGATGCCTGTCACCGAACTGGTGTACATTATTTAGATGCCTGTCACCGAACTGGTGTGCATTATTTAGATGCCTGTCACCGAACTGGTGTGCATTATTTAGATGCCTGTCGCCGAACTGGTGTACATTATTTAGATGCCTGTCACCGAACTGGTGTGCATTATTTAGATGCCTGTCACCGAACTGATGTGCAAGATCTGAAAGTCCTGAATGACAATAGACCCACTCATAAGTCAGCTGCCGTTTGTCTTACTTTACCACATCCAGTGTCTTGTTCAGGTCTGTCACTCTGTGATTTTTAGATGATTTTACAATTAAAATCCGACTTAGAGGACGGCGGTTTGATACCCACAAAGCCGTCGGACGTACGGTATTCCTATGTACAAATACATGTATATTACCCAAATCGTGCAATAAAATTGCATTTCAGAATAATTTAAACGATTAAAATTTGTGTACTTGTACACGGAGATAATTTTTAAGGATTAGAATAGTTATTTTTCGCCAGGTTGCTATTTTTATACCATGCGCCTATTTTTGTATTTTTTTAAATGTCTCAATTTCGTGAACAAAAGTCACCAAAGAAAGAGAAGGGATATGACATTTGACTGTCATCCACAATTAATCTTCATTTCGAAGTTTAAAGATATTAACAGGCGCGTACTTACAAATGGCCGTTGCTCGAAGATGTCTGTTATTAACTAGTGGCCTTTACTAACAAATGACCGTTATCAACAAGTGGCTGTTATTTCCACTTTGTCTGTAGTTAATTCCGCAGGGAGGGGGTCGAGTCTTTTTTTCTCCTCACGTGTGGAGTTTGTCCGGTCCCGGGTGGGATTCCAACTTACAGCGGTTTGGGGCAAGTGATTGCTAGTCAGAGACCATAACCAATCAATAACTGAGGTCCCGAATTCCTTTCTATTACTAGATATATACCATCTATCATTTACACAGAACAGAATATACATTTTTTTTTACTTTGGATTTAAACAGTACAAATTTATCATCCACAAATAATTGAAACAAAATCGAGGGTTAAAGTATTTAAACATACATGCACGTATAAGTATATATAAACATGAATACAAAGTTGAATGCGAAGATGAAATTTAATTATCTATCTAAATGTTTGGGACACAACATGGTAGCCGTACGAGTACCATGAACATGTCAAACAACAATTTGTCAAAACAACATGCAGTATTTCTGTAAAAGTAGGAAAAAGATACATAATCGATCAGTTAATTGCGTTTTATTTATTAATTCAGTTTTACAGTATTGTCGCTAAACAGTGATAATATTTATCATTGATTTTATAATAAATATTTAATATTTTGATTATTCGTGCATATTTGTTTTCGTGGCATTGTGTAACCGTCTGCGTTGAGTTGCAATTGACTTTATGTTTTAGAACTGTTTGTAAATAAAAAAAGTTTGCAAATATTTTCACGACCAGGCGCATTTAAATAATATATACAAATACATGCATGTCAAATTTTCATAGAAGGGTATAACCAGCCACGACCGGGATTCGAGCGCACTAACCACTGGTCCAGCACACTAACCACTGGACCACGGCCGCGGCTTATTTTTCTTTCCCTTCATGGGCTCTGTCCAAATGTTTGTACAGTAAATTCTCACTAATGGACGACCTCGTTATTAAGACCCCATTACAAAAATCACAGACTCTTCCATATTTCAATTAAATATTAAAATCACATCAATATTAAGGCCTTTTTTCTTTGGATTACAGTGGTCCTGGCGTCGGGATCTTATTGTATATGAGAACTGCTGTAAACAATGCATAAATAGCCTTACAGTAGATCACCGTTAAACTTTTAAATAATGACGAATCGGATACAGTGAACTATTTATTTCCTACCTAATACACACTTCATTGGTTATAATGAATACAGGGAACCTCCGTAGTGGAGTGTTTATGATCTCTGACTAGTAATTCCTCACCGCTGTGAGTTCGAATACCACCTAGGAACAGAAATTTACTTGGGAAGAAGTTGTTAAGCTGACACACAGTGGGTTGGTGGTTCAACCCAAATACATGTATATGCCTCGGGTCTTCCGCCACCATTAAAGCTGGAAAGGTTGACAAATGACCTTGGATGCTGGCACAGAGAAAAAGATTAATACCCTCATAAAATATGCATATAATGAAGTGATAATTCAGGAAATCACTATGACCGTGTTCTACTGTATCCTGAACACAAAGTCACCCCATGCCGATATTAATGTATTTATTTATGGCTTGTCTTAAAGGTGACTAAAAGTGCAACTTATCTAGGTGTAATACATAATACATAATGTGGTAATTATGATACACGGGTCACCGTGATAAACTATGTACTTATTTACTTACATACATAATTATTTTCAAAACATACTTGGCAAAATAGTCCAAAGTCACTGCTGAAGACTCTTCCATGCGTATTACAAATTTATATATCGACAATTTTGTATACTTTGAACATTTTCAGTTCAGTGATAACTTAATGGTTGTTTTGAATAATTCTGTAACAAGTTAGTTAAGGTATCGACGCCATAGACCGCAACATAAAAACTCTATACATACATTTTAGTTAAGTATATAAGTGACCGAAAGCTAATTTGTTCACCCAATGTTTATGGTAAAACATTCATTTTTACCAGACACTGGGCTCTCTTATAACTGTTACGATGATGAGTCCTCTTAATCTCGGTAAACTATAAATCTGGAAATGGTAAAATACATAAAGGCTTTTCCTAAGCTTCCCCTTTGTACCAGCTTTCCCAGACACTTGACCATTTCCCTTTTGTACCTACTTTCCCAGACATTTGACCATTTCCCTTTTGTACCTACTTTCCCAGACATTTGACTATTTCCCCTTTTACATATTTTTTACCAGGCATTCGAGACTTTTCCTTTTTACCTATTTTTCCCAGACATTGGACCATTTTCCCTCGTACTTATTTTTACCAGATATTCGAGAATTTTCCTATCTTACCTACTTTTTCTAGACATTTGACAATTTTACCCCTTTTTACCTATTTTACCAGACATTTGACAAATAAATTTTACGTCCATAAATGTATTGTTTACATATTTGAAACGAAATATAGAACAGACCAAACAAATAGTTTATCTTTGTTAAAAATGCATTTTTCTTTTTTTTTACAGGACAAATACATTTTGCCAGACATTTTACGATCTAAAAAACTTTTGAGCTACAACATAAAACAGTAAATCGCCTTACAGTGCTCTCCGAGAAATTCGTACTATGCAAATCCTCTTCCATTTTTGAATTTCCACTGAATCTTTGCACATCAAATATATTCCCTACGATTAATAAAGTTCCATTTACTCATTGTATCTATTTGAATAGACACACTGACAATAGTGATCAACGCCAAAGGTGTCACGATAATAAGATACATTGTATCATTGTATTTTCCAACGAACTCCGATAATCGATTATCGATGCTCACATACCTATTATGAGACTATCAATATGTTTATTGGTAACATTGGATTAAGGTAATTTGCGGGCGGTTTTATGGCGCGGTGTACTTTTGATACCGTCTGAAGTTACATTACGACAATTTAATGGGTCACAGACTTAAACAAAAGATTTCATACAGAGAAATACGTTACCATACATGTTTGTGAATAGTTGTACTAGTCCATGTGTTTTTTCTGCCTCCTCTTCAACGAACGGAGACTTATTGTTTGAATCTGTTTTCTTCATTATTTTCTTCATATTATTCTCCTCTTCCTTCTATTTCATCCATTCCTTTTCTTCTTTTTTTTCTTCGTCTCCTCCCTCTATCTTTCCCTTTCTTTCTCCTTTCATGTTCTCTCTTCTTTCCTTTTCTCTCTTCTTCCTTATTCCTCTTTTTTTCTTCCTCTACTACTTCTTCCTTCCATTGTCCCCTCCATCTGTTCCTTCTTTTCCTTACCTTTCTAATTATCTGTCTTCTTTCTCCCTCCTATTTTTCCCCTTTCCTTATCTTCTTTTTCCCCACCTTCTTCCTTCTGTTACTGCTACTTTTTCTGCTTATTTACTTTATAAAATTAATTCCGCACTTGATTTCTGTCCACGTCTTATATTCTGATTCTTTTCATATTTTGACTAAAAATTTGAAACAAGTTGTTTAATATTTACGAAGATGTCCGCGCCAATTTTTTCTTTATAGGTTTAAGTTCTTGCAACTTAAAACCCAATTTTTGCATCTGGTTACGCTAAGTTTTTCTTCAACGGCCACCCATCTTTTTCGTGTTGGTTAAACGCCTTCATTCTGCATTCCAGTAAACTGTAAGGTTTCTAATTAGCAAGTTTAAAAATGTAGAAGAAAAATGTGTTCAAAAATAAGTGGTCGCTATGATGAGATAGTCGTAATATTGAAGTGATAGTTTTGTGAGGTTTCACTGTATCTAAGGTTTGAGTGTAACACGACAACTCATAATTCACGTCGCTGAACATTCAATAGAGACTATATCAAGGATTACATATTATATATACGATTGATGAATAAGTAAAATCAATCGCTTGTCTGAGCTGTAAATAGCTTTCACCGGTACAGCGGATATTAACCGATGTATCAGTAAACACGGGTATACAGGCACATATTGTACGACATGTAAATATTCAGAGGTTCGGCGTGGCTCTTTTGTAGAATATCCGTGTCGCCTCGATCGTGGTAAAGAGTAAGGAATCACGTGACATTGAAAAAAAACATGGCGGAAAACAATCACTCGATTCAACTCATAAATCAATGTAATTCCATTGATTAGCTGCTATTTATATGTTTTCATGTATCCTGTCATGTCAAATGACATCTGAGTACTTCTCGGACCACACTATGTTCCAACCGGTTGTAGTTTTCGAGAAACACGTGGCAATGTCTGTTTTGTGAATACATGTACATACATATATATTATCAGGCATTGTTTGCTAATACTCATGCTCCAATGAGCTTATTCAAGAATTGAGATAATAGAGTTGGGTGCAAAATATTGCATTTTCAGTCGGAGACGCTTGTTCAAATCCAATTCTTGAACCCACAACCTCTCGCCCAACTGTCCGGTACCAGACTGACAGAGCAAACTGAGGTTGATCGTGTTTAATACAGCTTTGCTTTTACTTCTGCAAGTACAAAGTTATGACAATAAACATGACTCTTCATTAATCAATAGACGATTTACATTTTTGTTTTTGATTTACCTTATAAATCTGTTGAATTATTCATATTGTAATCCTAGCAACGCATGTACAGATCGAAACGCATTAATAATTCCTTTTTCGATTTAATATTTTATCGCTTCTTATGTTACACGCTATTCTGCTGAAAGGTTTGCGCTAACTTACCTTTATTTGTTCTCACGTCAAGGAACTTATTTTAATTTGACCACAGAAAGCCACATTGAAACTTACAAAAAGTATTTAGTGACACGCATAAATGAAACTCATATAAAATTTAACTTATTTAATTTTTCACCGGAGTTTAACGTCCCACCAACAGCCAGGGTCATTCGGCATCTTCCCTAGCTTTAACAACGGAGAAAGACCCAAGGCATATGTCTTGGTAGAGACACTGATCTACAGTAAAGTGACTGGATAGCTTCTACACGTGTAAAGTCTGATCTGTCTAGTACCGGGTGGAATTCGAATTCGAACTCACAACGGTGAGGGTCTAATGTTTAGAAGAGACCTGAACCACTCGACCACATTAGCCCCTCTAGTTATATTCAATCCTTGGAACGGAGGGTTCTTAATGGAGAACAGAAATTTGCCCTTTTTGTTAAGGTTATTTTTTAATTAGTATGTGCTTTTTAATTCTTCACGAAATATCAAGTTTCTGTTTATTGTCTAAAAATAGAATTAGAAATAAAACGCAATAATCAATAAATGTTGTAATTTAACGAAGTAAATAAGTGGTTGATGTACACATAGTGGTTTTACGTGATTTTTTTCTCCGAACCTTCATTTTGTATTTAACAGTATATAGAGTACACGCAATTGAACAAGGGGAACAAGGGGGACAACTCGTACCGACTTCCATTTGTGACAATTATATACGATAATATAGAATTACTCGCTCTTCGTACAAAGCAATTCTATCAGGACAAGCTATGGTTTTGTCGAATCAATAGATGGATTGACAAACAGACAAAACAATAACAGAGATGTGAAAACAAATCAAATTTATCATAAATATATACAGAACTGCTGGCTTTTAGTTCAGTTTCATTAAACCCAGAATTTAAAACCGGCAATGTTTCTAGTCAAACATGAGTTAACGGTCACATATTTATTACTGTTAAACACCGTTACACTCAGAAACCGAATGACACCATTGAATTAACGTCAGTTGTGTATAAAGACATTAATTTTCTTCACTGATGACAAGGATCAGGCGTATAGTCAGACAAGAAAGTCGCCAAAGATTAAACAATGGGGTACTGTAGATCGTCCTTTCTTTGTAAGAATATATATGATAAAGAGCGCATGCTTAAGTATCTTGGCTTCTTCAATGTCTCGTTCGAGGTATTCAGATTAATCTAACCAGTGTGACCTCATTGTGAGTTTCAGACAGCCTTGTAAAGATGGGTAAAGATTTGCATTCATATCAAGTTTTAAAGTTCAATAGCTTCATAGTAACATACGCATGAAAGCAAAGTAAATGAGAGCAAGTGTTGTTTATACAAGTTATTTTACAGCGGTTATTTATGTTAAAAATGATTGTGCTTCGTTATTTCTAGTTTTTTTTTATTTATTATGTGTTCTAACTAATACACTCAAATCTTTCAAGTCAAGAGTCTGTTGCTCTTTCCGAAATAATTTGTATAGTATAGATTGACACTGTTACCGGAAGGCTGTTGATCTATTCTGGGTTCCTTAGTACGAAGTTATTCCTCCACACACAAATGACAATTGTCCCGCGGTGATATTTTGTCGGAGGTTCATCTAGGTGTAAAATATTTAATCACGAAGAAATATGTCACGAGTACAAATTTAGCCCCGATTGAAATTTGGCCATGTTGAAAATCGTTTCCAGAAGCTCGCTGATCTCCGATGATCTCCGCTTCGGAACGTTTTAACTTCTTTTTACACGCGTACAGATAATTCACCATACTGATAATTAATATTAAATGTCTCTAATGTTTGATGTGAAATGTGAGCTAGATATATATCTAAGTGTGTTCGCACTGATATCGAGATTCACAAACATTATACAGTCGCGAAAACAGATGACTTTGACCAATAGAACTTGTAGCATGTTTTACTTTATGGGCACAATAGTTTTGTTTGGAGATGACCCAGTGGTTAATGAATGATAATTTCGGTCACCGATTTTCCAAGACGCTTATAGTTATCACATATTTTGCCCTTCAGAGATAAACTACAACAAAAGTTGTAACATTGTTACATGTACTTTAAAAGAAGAGATAAAATAGTTTTGGTCTGACTGACAAATAAAGACGTAACTACCGACATGAGAAATCTGTAGCATGAACTTTCGAACACATTTTCGACATTTTTTCCCGAATATGATCAATTAAACCTTGGTTAACGGCCATCTGCGTAAAAAGCCAAGTATTTACCACAGTATTACAGATATGATAGACTAGTAAACATCTGAATACTGTTCACCGAGCATTTTTTTTTATCGCTTTGCAACAATTGTTGGCAGGTTTGACAGTAATTACGCTATGAACAAGCGAATTATACTTTGTATGTATTCGCGTCTTTCCGAATTTTGGATTCGGGCGTATCGTATACGAAGAGAAGGAGTTGACCGGAAGCTACCGAGTGATGAAGAAACTGAGCGGAGTGGCGTATGGGGTCAACAGCATGCTTAGACTGGTCCCCGTTCCATGTTGCAGTATCTGTACACCAGACTCAACGGGTACCAGTTTACAACATGCTCTGCTACGCGGTTGTTTCCCCTTATCACACAAAGGGAGACAATCATTGTTAAATGTTTATTTCGCCATTCTCTAAAGTGTGCTAACAACCACTAATCATTAAAATCCTTAATTAATTCTTTAAATGCATCAAAAAGGTGATCGAAGTTTTGAACCGCGTGCAGTATTGATTACCCATAAGCAAGTTTGTCGTTTACTCAGTGTACACATTTTACTTGGTCCGCAACTGTTCAGAATTACGCATCCATTGAAACAGCTGTTTACGTCCTAGCACGGGTTCAAGGACTTACGAATACAGCTAAAAGATAGCGCGAATAATCACTGGATAATTCGTGTAAAAATTCGTGTAAACGTTTGTGATAACTTAAACCGTTTGTCTTGATTCTAATCCACAGTACGACGTTGACTTGGTGTACGCACGAAAGGTTGGTTTCGTTTTTTTCTTTTCTTTCTTCTGTCCTTCCGTATTGGATTTCTATTTATAGTGTTGTTTTTTCCCAGTAACGTAGCGCGTTTGGTTGGATGCAAGTCACTGCAATTAACAATTTGGGTTTTCTGAATATTGCGAATAATTTTATTTGGCTTCGCGATCAAAGCTGGTGAAAAATTTTTTAGTCCTTTACCACACTGTATACATGTGTGGTTTTGTTTGTATAACATTGTTATTGTATCGCTGTGTAAATGAGCTATCGATCATAAACTTTGCAATGCAAGAATTACTGGAGAATGTTTTCATTTGTCTACAATACATTTTGAGAAAGTGGAAGAACTGATTGCTGTCCCCCTGTTCGTTCGCTCGTTCATTCGTCAGTTTATCCGTCTGTACGTTCGTCTGCTTGTTGTCCGTCATGTTTCCTTCATAAGAAGATCATTTGTTTAAGATCACATTGCGATCCCGCATACAATATGACCCTTTAACATAAAAAAATAAAACAACAAGCCTGTATATCAGTTTGTCCGTCCATACGTTCGTCTGCTTGTCGTCAGTCATGCTTCCTTTATATGAAAATCATTTGTTTAATATCACATTGCGATCCCGCATACAATATGACCTGTTAACATAAAAAATAAAACAACAAGCCTGTATATCAGTTTGTGCATCATTAACAATTTGATGTCGTTTTTTTGTTATTTTCCTTCGATTTTTTTATTAGTCTTAAAGAGGCCTTAGGCGTAATCTTAGCATTTAGAAAATGTTTTATATTTGTTCGTTCTATAACCTCTTCAGACACGTTTCTAAGCGGCTTTTTTCTGAAATTTTGAGGCTTTAGAAGCGAAGTTATTTTTCAAAATCCGGATGGAGAAATTGTCCATGAACATTTATCATGTGTTTTGTCCTACGCTGATCTGACTGTCTCTGTCTATGACATCAGGGCAAAACTGCACCTGTCTTTTATCAGCACCTGTCTTATCACAGCACCTCTCATTTATCAGCACCTGTCTTATCACAGCACCTCTCATTTATCAGCACCTGTCTTATCACAGCACCTCTCTTATCACACACCTCTCTTATCACAACACCTCTCCTATCACTGCACCTCTCATTCATCAGCACCTGTCTTATTACAGCACCTCTCTTATTACGACACATCTCTTTTATCAGCGCCCGTCTTATCACAGCACCTAGCTTATCACAACACCTCTATTATCACTGATAACCTCTCATCTGAAGTAATTATCTGCTGTTCTGGTAGAAAAGGTATTACCTGTTCTTGCTACTTTCAAGTTAGTAGTTTGTAAGTTTTGTATTTCCTTTTACTGAGCACAGATAAGGTCAAAGGTCAAATGCTCATTGTACATTACTGACAGACGTTTTATTAAAAACAAGGAAAAAAAAACAAACAAATGAAACTTTAAACTGACGTTTGTTTATATATCCACATTGTTCCTATTTTACCGACTTAATAATCCCGAAACTTGTTTTGTTTATAAGGAAAGTAATGTGAATGGTTTATTCATGTCGAAATACGTGTAGTCGTATTGTGGTTTCATTTTAACATGATTTGCCATGTTGTTTATGCACTGTAAATGAAGTTTTTCTCTACAAATATGGATGTACACTCAAACCTCGTTATTTAGACCACCTTTGACCCAAAGTAATGGCCTGAACAGTTATGGGGTCTCAAGTAATGACGACAATTCCCCAAATAACTGGTCCTTGTAATAAGGGAGTCTCAATACTGAAGTGGCCACTTAAGTGATATTCTTATGTATTTGGATTTTCGGATCCTTATGAAAAAAAACGTTTCTAAAAGAATGTAAAACCTACATAAGAATTTACAATAAAATCTCACATGGCGACCACCTCAATATTACGACTACCTTGTTATAAGAACCGCCTATTTTCGGACCAAGTTTCAACAACTCCCCTAGAATTTAATAATAAGATCATTTCATTTTTACGACCGATATTTTTGGTCCGAAGGTGGTCTCATTACAGAGGTTTTACTGTGTCCGTCGATATAATAACTTAATAAGCATGAACCGCAGATTTCTCCAAAGCTTTTTTCCGGTTCTTGGACTATCGTGTTCCATGGAATAAGATAAGCAAGTACGATTTTATTTTTTCTTAGCTTTGTACTTTGTGTTTATGATAGTTGCACTAGTAGAGCTTGTTTATAATTACATGTATTCTGTAAAGTTTGCTTTACTTAGAAACTAAAACTTTGAAATTCACGGCTTTAATAAGTTTTATTTACACGCGAATCATGCATAATTATCAGCTTCATTCTCCCGGAGAATGTTATCTTTCTTAGTTATCATTATCTCGTATTCATCGGCAAACATCGTGTCCTTCCGTGATTTAAATAAGCTAAAGTGATAAATGTACAACGAATCGTGAGACTCAGGTATATCTGTATCATAATATTATAAATGATACAAATAAATATATATATATCACGTTGTCTGATCGTGTCTCTAAATATTTCATCAAAGTCTGCCAATAATATTCATGTGATTTAATGCAAACCAAAGTTCAATGAAATCATATAATCATATATTTTTTGTTAATACTATACTACATGTTTGAATAATGAGGTTTTCACGGTTACACATGTACGTGGTTAAGAAACAGGAATTAATTCTACCACCAACCCCTCCAAGCGTATTGTTTAAAATCAATATGTCGTGTTTTCTGTGGAAGTAACACAACCACCGCCGTTAACATCATATCTGTTTAATGTGGTAAAAGTGGAAATTATCGGACTAAACATACAGTAAAGCATCGATATTAAGACCGTCATTGGAACATAAAATAAAAAAAGTTATAAAGAGGTAATCGCTTTATCAAGTTGAAATACAGAGAAAATATATTGAAACCTGGTTCGAAGCCGAAGAAAGAGCCGTTTTTAATAAGGTTGTGCATCATGTGGTCGCTAAGAAGAATTTTACTATGCTTAAGAAAATAATAATGGCAGCATATTGCACCGGTGTATTGTAATCCGATGAACCTTGCGGTAGTTATATTCTTAATCTGTTTCGCGAACGTCAAAACTATTACCTATTTCCAAAAGTTTCCTTTTTGGCGGGGATTTTATCAGTTTCTAAAGTAGGAAGTGACGTCATTTTAATTTCCGGAAGTGGTAGCGGTTATATATTCAATTTGCATGCATGTTATGCATTTTATTACTTTGTTAACATGAAAGGAGACTCGAAATACAACCAAATACTATCAATATGATCAGCTGTAATAATTTCTGGTTTTTATTTACATGCGTTTCATTTTGAGAATTTCCATTTAAAACGACGATTTTCGTATCTTTGGGGATTTTTAATATCGCCTATGTGTAGGCCCATATGCATTTGAGAATGTATTCCTTTCAACGGCTAACATGCTTTTCTTGTTGAATAATTCGTTTCAGGAATAAATTTGAAGGCCGGCTGGAGAAATTCTGAACAATGGCACAGAACTTCCGGTACATGCGACGATATGTCGGAAATCTCAAAGCCGCCATCTTGGATTGGAGCGGAACTACCGCAGACAAATACGTCATAGCCCCTGCTGTTGTATTTGTTGATGTATTTGAAAAGCACAAGGTGACTACTATGGTTCATTGCTATTTTATCAATTTTTCATTTATGAAGTATACATTATATATGATTGTTTTTGAATCAAACTCCGTGCAATGACTTCCCGTGTACTGGAGGGTCTGGACTTTATACAATCTACTCTCTGTCAGACAAGTGTACTGTAGTTCTCAAGTGGTCGTTGAACTTCAGTGTACCTTGGATTAAAACCTTGTCTCATGATTACACATCGACGAATACTACCGAACTAAAGTCACGTGGTGTATATTCGTCGAGTATGTTCGTCTCCGGAAGGAACGAAATGAGCGGAAAGTACTAAAAATACCCAAATCTCCACTTTTAGTGCATATCATCTCTCTAATTTAAATACTTCAAGAGTGGGACAAAAGAATTAATCAGAAAGGTTACAATTATGGGGAATCAAGCATTAGGATGTGATATGAATTCTATTGTTCGCAGTTTTTTTTGATAACAAGAATAGAATCGCATAATTGTCGATTTAACAAATAATTCGAGACCTTTATCCCGAACAGGTGCCTATAAGTATGAAAGAAGCACGATTACCTATGGGACTCCGTAAAGATCTTCATATAAAAGCTATCACAGAAATACCGGAAGTGAGAGAAAGATGGCAATCTGTTTACGGCCGGGAACCAAACCAAGGTAATTTATATACTGGTACCTGATCTACGGATTCAAAGCATAGGAGACCAGTAAAGGAAAGTTTATGACGTAAATTAACTAATTGTTGAGGACATGCCTCGCCTGTCCACGATGATATAACAAGAAATGTGCCTTGGTACAATATCCACTGACCAAACTTTAACAGTCTTTCTTAATAAATTATAAGTTTAAGGCACTTATGAATGTGGATGTACCGATTTTTTTCGCTACGGACCGTTCCATGGCGATACTCTCCGGACATTGTGTTTCATCCTCCATTTTTGTGTGCTATTGTGTGTTGGGTGGGTTTGACGTCAGGATTTGGGGTAGAGTAGTATTTAGGGAAGGTGGGATGTTTTTTTATTTTTTTTTTCTAGGAATCCTTTTTATTACATACTGAATTCCACAGAACTGGAGCTATGTATGGCGGATTGTGTACATACATAGTTCTGCATATTGTGCTTGCCATTAATTCACTGGTTCTATATCATTACGAGAGCAGCTGTTCATTCTCCAAGGTTTACGAATTTGAGTTACGAAACAGATACTACAGGATGCTATTTATCCAGTCATACTACAAGACATAAATCGATAACAGTCTCCAAGTTCTACCCATGTTTTAGTACTCAGATTATTTAGGACTAACATGATAGAATGTTGTTTTAAAAAGATGTATCATCTTACAACAGTAATTTTAGGGACTTTGAAAACGCAAAACTGAGATTTGAGGCCGATCTCAAGTTATATACCCTCGTACTATTGACAGCGGTCTTTAAGCTCCAATCTCATGTTTGTCTTTTCATAATTTTGACTTATTTTTGATAGAACAAGGATATTCTTAAACATGCATACTTCTGTCAGTAAAAATATTTATCTGAATATATTATTCAAACTCTTGACAGAAATATTTTTCAACAAAAACACTTGAGATTTTGAGCTTGGAGCTCAAGTTTTATAAATTCAAGGCCTGCTGGTCTCGAGCCCAGCAATTTGGATCAATAGATCTACAGTCTAACGAATGAGCAGGTAGTATCCTCATTTTAGCTCAGACCTAATCTACAAGATTACTGAGATCATGGGTCAAGAGATGAATTTGATTATGTCATTTTTATCTCTTAAGTGTACGGACCAGATAAAATGTTTTTGGTCATCTCATACCAATAGATACACATACCTTGAATAGGATGTGTCGTTAGATTAGACGAAACGTTGTTAAATTCCGTTACAGTCAATCCGTTTTCTTATACATCCGTCCATGACTAACTTAGTTTGTACGTAAATGCCGCATTTTGAAGTTATTCGGCGAAACTCGGGTGTTTCCATTAACTTTTTTCTGAATACAAAGTTGATTGAATGAATAATAAATTAGACAATTCGTGTGTGATAATCTCACTTGAATCAAATTGATCATACATTTAATTACATATATCTATACACTATCCTTATACTGTATAAAAATCATCACAATCAATTTGAACGAACCCATGCCATCCGTGTACCAATCTTAACCATTATACTGCTACACAGAGTTGAATCTATTCATTGTTTATGTCTTTTTTGACATTTTTAATCAAATGCCGTTTTAGATTTTAACCTTCAAATCGCCATATGTGTATGGATTACAAAACCTCCGTATTAAGATCACATTTTAGACCAATGAAAAATCATGTTTAAATTCAGGTGGTCTCATTGTCAAGATAAAAGATAAAAAAGAATATAGAAAACTGATTAGAAATTAATGGATCTTTTTAATGAAGAGGACCTCACCTTGAAATGGTTTCTAAGAGAGGTCGTACTGTACTAATATATAATGATCTGTATGTGAACATAGAAACCCCATTCCAAGTTTGCTCAGCCTGTCTAATGCACTGTTGTTGTTTGAGTACTAGTAGGTTCGATCCCTTGTTGAGGCTGATGTATTCTCACGAATATTTAACTTAACACATGACAAACAAAATAAACTACCCCACCCACTTCAGATCCTCATAATATTCAGAACTCTGTCGGTAAACTGTGTTAAATGCATCGAAACAAATTAAAATACACGTAGGTGTAGTTAAAAGTATAATAGTTAATGATATAGTCCAATGCAATAGCTGTACCTACAAAATGTAGAAACATAACAAAACTCACTTTCTACGTTAAGTTATTCTTAAAGGGACCAGATTCCATATCTATGATTTACATGTATTTGTTTTGTAACATTTTTATTATTATGATTCTTTCAAGTCAATTTGGAGTGGGATCCCTTTGATGCCAACTTTTGTAATTTTTTCTATTATAGCAAATTTTTATGTCAATCTGTAGCTGTGTCCATTTTGTATAAGGTTTTGATGTAAGCCCTCGTTTCTACAGAATAGAACAGAGATAATGGGTGCTGTCTTTTTTTCAGGTGATGTTGACAATATGTTCAAGGACTTCGTACCAATGCAGCTTGGATGTTTACGGAAGTATACAGACCTTATTCCTGGCACGACAACCGCCGTTAATACACTCAGGAATGAATTTGGTAATTTAGTGTTTTCTAATTAATTGTAATTTGAACATATCGGCTAGTGTAATACAAAAGCTCTCTCTTATCCGAACATCGGCCTAATCCGAACGAACTAATTGGTCTGAATATGTTGAATTAGAAGGGTTTCACTGTATTTTTGTGTTCAAACATTCGAACATTTTGTATTTTAATTAACTAATAGGACAGCATTAATTGACAGGTTATAATGTTTCATCTTAATGCACACATATAATACATGTACATGTACATATAATTCACTAATTGAATTCGGGGTGTATTATAATACTGTTCGTTGGCTTAGTTAGGATGTGATCGTGAATTGAATAAGTATATATCAAGTCTTCAAAAAAGACTTTATCAGTGCATGACATTGAATAATTTACATCTTATAATGATACAATATTTACGAGCAAACTATTTTCACATTGAGTATTTTAATAACATATTAACCGAGCCTTATAACGAGCGTTCTATTTTGAATCAATAATGCATTTGTGGTTTCCGTATCATGCATTAAAACATGATTTACTTGCCTCCTGCGCATAAACATCGCCATGTTATAAATGACAACAAATATTCTCCATTACTTGTCTGTTGCTAACTCACCTGGGATTTAACGTCGAACCAGCATCCAGGGTCATTTTGCGACCTCTCCAGCTTTTACGGGGGGAGGGAGATACCAGTTAACTGGCTGGACAGCTTCCTTACATGCGAATTTTTTCCTGGTTTGGGATGAGTTTCGAACTCACAGCGGTGAGGGGCTGGTGATTTCTAGTCAGAGACCACAAATATTCGACCACGGAGTCCCTTCGTTTACTGATAAAATGAACCCCCCAAAAAACCTTAATGAAGACAAGCTGTGAATAAAGTTAAACTATTTTCTTGCTTTCTGTTGGCCTGTGTTTATATGTTCGACTGCGTTTTTGTATAAATTTGTTAAATAAAAATTCATAGTGCGAGTTGTCTGCCTCATTAGACTCGATACACAGTAATACGCGTGCAGCAAATACAAGATTTATAAATTAAGGCAAATATAAAAATGGGTTTATTACGAATTCTTCAGAAAGTAACTAGGGAATCCTGAATGCATTTATGTGGTCACTTGTCTTTCAAGCTTTCGATCTGCGAACTGGGTACCAGCCGATATGAAGCTCTTTCTGAAAAGAAAGTAAAACCTTGATTATATGACCACCTTTGTGCACCTTAATATCGATGTATTAATAACTAGAAATATTGAGAGAATATTAATAATCCGTCTAGAAATAACTGGACGTTATAGTGAGGAGGTCTTAATATTGCAGTGATCACCGTATCGTGTTAAAATATTGAAAATTATTTTAAAAAACCTGTTCGGAAATACATGGGCGTTAATTTGAAGTAGTCCTTAGGGGAGATTTTAATTTCTGTCATTACAACTGAGTACCTTTGTTTACAGGTATGAAGATAGGTAGTACTACTGGTTTTATTCGTTCTATGGTTGATGTTCTCCTTGAAGACGCTAAGAAACAAGGATTTGAACCGGACGTCACTGTGGCAGGTAATTTTAACAGAGTTCGTGAATTCAGTGTGGCTTGGTGGATAATGGAGCCTCATTCTCACTGAAAATAGCCTTTATTTTGATATCGAAGATAATAGTTGTAAGTTAATGTTACGGAGGATCATGTTACATTACCCCGACTCTCTTACAGACAGATGAATTACGCCCCCCTTTGATCTGTGCTACACTCGCTCCAGAGACCGACGGATAAAATTTAACCTCGAGTTAAAATGCCTACTTATGCCATAGCTTTATTGCAGCTATTCACCGAAAACAGCTCAAATTCAACATCACATTCATTTTAGGTTATTGTCACATTACTATTCGCGAATTTCTTAGTTTGCAGATATTTTAAAGATATTCTCTTCAATGATGGTGCTAAAATGCTTCATCCAGTGAGCCGTTTATTGTACTGGTGTGATCCTTAACCTTGACATTAGTATCAGCAGTAAAGCCTGGGACCACCTTTAGGGGTCGAATAAAATTTAAGGGTCTTGATTTTGAGATGGTCTCTGTTGTGAACGAATGCAAAAATGCGTTCTTACATATAGTAAAACTTTGGTCTTCGGACCACCGTACTTAATGACTGCATGTACTTCATCACAAGCATGTACTTCGTATTTGTTTTATAGTATGATTCACTAAAGTTGTATTTTGGTCAAGTAGACACTTATCTATATTGGAATACAGGTCATCTAACAATAGAACTTTGTTCAAAAACGTTTTGGTTTCATTTATGGGCATTCTTTGAAGTCAATGACTCCACAAGTTCATTCAGTGTGTTTTACTGGCTGTATATCTATCTTCAACAAACATATTCATGCGGTACGAAACGTAACATTTTTATTCAGTAGAGTGTAATTTTTTTTTTTATTATGTGATAGTTTTGACGGTTCTGAGGCTGTACTTTGCCCGTTTTCTTACATTTTCTTTATGCTTGCTGTGAAATCCAGCTTTGTTTCATACGGTCTGATCTATGCTTAAGACCCTGAATATTGAATGTCCGACTGTAGAGACTTTTCCATTACATAGATAGTCCTATTTTCCCAAAGGAGACTTCTGTATTTTATGTTAACCTTTACATAAAAATAACCTCCTTAAACCACCCTTTTTCTCTACTTAAGTTAGATTTTGCAAATATTGTCAATATGATGATGATTGCTATTGTGATTTTTTACTATTTCACATATTATTATTGTGATTTTTACTATTTCACATATTATTATTGTGATTTTTTACTATTTCACATTCTATTATTTGATGATTGATTTCCATTGTCGACTTTTGTATTATCACCCAGTTTCTACGAAACTGCGAGTCTAGCGTCCACACAAACTTTTGAGTGTATCAAAGTTTGGTAACTCGTACGAGCCTAATGGAAATAAAATACATTTCTTAGTTGCCTCCCTTCATTTATCAGTGATCTAAATCCATGGTCATTGTTGTGAGTTATGTTGAATATAGAGAAACCAAACAATAAGAAGCATTTTAACTGGGTGAGCCGTATGACGACGGGAGTGAAATCTATCAAAGAATAAGGGGTTTAACGTTGCACTAACAGCCAGGATCATTTGACAACTTTCCTAATTTAACTGAGGTGGAAGACCCCAGATGTACACCTGGATAGAACCACAGACCTTCCGTAAGCTAGCTGCACTGCTTTGTCAGATGTGAAATTTGGTCCTGGGTGGGATTCGAATTCACACCAGTGAGAGGCTAGTGATTACTAGTCAGAGATCATAACCACTCGACCATGGGGGTCCTTCAGGGATTATTCATATGTACACAGCTTAAGATAACACGGGAAACGATTATAATGAAATTTTGCAAAAAAAGCCATTGTAATATTTAGTAACATTCATTCGTAAGTACAAATGTTGTTTTTATCAATACACTTGTATGAAATATGTTACAAATAAATTTAATGCTAAAATAACAATTCCACTGTAGGATTAATGTCGTTGATATTTTCCTGTGAATCTGATGACGTTTGCTTGTCTTGCAATGATTTAACATATCAATTATATCTTTAATACACTATGTTTTGGAATTTTTATAAAAAATTGCTTTTTTAAAAAAGAAATCTGATTTCGAGAGAAATTCATCTAAAGAGTGACTTTAAGCACAGAATTGACTGTATGCTATATCTTTTCTACCTTTATACATGTATATAAATATACATATGTGATACTCATTGTAAATACTTAACGATAATTGAATAATTTATACGGGAAGTTAACATGGTACTTTTCTTTTTATACAGGTGATGAGGTTGCAAACGGCGCACGACCAAAGCCATTTATGGTTTATCGCAACCTTGACCTTCTGGACGTTTCTCCAATCCAATCGGTTGTCAAAGTCGACGACACAGTTTCTGGTGTGGGCGAGGCATTGGAGGCGGGATGTTGGGGAGTGGGCGTGGCTAGATATAGTAATTATATGGACGTTGACAGCTTCGAACATGAGAAAGAGTTGAGTGAGGCAGAAATACAACGAAGGCTTTTGTATTCTAGGGACTTGTTGCGCAAAACAGGTGCGCATTACGTCATAGACACCATAGCAGAATTACCTGAAGTTGTGGCTGATATCAACTCTAGGCTTGCGAGGGGAGAAAGTCCCTAAACATAGCTGTTTACTTTTCGCTATAATCGTATTATTGGAATTGTATAGCATACATGTATAACTGCGACTTTGTGATATTTTTCGAAATCTTAAACTTGTGTACTGAAATATTTCACAAAGCGGGACCAAAAGTCATCGTGTGAGGAACTTATTAAAAAGTTATGTAATTTTTCATTTCGTCATTTTGATTATTAAGTATTCCACGTTTTCATGCTTAGTCTTAGCCAAAAGTGATTTTTACTGGGTTAAAACAATGCAGATTTGCTCACTCGTATAGGTTAGTCGCCATAATTATCCCACATCTAGGTAGCACATATGGCACATGTTTGTCCATGACAATTCGTCTGAAGATGTAACTCATAGATTCATTCGTGTACCCCCCCCCCGTTCTATGACTCGCATTTGACTGGAGGTTTTCCGGATACATTTGTACCGAAAATGGTTGGCACTTTGTCCGGTGACCAAGAGGTGACAGTGAAATAGTATTGAATAACTGTACGGGCGATTTTCACATTATTTCATTGGAACGAAGGGACAGTTTACCTTTGTTCCTTTGTAAACAACCTGTACAAACATAATTCTTTCATTTTAAAAAGATGTCAAATGTTGAGCTTGGCCGAAAATCTGGACGTCTCATTTTCACACTGTTAGAAATACTGGTTATACGAGTTGCTTCCCTTGTATGTGTTCAGAGAAGTTAGTGTCATTGGTCATGTTTTTTTTTCACATTTTTAAGAACTTAATGTCACAATTTACCGTACCACATGATTCCAACTTGACCATCTATCAGACAGACTGGTTGCTTGTACTCAGAGAATAATCAATCTGTCTGTCCAACTTAGTACGAAAAGGACCACGGCTGATTCTACGTGTTGCAAACTTAAGAACAGTCTAAATATAGATTTGCGAATTCCTATCGGAATTATCAGCTATGGATACTAGCGCTATTAGATAGAGAAACCTCAAGTGGCTGCCTTCTTACTACAATTGTTTCGGAAATACGGAATAAATGTTAACGTTCAAACTGAAACATTGCTGAAGTCTAAAAAAAACAATTATTTTGTTTTATTCTAAATTCACCGTATACTTCCTGACATTGTCGATTTGACGGATACTCTAAATCAAATCATGTTAGCGCTTACCGTCTTAAATTCAAATATCTGGATAAAATATTCCAAAAAATGTTTTGTTGGTGTATATCTTAATTTAAAAAATACTCTATATATTTAATATCCTGAGTAGATGTACAGTACTTTGGTTTGTGAAATAAATTATTCTCATTTTATGATTTAATATTTCGAACAGTTTTTATTTGATTAAATGATATGAATGTCTTGAAGGATGTAATATGCAGTCACTAAATCTCACACGGATTGTGTGTACTGAGCCGTCCTCTAAATAAGACAAAATAAAATTGAACTCATTGTCTTAAGAAATGTACTATACATTATACAGCATTGTTATCGCGTCATGCTGTGTAGAATGTTACATCCAAGATATTGTATTTTATCTCATGGATTCAAGTATGCTTGGAAATGATTTATTGAATGAACTACTTTTAGGCTGTCACTGGATTGTTTAGGAATCTCATTTTACTGTCTCATTAATAAGAAAATATCTGAATAATACGATTACTCAGATATTTTATTATTAATTAGAAAGTTAACCTGCGTGTAAGGCGTAACAATATTCCAATATCATATTTCTAAATGAGTATAACATACGATATTTAAAAAAAACATTTTCCAAAACTACGTGAAGTAAAACCAATTTAATCGCGATCACTCAAACACGGAAAACTGAGCCCTGACAAAAATCTAGTTAAATGTTTACATGTATACATACATGTTTATCCGGAATACATGATATAACTTATGAGCTGTGTACAGAGTTACGCAATATACAATAAACGATGAATGTAGATTTAGAGGTAAAATACATTCTACTCACGGGTAATTTAAACATTAGTTTACTACGCAATATGAACAACTAATCGGAAAAACCCCCCTCTGTCATACGTCTTACAACAGTTGTGAATGCTATACGCGTAATAATACAATAAAATTTGTTAAATCTTGACATTCTCCATGCATACAGTATAAAATGTTTATAATGGCGTCACGAACGTCTTGAACGAACTTAAACCACAATGCGGACGGTTTTCACGCATGATGTAATCGCGTTAAATCATGAACACTAGATTCGCTTTAGGCATCCTGAAAAGGTCGGATGATGACTATATACAAAATTTTATCTCAGCAATTCAAACTAAGCTTCAACTACCCGACTGGTTAATTCATGTACCGATTTTTTCCTATTAACGTCATATCGAATTTTCATTGGTTCAGGCCCGAATATGTCACTAGAGAACCTACACCGGTCATATGTCCGGACCGGTTTTACTTGATGAAGGTCTGTGTTACAGCGTAACAACATTGTTAGTTGATTTACTAGTACCTAATGTATAAATACATAGGTAAGATACACCGGTCATATGTCCGGACCGGTTTTACTTTATGAAGGTCTGTGTTACAGTGTAACAACATTGTTAGTTGATTTACTAGTACCTAATGTATAAATACATAGGTAAGATACACCGGTCATATGTCCGGACCGGTTTTACTTTATGAAGGTCTGTGTTACCGTGTAACAACCTTTTTTGTTCTCTTTGACGAATCTGAAACAAATCGTCCATAGTATAGTTGAATAAGTTATCAAAGGATTTATGTAGTGTGAATTCCGCCAAATGACACGGAAAATAAGTACTCCTTCGCTAAATAGGATTTTAGGACATTAGCATGTGCAATTAAAAATGTCTTTCACGATCACAGACAATGGACGTGTTCGGACTGTATTTAAAAACATATTTTGTGACAAATGGCCCGGGTGTTGATGCGATGGAGGAGTCTACTTGATAACACATTACTAGATTTCGTCTTTTCTGCTTACCGAATAACTGTTATGATGATTTTATGTCGCAGTATGTGAATTACATAATTTATATGATGCATGAAACCGTATTGTTTAGTGCTTACCCCTTTTTCAACAGTATTGTATTTATGTAAACATCACAAAGGTAAATATGCTAAATGTGTTCTGCGTGTAGTTTGTATCACTCACTTGTTATCGTACTAGTTTACTGACAGTGATAATGCAGAGGGAATCCCCATTTTAATTCCAGTTTCGTTTTGGAAGTTTTCGAATAAGAAGAAGGATTATGCAAAGAATCCGCTGGTAACTATCAGATTTATGTTAAATTCATTTATGTGAACCAAACGAAACTAGGCAACATTAAGAATTTTTCAGACTATGCATAATAACGACACTGAATTAAAGAAGTCAATAAAAACCATTCAGTTGCGTCTAACGCAAAGATTATTTCACATTGTTTTCAAATTGAAAACAATGTGAAATATATATATACATGTATATATATACATATGTTTCATTAATCTCTATACTTAAATGTATATATATATATGAATATACATTTAAGTATAGAGATTAATGAAACATTGTTTATGCTTCACTAAGATCATAAAGATACATTTTATACTTTATTGAAAATATTTCAGAACATATCGTTATTAATTAAGGCCATTGACACACAGACAGATGGCCGAGTTTTCTCGGGTACTCTACCGTCTACTCGATCATCTGGGTTATAATCATGATATGATTAAGTTTAGAAGAGAAAGCTGGAAGTACTGGGCAGAAATAAACTATAAATCTTGTCTCAAAGGACAAGTTTACGAAATTGCTGCAGGAAGTAAGGGTGAAGGTATAACAGCAGTGTTGGAAAATGACGTCGACACTGTAACGCTTGATAATAGCGTGCTATGCATTATTACACCAGAACAACTTCCAAGTCACCTACCAAATGAACTGACTGTTCTTCTAGCTGATATGGAGAATGTGCCTCCAGGTTACACTAGATTAAAACTGCACCAACCATCATCTTTCAGAAATGTGAGAAACAGTGATATACGCGATTGTCTTTTTGAAATGCAAAACGGTGAAGTTTACTTATCTAGCACTTTATTTACCAGCATGTTAAAAAATTCAGGAGCTGATAGAATCATTAGTAACAGTTGTATATCAGGGCCTGCTTATTCAGGTACCGCCGGACATATAAGTTTTGACCATGTGGTTGGATTTACGTTCCATTGTCCTCAATTACTGCAAAAATGGGCTTCAAGACGTCGTCGACACGAATGGCCTCGAGTGGATATCATTCGTAAGGCCTGCTCATTTTTACCACAGGTTGTACCAGTTGGTGCTAAAGGCAGTGACAGGCAATTTCAAGAATGGAGATTTTGTTTCATTGAATCCGAACTAACGCTCACACATAGTCTAAATGGTACACAAATCAAACTCTATATTCTCCTTAAAATGATCACGAAAAACATTCTGAAACATGTAACTGGAGAGATATCTTCATACATAATGAAGAATATCACATACTGGTTATCTGAGTTGCTTCCCTTGCATGTGTTCAGAGAAGAGAAGTTAGTGTCGTTGGTGTTGTTGGCTCTCACATTTTTAAGAACAGCAATCACTCGATGGAACAATCTACCATACTACATGATTCCATCACGTAACCTTCTCTCAGAGAGATTGGATGCTCGCACACAGAAAGAATTATCAGATTTACTGTCCCAGCTGGAACAAGAAGGACCACGACTATTTCTCCGTGTTGAAAAACTTAGGAACGGTCTGGAGACTGCTTGTCTCATGCCGTCTTATGTCATCAGCTTTGGATACAAGCGCGATCAGGTGGAGAAACGTATTATTGCGGGTATCATACTGGACGTATTACGGGGATTCGGCATATATTCTGACATTCAAACTAAAACATTACTGACGCGTCAAATACAAAGTCTAGTTGTTTCATGCTTGCATTCATTGTATCCTTCCAGACATGTTCCAGTCAACGAACACACTTATGGACAAATGTTTATGTGTATGTTATCGTAAAACGCGATGTCTGAAGTAGAAACAACAAATAGACGTTTTGTTAGCAGATCTTAATTGAAAAGATTGTTGCAAAATGAATGTATTTTGCTAATGATAAATGATTGCAACATTTTCTGACCCCTGTTCGTCCTAGGTTAATACACAAGATAAGTTCAAAGACGATGTTAGGAATCAACACGGCGCAACAATTTATGGGTTGAAAACACTGCTGCTAGTTTGCATAAAGCGACAAATTATGTTAGTGATAAAACCATTTTCCAGAGTGTTCAGTTTCATCACATGGATTACACCTTTTCATTTTGAAATACTGATATGTCTTTTAAGTCTGAATAGTTCCAATATTCTGAGAACTATAAGTTGGTTTCTTAAATATTTCATTCTCCTAATGATAATGCAAATATTATGTACTGAACTATGGTATGTGAGGCCTGGGTTCTCGTACTTTTCATATAGAAGACTTGGGTAATATTATTTCCACTAAGAAAACATTTTTAGGTAGACTGTTGTAACATGCCTTCTGCGCCCAATTGTATGAACATTGGTTAACTTTAACCAAATGGTTAATTTAACCCAATGTTAAATTTAACCATTTTGGTTTACTAACCAATAAAAAAATCATTTGAACATTTTAAAAGGGCTGCCATTTTGGTACTGGTTACCGTTTATGTTAAGATTTAACCAGCATCTTAGACTTGGGTTAGATTAATTTGAGCTTTAACAAAAAAAAACATTCCGTTAAATTTAAACAAAATTTTCTACAACACCTAACCGAACATTTAACCAAAATTTTAACCAAAACTCTGATTTAACCTAGTGGTTAAAGTTAACCAACGTTTATACAATTGGGTGCTGATGTTGATTGCACTAAACCACATAATTGTGCTTCCCCCCTCAAGATCTTTAATCCATGTATAAGTGAAAATTGACGGTGCTTACGTGATATGGGAAAATATTGTTTTTTGTTTGCAGTTGATTTTTATTTCTTGAAGTTTGATGTAAATTATTGTGCAATAATTCACGGCTATCGATACATGTTATTGTTATTATTATTATTGTATGTCTCCTAGATTTACAGAGATTTTAGCAGTATTTCATTATTTACCAATGGACACTTAACCAATTTCCCTGGATTCTGAACCAGTACTAACCTTGTTCTCCGCATGTCACTGCAAAATACGAATGGCCGAATCGTCACTGAGAACATAAACCGCACCAAGGGTTCGAACTCACAAACTTGAGATGCGTGGATCTAACACTTTACCCATTGAGCATAGCGCGCTATATTAGTCGTTGACCATTCTGTGTATCCTATTGAACATTGTCATAAGATAAACTGATATAATTATTTTCACCCCACCCCTTCTTCCAAGTGGCTTCGTATTATTCAATTTATTACATGTACTAACCGATATACAAGGATGAAATAAGATTCCAATTTAAATTCATCTCATTATCTTATCATTGATAATGATTGAACTATAGACGGCGAATTAATTTGTTATCTGGTTCGCTGATATTATGCTAGATCTAGTGCTCAGCTTTATTTGTGCAATTATCGTACTTAAAATTACACTGTTATCTGAAGAGGGCCCCACTTGATACAGTCTGCGCTAATCTCTACAATACTTGTTATAACTTATATATGGAGTGATTTTATTTTAAGCCATCCTAAATTGAATATTTGGTTCAGGTCCTTGATCGAGGCTTGGTAAGCTTCAAACATATATACGACAGGGAAAATAATTTCAGAAATATCATTCGCCATCCGTTTAATTGTATGAAATGTTGAAAAAAAAAGATTTTTTATTGATTTGTTTTTATCGTGTGTCACATTGTCTTATTGTCATGTATGAATCATCAGTTTTTTTTATCTGAAAAGCCGTACTGTTCAGCAATTATGTGCAGATTCTTGTAAGTACAGAACAACCTCTCCAGGGCGGCCTTCTCTTGAGCAACAACCTCTCTTCAACAATAGCATGATTTTTTCCACTGTACGACTTAACTATTAATTTAACCTCTCTAGAACAACAAACTCTCAACAACAGTGTAATTTTGCTTTAGAGAGGTTGCACTGTAATGTTTTTTTGTGTCAAAATCCAAAATCCATCTTGTAAGTTCAAGCTTAGTGAAGTGCTTGATCGAGAAGTGGTGGGTAAGAAGACTTGGTCAATGAACAGAATTAGAGAGGTTCGTATAAGAAAGGGGTTCTTACTAGAGAGGGCCGGATTAGGGGTGATAGGATTGGGGGATACGATAGGGGATAGATTAGAGATATCCTGAGGTAAGGAACATCACGAATGTACCGCATTTTTTTTGTTGTTTCAAAAGTTAAAAAATATATTAAGCCGCTACCGTGATCCAGTGGTTTGTGCGCTGGACTTGTAACCCGGAGATCCGGGTCCAAATCCCGGTCAAGGCAAGTCATACTCTTACTCTTCAAAAATGTTGATTTTCCTCCGTATGTGGAGAAGTTGCCGGCTTCTTGTGGAAGGGAAAGTCAGTACTGGTTAGTATTCAGTTCAGGAAAACTGGTTAAATGAACCGGCCACCGTATATAACTGAAAAATTGTTGAAAACGGCGTTAAACCCCGGTGAAAAATATCTTAGTCTTGTTTCACTGCTTAACACAAACTGTTTCTAACAACACAGCTATTTTAGATATATCAGACAAAGTTTATTTCATTTATACATGTATTATCAATGTTGTAAGAAGTTGATTTCGTTAATAAATGACGATAAACGTGGATACAATTTTGCACGGCCTTAATCAGGATCATAGGTCATAGTTCACGGTACAGTTTGTATCACCCTGTACCACGTGGTTTGGATACGCCCCCTTTCATGAAATGATATGTATATATCATTCTATTAACGAAGTTCAGAATAACATTAATTTCTTCAAGGCTAACGAGCTAACGAGACAAAATTAATTTAACCCCACCCGTCCTCGTCAGTAGATGCGAGATTGGGTGGGGTAACATAAAAATGATAATTTGGGAGAATTGAAACTAAAGCTACAAAAAAATCAATAATTAAGTAATATAACTATTTCAACACTGTCGATTGAAGAATACAGACAGGAATAAAATGTGTTTGCAACAATTTACGGAGGTAAGAAATTTACACATTTTTGTGAATACTTCATTTACATATATTTATATTCTATTGTAATGTATGTACAATGGCATGTTCTTTTCTCCTTTTTTTGAATTTAGTCAGTTTTACAAACCAGTATGCGTTAAGTTTTCTCAAGAATTCTTACGCCATCTTCTAAAAAACACTCATTCACTCCTAATGTTGGAAAGTTGTCAGCTGTTTGTGAGGAGCGGGGGAACCGGTTAGTTAAGGTTTCTATCCCTACTGCCTTGGAAAAGTCAGCTGATCCACTTACTAAACTGGTAAAAGTTGTATATATATACAGAGTGTAGAGCTCGCCTCAAACATGATACTACACCTACTTGATGTGAAATAATTGTAGAAAATATTCAAATTCTGATTTGATTTTGATTTTTTCTGATTTAATTCTTAATTATTTGATGACTGGTTATAAATTTTCGGGTGCACCTGTGTTCACGAAATATGCGGGCTCAGGTTTCCTAGAATTCTAACATTTACGTTTTACAATCAACAACAGCAGCAGTTTCTTCTGCAAATTCATAGATAGCGAAAATATGTTTTAAATATCTAAATTTTGACAGTCCCGCCAACGTTTGTTGAAAAATTAATGCTGTCGACCGATTCTATTTATCTGATTGGTCAATAAGTTGTTCTATAGTTTTCATTGGTCAGAAAAAAAGCTGCAGATTTTGATTGGTCGATCAAATAGTACGTGAATTTTGATTGGTTGATGAAATAGTTCATAGTTTTTGATTGGTTTTATAATTATATAATTTCATGTGTTTCAGTTTCATGATTCTGGACGTTAGTTCGGGAACTTTTAGTGCAGCTACTACATTTTCCCTTGTTACTTAATGCCATCTGAACTTGTGCGGAACTTATGAATGGTAAGTTACCATTATGAATGAGAGTTACTATTTTGCAATTCTTAAATGTTAAAAAATCAAGACTTTGCAATAAATATTCAAAAAAACTAAGATCTATACTATACATGTTAAGTACAGGTCCTTGCATAAGCCCACATAATTAATTTATTCAAATTTCCTTCGCGTATGAAAAGCATACAGACAACATAGTGATAAAAAGAAGAAGTTTATTAGGTTAATATGTAATAAAATCCGCGACTTTATACTTATATTTATCGAAATTTTTATCTAGCATTTTGGATGCCATTTTTCTTCAGAACTTCTGAGACTTCGTAAAGAAGTTCTTTGCTGTTTAGTAGACATGCGGCGAAAAATGTTAGTTTTGTCGTCCGTTTGATAAACATAATGTTCTAGAAATGTACCCTTGTATTCAATAACGAAGACAAATGTGTATATATATGCTTTAACAATGTATTTTCAGGAAATCAGATATTAACTGACGTCCAGAATTGCTTTTTTATAGTTCAATATTCATCGACGAAGAATCGCCATTTTGACGACTGCTAAACCCCTATCTTTCCGGACAGTTCCGTCATGTCCAGTGATACTGAACTGTTATTATAAGAACGTTTAGAAGAACATAATTCAGTCATCAGACTTCACACGTTTTTCTTCTTTTTCACATGCGCTTTGCATGGTGCTTGTCGTTTTAGTTATTTAGTATTTAGCCGCACTTATGTACGCATGCGCACTTGGTGATGGGTCATATTTTAATCCAATATAATCAATATACAATGTAATCGTTTATCATTAAATGGGTGAGGGATTTTTATTGTACTCTTAACATATTCGGAGATAGAAGCTAGGTATCTATAACTATATATACTCACATAACTCATAGCTTTCTGCTTTCATATAAAAAAATCTATATAACAATTATCGTTCAACTTTTTTGTATCAGTCAGCAGGCATTCATTTTAAAAGTTTACGATTTATGCAAATTTAGATAATAAGTATTCGGCCATGCATCTAGTAGCATTGAATTCGTTGCAAAGGAACATTCACTCGCTTATAATGGTTCTGTGGTTAAGCGAAATGTACAAATACTTCATGAGGTTCTCAAGCAATTAAATGCTAATTGGTACAGAAATCACTCATGTGGCCTTGTAGTAATACATACATATACCGGTACTTGAACAATCAGAGCAATTAATCCTAGTGTTTCCTCGCTAACATTTCGCTCCATGAACCATTGCTTGTTGCAATATTAAAACGCATTGTAAATAACTGTTGTTACGTATTGCTTTTGTCATATAAAGTTGGTCATTTGGAATGAAGCACTTTGTTTAGCCTATGTACGCCTGAAATTACTGAATCTATAAAGGACTAGACCCGAGATGTACATTGTTCGAATTCTTGAAACGCCAGCCAGTTGTTAAACATTATCATAAAAGTAAGAAAAATCAATACATTCATCAACGATGTAGAAATAATTCTTATTTCAATTCAAAATTTGATGTGGATTATTCTTCATGTCATAAACTCCCACACAAAAATATCACTTAACACAGATACAAATGTAAAAGATGTCAGACGTTTGGACCATTTTAAATACATGTACTTACATCTTTTGCAGCACTCTGCAGCGTCAATTCTTGCGTAAAATAAGCAATTAAATTCACAGCTTCATTCCAAACAATCAATTTATTTCATGTAATTATTGCTTTGTAGTTTACCATATATATGTTGTTGTATTTATGTATTAGCTTTTTAGTGTAGTAAAACGTTAACATTGCAAACGTGTATCGTTCACCTTAGGATTACACCAAATCGGTTTTCATCGCATAATTGTCCAAGTCTGCCGTTTTATGCTTTCGTCAATATTGAAGATAAGACATTAGATGCATAACTAACTTAATTTCTTCGCCCATGTATACTATGAAGTATCTTTATTCTAATCCATGTCAATGAGTTTTTAATTTCTTTTCGGACACAGGATAGTGATTTTTCGCTAAATGTGCCCAATAATTCGAAAACGAGGTTGGGAAATCAATATGTATCTCTTTTAGATTTTGAAGGAAAACCTCAATATATGCTCTTAGCAAAATCATTAGGTGCCTAAAGTATGAATGTTCGTGATTTGCAATGTCACTCGCGATGCCAAAAGAACAATTCTTGTAAATATTTATCACATGATCGCTCGAGATCACGTTCATTGCTTCGATAATGTCCAAGTAATTTCGAATGTTTCATGTTTTTTTATATTAATCTGCAATTACCGAGTTGTCATTCGTCGCTTACTTCGAAGAACGACAACTCTGGCTGTGAATAATTGTAGCTTGCTTTGATTGCGTTGGTATAAATGTCCTTTATAGCATACTTTTGATTGGATTTTGGTGTTCAAATCGACCAATAAAAGTTGTTGTTGTATGTAGATGGCCAATCAAAAACGTCGTATGATGGATGTGTGCTTGAAAGTTGTAGCTTGTGTATTTAAGCTATGTGCATGTTGTGAAAAGTTTGAATGTAGCTATAGTGATGTTCTAGTCATTTTTGTGTTGAACTATTGTAAAAATTCTTAGTATTCTATCAGGTATATATGTCATTTAATAATATTGAAGAATACTTGTTGATAACCAAGTGATGCATACATACTCGTTTGTTGCATTGTTATTAAAATTAATTATGTTGGAGTGTTTTAAGGAGCAGTTCAAGAAAATGTGAAACGATTTAGCCTACTTCTTCTCTCCGCGTCTACTAAAGCAGTCAGACTACATGTACACGATAATAATTTACTTAGAACTCTCTAGCACGGTTGGTTGGATTTTTATGCCCCGATCGTTGTTGAAGTAGTTCTTTAAACTCCCTTATTTGTGGGGTTTGGGTGAAGTAGACTAAATCACAATCCGCACATTTTTTATGATTCTGACTCCAACGAAAGCCGGGCTAAAGTGCAAATTTTTATTTTGTCTATATTTGTGTTTAATTTTGTACATATGAATAAATGTCGTTCCACTGTTTTGTCATAAACATGTTATGTTTTTTTTTGTATTTCTTGTGAATTTTAAATCTACCGTTTCCATGGCAACGGAAATGGGGCTCTGCATGCTATATTGTGATAATCAATTTTGTGTTTTCTAGTTAATATAATATATTGTTTGTATATTTTCCTCCTACGTAATTCATTCTACCCGTGATAAATAATCATGATATGCATTTTGCTAGGATCTTATAATTCATATACATGTATTAGCTTTATATATTTGCCATTGTGTTAATTTGTGACAGCAAATGGTTCAATTCATCGTACTGTACAGTAACAACATTGTAGTCCAATTATTCACAATAATTCATAAATCAACATTTCAGGCTTTATGTATACACCAATTTGTCAGAAAACATCCGAAATATCAATTTGCTGGTTTCCGCTGTTACTATAATAAAGAAACTCTGAGGCTTTGTATTGGAAAAGGGGAACCAGTTTATATCACACTGTAGCGTCTTTATTTTAATCACTGCCCTTATCAATAATACCCATGTAACAGCTTTCTAAAATTTTGTACAAGTAGTTCATTTCTGTATTTTTGCTGTCTATGTAATTTGTGCATTGTTTGTGTAATTTGTTCATTTTATGTATTTTGGAAGCTTTCGAGCAATTTGCGCTGTTTGTGTATTTTATATCCTTTTGTGTCATTTGTGCCTTTTTGTGTTTTTTTTTTTTGCATGATTTAGTTTTGTGTTTTTTTATGTTTTTGGTGTTGTTTTTTTTTTTGGCGTTTTCGTTTGTTGTGTATTGTTTGTAATTTGTGACAATTGGTACATAAAAGTACTTCAAGTGCCTATAAATACTCATTCAGAAGTAAAGTATTTATATATTGTCTATATGAGTCTTTGGTTTTTTAAAGCATGCGTATACATATATTACAAATGTAACTGGTGTAATGCAGACTCATATCCTTCACACACAGACCTTCAGTGCTTTGATACCGGGAACAGACACAAGTTCAGTGCTCGCATTCCAATCTCTATCCAGAGTTGTCGTTCGTTATTATTCATTTACATCTCTCTCAACGTCTCAACTTTTTACAAGATCCTTGTAAAATAAGACATAAAGCCACAAATAGTTCAAATTTCACGACTAAGTGAAGCAATTTCTTTCGTGCTATACCTTGGAGAGTGTTGTCGTCAGTAATTAGATCGCAAAGTCAGAGAATTCGAACGTAATCGCAAAAAATTATCACAACAAATGAACGTTTATAGAAAAAAAAATCGTGATTCTGTGTTTAAGATGGAAACTATAGGAAACTCGGGCACAAGGTTTTCAACTTCTTTTCACACGAGTACAGAGATCTATGTGAATGGTAAAGAACGACAACTCTTGATAGAAATTGCTCAAATTCATCTAAACTGGTCCCCGTTCCAAGTTTCAGCGCTGCACCAGAGTCAACGTGTACCAGTTTAACATTCATCAGCGTTTACCTTCCCTGTCATTTTATATAAACTGGTATCCGTTCCTAGTTTGCATGGACCGAGATATTTTTTACCTAAAATTGTGAGGTATTGATTATGAAATGAATTTCAAGTTACTGGTCCGATTATGACACGAGAAATTTCAGCCACATACTGCTGAACAGTTAACCTAACCAATATTCATGGTTATGTAGCACAACATCTCCACTTAAACTACTGGAAGATGGGGGAAACGAATGACTTATAATGTCACAATGGCGTCAATCATATTCTCACAAAGATTGTAAGACACGCCCAGGGCTTGAGTTCGAACTCACAAACACTAGAGCGGTAGACTTAAGACTCTGTTATATTGTATTTGTGGGCGTTTTTGTCAATTGATAATAAACCTTGCGTTACTGTACCGCAAAAACATCACGTTGAGTTGAATCACATGGTCGAATAATCTCTTGTGAGTTGATTCATATAAAATTTTTAATATATGTGGGCCATAACATCCAAATATGGGCCATAAAGTCTTGGGCCATATAGTCATGTTACCTGCTGGGCTCCGGACTGGAAAGTAAAGTTCTATAGTGTTAAAACCAATTTATTATATATACCAATATAAAGATCATTTTTTCCGGACTGGTTATATATATTTCTGTGTCAAATTTGCCTCAACGCTTTAACTTGTGAATGAGTCCACCTCATTATTGAGACTTATGTGTCCAACGTTAGTATAGTGAAGACGGTAGCGATGTACAATGCATTCGCCTATGTAAATCACCGCGTTTATCTCCCTTGGTTGCGCTGGGCAAGCGGAAGTGCACCGAAATTTTCTTATTTTTTTATCTTTTTTAGAACATATATTGGACAGCTTAGTAGCAAGCGGTAAGTTAGTCATATTATATAGATATTATATTTCTTTAATAGATTTTATTATTTGTTGTATGTACAACGCTGCTTGCTGCAAATATTCGATGTAGGTCTGTTACCCAGTCTTCAGTTTCAGGAATCGTGATTTTTAGAAGTAAAAGTAAAAATTATCATTTACTTGTTGAATACGTGGTTTCATTTGTAATAATACATCATATTTAAGTGTGTTATCTGATATAAACACCATTTGTTAACCTGGTCCTACTTTTTTATCTTTAAGTGAAATTAATAATATTCTGTATTGAGATGTCTTTTTTGATACCCCCACCTTGTCATTCTTGATAGTTAATGGTTATGTAGCAGTATTGTATATATAATATGTGTGTTGATAGCAGTTTGTATGCACGTCTGCCCGATTAGCTCAGTTGGTAGAGCAGCTGACTTGCAAGCAGGAGGTCGCGGGTTCGTGCCCCGCATCGGGAACTTTATTTTCTGCCTCCTATTACAGTTATGATTAAATATATTGCTGTGTATACACCTGTTATAACATTTGAAAAGCTTGGCATTATATTTTCCATTTATGTATAAGTGTATGAATTGGAATAATTACTTCAATGAACTTGTCATCATATCTGGTTTAACAGAGCTCTAATTTGACCCTTGAAATGATATTTTGACTCAGGGACTGAAATTAGTAAAATAAAGCTTCTGACTGTTGAGAATCAGTACCTAAGGACCAAATTTACTATGACATTAGTATGATAAAGGTTCCCAGATGGCTGAGTTCTGACAGCACTGGTTAAGACTGCTTGGAATTTTACATTAAATTATTGAGAGTAGTAACTTTGTGATATATGACATTCCTTGATATTCGAATCATAGTACAAGATAATAGTGCAAATTTAGGTTTTGAAATCAGTTAGCCACGCAATAAAAATATTACAACAAAATACATGCATACTTCTTTCTGCCTTGGGAAATGTCAAATTTGTTAGATAATCTTCATAAAAAATGTTGCAAGCATTTTGTAAACTGGTTAAGTTGGTGTAAGTCTGATAAGATTGCATTGTGTTAATTTTTTTACAGAAAAATGTTGACCGTCAATTAAATATAACTTATGTTATTGTTTCAGCTATGTAAGTGAGAGATGGGTTACGAGGTGAACAGATTTGAGGGTGATGTTGATGAGGAATTGATTTGTCCTATATGTAGTGGAGTATTAGAAGAACCATTACAGGTAAACTTGTTGCCATGGTAATCTGGTCATTGAATTTGATTGTTTTCCTAACTATGAATATGCAGTGTTTGTTGGAGCAAGAACTTCAGTGAAATTCTGACAGTTTGTGTTTAATTTTCTTATTTATTTTCAATCTTAAACAATGGAAAACAATGAATCAGAATTATGTCAGTAAATATGTCAGTGGCTTTGTAAGTGCTAGGTTGTAGGTTGTCTATTATTCCATTATTTCCATTTATCCACTTCAAAAACATAACTCTGTCTCATGTCCATATCCACTGTAAAAAATAAAATCAATACATACACGCAAGTTTTAATACTCACTTATTTTCCATCATTCACTGGTCATTGTGGTGGTGGACCTTTCACTAAATTTATAGATTATTGAAAAATGTCAGTTAGGCCAAAAATACATTTTAAACACAGGTTTGCTGACTGTGTTAGAATAATTATTCTGATATTGTCTGATGCTATTTCAGTATCTTTTTTTTCTCTGGAGTTTAATGTTGCACCGACAGACAATGTCTTTTGGCAACATTTCAGCCTTAGGGGTAGAGGATGACCCACCTGGGTTGAACCACCAACCTTCTGTAAGCTAGCTAGACAGCTTCCTCACTTGTGACATTTGGTCCCAGGTGAGATTCGAACACAAATCAGTGAGAGGCTAGTGATAACAAGTCAGAGACCATAACCTTTTGACCAGATTAGCCCCTATTTTAGTACAAACATACAGAAAACCAACCCATACATTATTCTCCGATAAAATCTGACTGACTGTTATATTTTACCCTCTTGATTGAAACCTTCAATTAAATGGATTGGTGCAGGATATAAGTTTCATTTTTAGAAGTAATGAAGTTTTAACACTATCTGGAAATTGCACTCGCTTTGAAAATAGTGTAGTGTCTATTCTGATTGATATCAAAGTTAAGAATAAAAAAACCATTTTGTTATGATGAAATCGTGCTATTTCTACTGCATTAAGCACAGGCCACCATTATTATGAATAATAGCTGGTAACATTTTGAAAGTTGTGTTTTAATGCAGGGGAATACAATCTAAGAGCTGTCTGTGTAGATCTTCCAGTTTTCAGATATATCAAGTGTGTAATTATAAATATGTATGTTTGAGTGGTTGAAATCTACATAGTAAACATGTACCCATATTTAAATGTAAATAAAGTATGAATCCGTGGTCCAGTGGTTAGTACACTGGATTTGTAACCTGGCAATCCTGGTTCAAATCCCAGTCGCCATTCCAACTGGGTCATTCCCTTCTATGAAAATTTGACAAAAATGTCGATTTCCCTCCAAATATGGGGAATTTGCGCACTCCTTGTGTGAAAAGGTAAGTTAGTACTGGTTAGTGTACAGACCAGGAAAACTAGTTAGATGAACAGACCACAGTATATAACTGAAAATTGTTTAAAAAAGTGTTAAACCCGGTGAAAAAATAAATTAAGTATGAGCTGTTTTTAAGCTTCAGATTTAATTCTTGCACTCTAATTCCTTTCCATACTTCAACAACAGATTTGAAATTCCTTAAATATGGACTCAATGTTTATCAGGCTAGTGAGACTTAAAATCAGTAGACAAATGTTTATAGTATTTTTGTATATTTTCTAGCAGATTTGCAGCAATGATGATAAATGTATAGATTTGTGAATATTTTATTCACATAGATGTGATTTTCCCATGGATTGGATGATGATTGTCATTTTTGTGAAACGTTTAAATCTATTGATCAAATCTGAAGGGTTAAGGACAGGGAGTAAGCCAGTTCTCTTCCAGTATGCCTCACAATTGTTGGTAGAATTTTTTTGGTAATTATGTCTGTCCAAATATTCTATTTCTGGTTGTGTTCTTTGACTAGACAAAAAAATTCTTTGCCTCTTACCAGCAACCAGTTACCCTCCTGTATACACTCACATAGGGTTTATTTCTTACTTTGCTTTGATATTCATTGCAACTTGGATGGCTCTGGATGTTTTTATATACACCACATACATTGAGTGTAACCAGAAATCTTACACAAAACTATAAAAAAACATTCTACCCTGAACTTTGATTTCTGTCAATTTTATAGTTAATACAGTACAGTGTAAAGGAAGCTATATTAGTACAATCTTTATGAAACTTGGAGAAAATGTTTTACTATACAATATATGACAACTCTAAAACTGGGCCACCTGGGTCCATGCATATACATAACTGGATCACTAGGTTATTTTGATCATCTTGAAGATGATATTTTGGTATTAGAAAAATTGTCAAAATGTTCTTGTTGTTTTTTTATGCTTCATCTATTGAAATCATGCCTGTATGCATGAGGAGACACTGAAACTGTTAATATCACTGGTAAGGCAATCAGAAATGCCTCGAATTAGAGTATCTACCCTACAGTTAAATATTAGAGCATAAAATTTGATCAACTTTAATACAATGTAACAGTATTTAACCATGTGATAATATAGAGAGCTGTAAAACATTTTACCATGGTACTGTATATGTAGCCTTGTATTGCAACAGATCAAGTCACCAGCAAACCCTTAAAGTCCTAATAATATATATGAAATCTGATCTGAAATGTTTGTAACTATATATATATATCTGTAATTGGATTCACTTATTACTGACAGTGTCAGTCATGTGAACAAAGGTCATGAGTTATTAAATGGGGGTATGGCCTTTTGAGCACAGTTGGTCAGTAATCAGGGGTTTATTTTTCATAATTCACTTGTGAGATAGTTGTCTTGGTGGCTTGGATGCTCACCTGGGGTCGTCCACCATTTTAAAGCTCAGGGTTTTCACTAGACATCAAGCGAGGGTAAAAAATTGCCCTTGGCTAATGATAATTTGAACAGTCAACAAAATTCCTTGTAATTTTATTGTAAATTTGACCCTTTGGTACAAATTCTCAAGAGTCAAAAGTTTCATTTTACCAATTTCAAGAGTCAAAATGCTATTAATTTTAAGGGTCAAATGAAAGGCCTGAAGCTGGAAAAGTTGCCAAATGGCTGTTAGTGCAATGTTAAACCCCAGGGTAAAAAACTGACTGTATACTCAGTTCCTGCTTCAGTATATCTATTTTCTTTGTTGTATTTTGTTGATAGTTGAAACTATTGAGATCACTTTGCCGTCATTACAATAATGTGTGAATGGTTTTGTATTATAATTCCAAAGGTCAGATTTTTTTGCGTATCAGAAGGGCTGAATAGAAATTAGTAATGTGTGGCTTAATTCCTTGTTGATAATCTGTTAATCTATCAGATAGATTTTTAAATCACCCTTCTTACAGATTTTTGAAGATAGTACTATGAAAATTCCATATCAACCAGCTTTGATAACTTTCAATTCTAAAAAAGTCCTGGGGCCTCTGTGGTCTAGTGGTTATGGTCTCGAACTGGTAATCACTAGCCACTCACTGCTGTGAATTCAAATCCCACTGGGACCAGACAAAATTTTCAAGTGAGTAAGCTGTCCAGCTAGTGTACAGGACAGTGGTTCTACCCAGGTGTCTTACTCCTTTGTTAAAGCTGGAAAAGTCATGAAATGACCCTAATTTTACTAAGTTATTGGCATGATGTTAAAGTCCTGAGGAAAAAAGTCCTTATCTTACGTGGAACCCTGTTCTCCTAGAAAATATCTCAACTTAATGTGTAAAGCTCATATTCATGAGGAGCTTTGTTCTGTTTAAAATCTTTAAAACATCATGGAAACTCTCATAATTGTAAGAAATCCTTTAACATGGATAATTCACTGTGTCAAAACATCCTAATTTGAAAAATGGCCATTTTTTCTCTTGAAAACATATCACCAAAAAAAAGAACAAATACAGGAAACTGTCATCAATGGTGTTAAGGACTTCTGTGTATATGTCAAAAAAGTAATCTAGAACCATGTCATTATTGATCAAAAAGAAGACAAGAATTCACCTAGTCCAGTGTCTTGGGATATTTGTAAAAAAAGCCTCAGTTACTGTTTCTGAAACATATATTTGTTAAACTAACATGAAATACTATTTTATAAATCAAAACTAGCATTCAGTATTTAGTTTGTCTAGGCACGAAAAGAAAATATTTAATCCATACTCGGTAATGAAATGATTGCTTTATGTGTTAGTAGTTTTATGTACAAACTGGTCTCGATAAGCTGATATGCCTTTAATCTCTGGGATAAAAAGATTATGTCTGAAAAGGAAATTAGTATTGCTTAATATTGTGAATAAATCGTAGCTTGTTATTTCATTAAATGTTTTGTTTAGGTGTCGATCAGTTCATGTTGGATAGATTGTATTTTTTTTTAATGATGACAAGTGGATCAATTGAACAGAAATATTGGAATTATTAAATAAACGAAGTGTGTCTGTGTATCTTATTCTTAAAAAGGTGACTCAAAGACGTAGGAGTATGTTGTCAGAAAAGTAATTAAAATACTGGATTATCTTGTGTATATTTGCTTTGAAAACAATATATTTGTACAAAAGTTGAGTTTAGCAATATTCAAGTGTGATTTTAGCACTTTTTTGTACACCTTCAGTGTATATATACATAATACCAGTGGAATGTTTTGTTCCTAATTGAGAAAACGTGAGTATTTAAGAATGTTTTCATTTGCTATTTAATTCCAGTGTTGTTGAACCCTGCTTGCTTAGCCAAGTAGGGAAGTGGTATTTCTATGCACCTTGTGTGCGTGAGTTCAAAACCAGGGTTCAGCTTCTCTGAGATGATTTGGTTTAAGATATTAGGTCTACAGTCATTTTTTTTCCTTCCACTGATACGAGTGATTCAGAGATGATTATTTCAGGAGATCTTGTTCAGTTACATGTTCATTAGTGTATGACTAAAATACTCTTGAAAACAGGTATTAAACAAAAATTGACCATTGCTACTTTTTGTTTGATTTTTATAACTATGTAACCTCTTGCCTGCTGAAGTACTAATTGATAAAAATATGATGAATATGATCAAAGTAGTTCTTGAGTCAATATCTGCCAGAAGATGTTTCTCATTGTTCCCTGTTAAAACCCTGTTATTGAGTAAAACATCCAGCATGAGACATCTGTATGATATAATAAATATATTATAAGGTCATAATTAGTCTATGAATCATACATGAAACAAAGAACAGTTTAACAAACTATTTTTTAACACATGTGAGACGAGAGAGCAGATTTTACTTGAAAATCTCTGTGGTCATTGTCTAGCCTAGTCTGGTCTGGTCTGGATATTAATACATTAAAATTTTTATAAAATATATTTCTCTGCTCTTGTTAATACCTTATTCTATACACATTTTTCCAAATTATTTCATGATTCCGTAAGAGAGGCAAATGACTTGATGCAATATTATCTTAAGTCAAATTCCACAAAGAAACATATATTGGGTCTCAAACCTGCTACTACTCATTCCAGTCTTGCACTAAAAGACTTAAGTTTATATGGCAGTGTCACTCAGGAAAGAATGCATGAGAAAAATATACAGAATAGTCTCCTCTCTAGAATATACCTTTTTCATAGCTTGGTTGATCCATTTAAGAGTCTCATATTCAATTATCAGTATTCCCTGGGTTTTAAACATTTACTTTGTGTTTGATAAATATTGTTCTTGTGTTCAGATAAGTGGATATCACCTTCTGATGATCAATAAAACAACTACGTATATCTTAAATGATCAATGATTGAAGTAAGCTGCATCCAGGATAAAATTGCTAATTGGATTTATATACATGTTGATTTTTCTTTTGCTTTTTGAGTCAGTCTGTGAGTGATATTGTTGAACAAACCAGTTGGATGGTTAAGAGTTTCAATTGTTGGTTTTGTGTTGTCTGAAAGCTGGTGTTTTGATCATGCAGTCTATGTGTATCTTTTTATATGCCTGTCTACAGCAGATGGGCTGCAGACACAATACTTGTCTGCTTCCTAATGGATCCCTTTCAATCTTCATCATAATGTGGTCAAAATGTTTTATGAGCCAAGTTGGATAACCAGCAAAATCACCCCTGGCTTTCATAGATTATAGCTCCTGATTCAGCATAAGATGATAAAATAGACCATGTCTGCTCTTGAAGTTGATCAGTTCCCATTCAGTCTTCATCAGTGTGAGTTATCACTCGTGCATAAGACCCTTATATGATACAAAAACAAAGAAAGAAAATAAATATTTTTTCCCAGCATTTCAGCTGATTTTTACCTGTGTCTTATACGCAGGAGCAACTTATGAATTAGTGATTACGTTAATTTTCATTAGCATCTTTTGTGACTGTTTAACACTTTTGTTAAACACTTGTCAAGCCTTAATTAAAGGCACCTGTTTATACATACCAGCATGTAAACAATTATGTTTTGTCCGCTCATATGTATTGATATGAAGGAAAAAAGTTAAACTGTGAACAAAGGTCAACTTTGTATAAAAATGACAAATTTCTTCTAACACTTTTCTCACATGTTTTATTGACGAATATTTTATGAATATGTTATACCTAGCATACAAGAATAAGAAGATGGTTCTTAGAGCTCTGAGTAATGTTGTCAGACAGTCGTCACATGTATTCCTCTTGTTTTCAGGCCTTAACTTACATATCTTTCATATCTTAAGAGCACCATTTGCAATGTTATGAATAAAATTACAAATGTCTTCAGTGTGCTTAATCCTTTCTTTTGCCAATTGAGTTCCGTTCTTTGATTTGGAATCAGAAAAGTCTTGATATTGTGATATTGATTGTTGATAATTTCTTCTATCTCTATAATTATAAGACTAACAGGACGATATAACCAACTATTAATGTGTAGTAATATAACATTTACTTGAGGTAATGCACACTGAATCTTAATTTTGATCCTCTTTATAATAAAAACATGGTACTTGTTGTTACAACTTATATTCAGGTTGACTTGGACCTTCCCAAGATTTCGTTTTCATTTCTTGTCTTAGGTCTGACCAGAAATCTGCGGAGAAGCAATTAATTTAATAAATCTAGCCTCAACTTTTGAATTGTATTTCCAGGCACCGGCATGTGAACATGCTTTCTGCGCTTCTTGTATACAAGAGTGGTTAACACGACAACCTACATGTCCGGTGGACCGTAACCCTATCACAGCCAATCAGCTAAAGCCGGTGCCACGAATACTACGGAATTTATTATCTCGTCTACATATCACATGTGATAACGCAGGGTATGGTTGTACAGTTGTTGTGAAATTAGACATGTTGCCAAATCATTTAAACGAGTGTGAGTTTAATCCGAAGAAACCGGTTCATTGTGAACTTGGTTGTGGGTTGGTTGTACCCAAGGATGAACTGAAGGTAAGAAAAAAGTCACTTATTTGTTACCCAAGTAAAGACCATTGGTGTTAGAATTCATTTTCTAGTCTCTTTATAATGATATTTTGTCCGTATCATTTTTGTACCTTAGGCCATCATTAAAAAATGTTGGTTTGTGTAGTTACATATTGATCATTATCACATGATTTTTCCTGGCCTTGGCTTAGTGATCGTTTTTTGCACATATTGTAAGACCCCCAAAAAAAAGATTCGTTTCTGGTTACCCAACTGACCCATCTTTTACTGCTGACTCATAAATTTTTACGGCATCCAAATCTTAGTGCTATATTGTAATTTTCACAACAGTGTTGCCGATATATGTAAAAAAAAACATAAAGAAAAAAATTCCTACTGACTGATATTTGTTTGGGCATGTAACTTGAAACAAACCTATTTTTTGTTTGGGCTCGATGGGAAACATAAGTTTCATTTAAATTCAAACAGATTTTCTAACTATAGGTAGGACAACATTGTAAATAACCTCTGTCAAGATGTCTAGAGTTAGATCGCTTTAAAGCTTGGGTTTTTTATGTATGTTTTGTTCCAATTTTTTATGTTCATTGTATTTTAATAGGATCATAACTGTGTGCATGAATTACGCAATCTCGTCAACCAGCAAACACAAAAGATGGCAGAAATGCAGACTGAACTGGCTGAACATAAAATACAAATAAATGAACAAAAAAGAGAACTACAGCTTCTAAAGGTATGTCTGTCTTTTGTTAAGATTCCATCCTGTTTTTCCCATATTTTGGAGTTTGTAATACATGGTTAAAAGTTTTCCAGAATTTTCCAGAACTTCCGGTTTTTCACGGTCTGGACCATACTGGTTTTTATTGTTTCCACAGCACCAAATTAAAGATTTCCGTTTTTTTTTAGCTCACCAGAACCAAAGGTTCAGGGTGAGCTGTTAGGATGGGTAGGTGGATGCTCCATCGTCTGGCGTCAACAATGGTCTTTTCCTCAGAAACTACCTCTCAGATTTACTTCAAATTTGCTGTGCAGAAGCCTTTTGACGTTCTAACTGCAATTTGCGCATATTATTCCGGTTGACCGCTTTTAGGGGTCACTAGAGCTAAAAATAGAAAAACCTTTAATCATCTTCTTCTCATGAACCAATGGATGGATCATCACCAAACTTGGTCTGTAGCATCCTTATATGGACTTTTATCAGATTTGCTCAAATAAAAATGGTCGGCCCCTTTTAGGGGCTGCTAGAGCTAAAAATAGAAAACCTTTAATCGTCTTCTTCTCATGAACCAATGGATGGATCATCACCAAACTTGGTCTGTTGCATCCTTATATGGACTTTTATCAGATTTGCTAAAAAAATTTGGTCGGCCCCTTTTATGGGCAGCTAGAGTTAAAAATAGAAAAACCTTTAATCGTCTTCTTCTCATGAACCAATGGATGGATCATCACCAAACTTGGTCTGTAGTATCCTTATATGGACTTTTATCAGATTTGCTAAAAAAAATTGGTCGGTCCCTTTTAGGGGCTGCTAGAGCTAAAAATAGAAAAACCTTTAATCGTCTTCTTCTCATGAACCAATGGATGGATCATCACCAAACTTGGTCTGTAGCATTCTTAGATGGTCCTTTCTCAAGTTTGCTCAAATAAATATGGTTGGCTCTTAGGGGCCACTAGAGCTAAAAATAGAAATACCTTAAAATGACTTTTTCTTATGTTTCTATGGATGGATTATTACCAAACTTGGTTTTTAGCATCTTTAGATAGTGTTCTATCAGATTTGCTCAGATAAAAATGGTTGGCCCCAATTAGGGGCAGCTAGAGCTGAACATAGAAATAACTTAAAATGACTTCTTTTCATAAACCAGTGGTTGGATCATCACCAAATTTGGTCTGTGGCATCCTTCAGTCATCACGAATATTCTTTTGTAGTATCCTTTGATGGTCCTTTATCAAGTTTATTATTGTTCCCCATTATTTGCCCACAAGTGTACCTTTATTACATTTTTAGTATCAAGTTAATTAATATTTAGTCTGGTGAGTGATGCAGGGCCATCATGGCCCTCTTGTTTTAAAAAATTTCAATTTTTACCCATGGTAAAACAGTAATTCTATTCACAGATCAATCTTTTGAAATGTTTCTGAATTTCCAACCATTACTTAACAATAGTCAAGCCTGTTAAAAAAGCCTACCTAAGACTTTGTACTGTTTCCACTAAGTGATGTTATACTTTCGAACTTCATTTACAAATTGGCATATACTTGCCTATGGTACACAAAACAGATCAAAGGCAGTACAAACATGACAGAAGTATAAAAAACATACTTACAAATACGACACAATATTATAAATACTAATTGGTGATTAATACCATTTTTGTAACAATTCTCGCAATTAATTTCCATGATTCGTGTTTATTAATTCCAACAATTACTAACTTGTTGTAGGCCTACTTGGTTAGCTTAAGTTACTCAAACAACAAGACAAGGAGCTTTAGGTATAATTTCTTCAACCAAATCGTTACAGAAAATAAGTGCTAGGGCAAGGGTTTGAAACATCTGAGACGTACAGGCCTAGCACTCTCATGGTTAAACAAAGTGGATTAGGTTCAGCCATATCAGCCTTCAGGTATACAGGTGTGCATGAAAAAATCAAGTCTTACATATTGGCCAATTTACGTAAATTTGAATTATTTATATAATTTTATATTATTTTTATGGTTTTAGGAATATATGCGTTCAATGAGGGTTTCCAATCCAAGAATGAGGGAGATTCAAACAGAAATGGAACAGTCCGATATTGTCAGGTAAATATTGTTTTAAAAATGGAACAGTCCGATATTGTCAGGTAAATATTGTTTTAAAAATGGAACAGTCCGATATTGTCAGTAAATATTGTTTTAAAAATGGAACAGTCCGATATTGTCAGGTAAATATTGTTTTAAAAATGGAACAGTATAATACTAGGTATTAATTATCTCTGAAGTGAAACATTCCAGTAATGTTATGGATTTTTACTCTGCATCATAACTGTCTGAAAATTTCAAGTAATTATTTCAATGAAGTAAAATAAAAGTTCAGTGTTGTCAGGATTTTTTTTTCATATTTTTCAATGCTTTCCTTTTCCTAATGTTTTAGACTTTAAATCCTAAAAGTATCTTTTAAAAAGTAAGAATTCACAACTCTATAAAATGGCTATTACACAAGGAATATCTTGTGAAGACCATATTCTGAAAACCTTATGAGAGAATCTATTCACTTAGTTCAGTTTGTAGAACATTATTACTGTGTTTGTGTGAGTTATGATTTGGTTCTAGACATTGTGTGTAGACTGACTTGAATTTGAAGTGAAGATTTCTACAAAACACATTGTTAAAGGCATACAATCTAACTGATAATTAAACATGACAATACTGAATCATTCACATCACTGATCTTTTTCATCCCTTATTGGTCACAAGACTTCAACAATCTTCCCCAACTTCTTTCTGTCTTAATACATGTTCTGTGCTTTTCCTCATGGATGTATACCCACTTCAGACACCACAGTCTATCATGAAGACGTCCACGATCCAAGGTTGTAAAACTTCAGAACAGTCTCGAAGCTCAAATCTCAATTTCATTCACTAAGTAATTCAGTTAATTAGATATTGTATATTAATAAAAACTATATTCAAACTAAGTTTGTTGACAGAACAATCCACAGTTTGTATCATTATTAACTTGTCCTAATCATCATCTTTTCAAAACAAAATATGAGAATAGAGCTTGTTGACTGAGGAGTGTTTACCATGGGGATACAAATCTTGTTGACTGAGGAGTGTTTACCGTGGGGATACAAATCTTGTTGACTGAGGAGTGTTTACCGTGGGGATACAAATCTTGTTGACTGAGGAGTGTTTACCATGGGGATACAAATCTTGTTGACTGAGGAGTGTTTACCATGGGGATACAAATCTTGTTGACTGAGGAGTGTTTACCGTGGGGATACAAATCTTGTTGACTGAGGAGTGTTTACCGTGGGGATACAAATCTTGTTGACTGAGGAGTGTTTACCGTGGGGATACAAATCTTGTTGACTGAGGAGTGTTTACCGTGGGGATACAAATCTTGTTGACTGAAGAGTGTTTACCGTGGGGATACAAATCTTTAAGTGGTACAATGTTTTCTTATATGTATAATTTTAATGATTTGTATTTGATGAAAATCAAACAAAAATTGTTTAATTATTCAGATGGACCAATAGCCTGCAAACAGCACGAGTGACCAGATGGGGAGGTATGATTTCCACGCCTGATGCCGTACTACAAGCTGTGATAAAACGATCTCTGATAGACAGCGGTTGCCCCTCCCATATAGTGAATGAGCTGATGGAAAACGCTCATGAACGACGATGGCCAGCCGGTCTTGCTACATTGGAAACAAGACAAATTAATAGAAGACAATATGAGAATTACGTAACAAAAAGAATTCCAGGTACGTGTTGTATACAAAGTTCGGATTTTTTCCATAGCTTTTGGCTGATCCGATGATCTTAGTATAATTTTACGGGGTGTATAGGGGGGGGGGGGGACAAGCCCACTTTCTTCATTTGTGTTGAGCAATGTTAACAATGTTGATGCACTGCAATTGCTGATTGTATTACTGGTACTCATTTCGGTTCAATTATTCTGGATAACCAGAACTATATTATCAGATAAGGCATTATTTTCTTTCAAATGAAATTTAGCAAATCTGGTAACATTGGTAGGATGATTGTATTAGTTTTTTTAATGGTATATTTATTTATAATCATGTAAACTTTAGCTGTGCAATTAATTATTGAACTGCTATCTTGTGTTAAATTGATAATTGTTAAATCCACATAGACACTGGAGCTACTTCTTACTTGTAGATACTTGATGATTAAAATGTGTGTTGTGTATAAATTATCATGTCATTACATATTACACTACTGTAAATGGTTAATGTTAAGTCCATCTTAGGGAATAAATAAATTGGTCAAGCTAAATTCAGGGAAATAATCTGTTATAGTCAGCTTAAATATTCACATAACTGAAACATACTGGGCCACTTAATCATAAGATAAAATACTGCTGGGTACTTGTTTCATAAAATAGGAAAAACACACATGAATAACCAACCTGCAAGTCATTCAAACTGACCTTTTTAGTCAGTGGCTGGTTCTTAATGAGAACACTGCATATCTGAGGGACTAGACTATGTATTAATGATAGTGATTTGCCTCAAAAGGGTTATTATTCTGGCCAACTAGGACAAATAGAAAATCTTTGCTCATGGCTGTTAAGTCTGTCTGTTGTTTAATTGTAGGAAAGCAAGCAGTGGTGGTTACTAGTATTGAGAACCAACATATGCCAGAAGATTTAATCATGGAACCAGGGCTTGTCATGATATTTGCTCATGGTGTTGAATAAAGCTACAAACATATTAGGTAAGCCACTCCCAGGGAATAGGAAACTATTTTCAGTCAGAGTCATTTGGTTTTTTTTCTAGCTTTATCTGTGGAGGAAGACTTAAGGTGTACACCTGGGTAGAAACTGACCTGTAATCTAGCTGGACAGCTTCCTCACATGCGAATTTTTTTCTGGTCTCAGGTGAGATTCACACTCCCAGCTGTAGTCATTACCAGTCAGAGTACTGTAACTACTCACCATGGAGGCCCCCCCTAGGGTTGGGGTCAAAACAGGCAGTTGACAATAAAATGTGTAAACTTTCAAACCATTAATTGACTGTATCTTCAGAATTAAATAAAAACTAATGGAGGGTGTGACTTTAGTTCAGATTAAAAGACCTGGAAACAGTTAAAAGAGAATTTTTTGCTTCACTAAACATTTGAAAGTTTTTTGTTAAAAATTCATTATAACTAATATTAATAGTTTTTGTATTATTTTTTGGATTATGTGCATTTTAGGCAAAACCTTTCTTAAAAAAATGCTAAAAATTATATACAAAAATTCAACATAAAATTTACAATTATCAAAGCAACTATTAGTTAACAAATATTGATCTTTTTCAGGACCAAAGCTCATAAAGTTAGTGCATTAAATGTGTCTAAAATGGTTTGATTAACTCTTCAAAGGAATGACTACAGCATCAACATATTTGATACATCCATCTTGGTCTCCAAAAGTTTTCATATTTATTCTTCATTGATGCGTGATTCAAACAATATGTATTTGTTACAAGATTTGAGTCCAGCATTGACCCTGTATTTCAAATTTAGCAGTTTTCCGACTATATTCTTTTTTTTAATTTTAAGTGTTTGACAAAGTCAAATTTCTTTTGAGCTAAAAAAACTCCCTATAACATTATATTTAAAGGTTGGCCATGTGACCTTAATCTTAATAGTTTTAAGTCATGAATTTAATAAAGTCACACCATCTTAAAATCAATGCTATTTTTATTACCTATGATCAAAAATCCTACATTCAACAATTTTGTCAAAATTTCTAGTTTTGAGACATTTGCACGTATGTGTTCTATTCTAAAGTATTCAAACCCAGCTTGAGCTGTATATCATTAGAGCACTTACAATACAATACTTATATAGATACTGGTAGTCCTGTATGAATTAATGTTATGGTACGTTGTTTCAATAAAAGTAATTTTTGACTGTTTATTATGGACATATATTTTAGTACTTTGAAGCTCTTATATTTATGCAATCTGATTGTGTGATAGTTATAGTACGTAGTAATTTAAAATAGTTACTAAGTACCGCTATTGTATTTTTCCTCTATAAAATATGCCTGAATGTCTTGGATCAAGTTTTTTTTTGTTAAAATGATGCTTTTTCATGCTATTATTTTTGATGAAAATTAAATTTGAAAAAAAATGACTATATGGCTGATTGCTGATCCTGAACCAGATAATACAATTTTTATCACTACAGGAATGTACCACAATATACCAATGACCTGGAATACTGGTACAGCCTGTGTGAAGCTTGTTATGATTGTAAAACTTGTTTTTAAAAGTCTGGTGTTGCAATCTCTCAGATTTCCATCTGTTATTTAGTGGTTTAATAATTTCAGTCTACTACATTTTCTCCCATTAAGTCACACTACCTGTAATCATATACCTTTAATCATGTAAGTTAACGAATCAATATTTCTTTGTTTTCTATAATGCTTCTTTCCTTGTTATACCTCTCAGTCAATGGTCTTACTTTTGTGTTTTGATGGACTTTTTTTACGTTCATTATTTTATAGTCAATAAAAACAGTGTAACTTTCAAGTAGTGAGAAGGTAGCATGCGTTCCTTGGCTTCTTTTTTTTAATTGTTGGCATTACATGTCTTTTTGAGCCTTATTATTGTTTTGCTTGTTCTAGAATTTGATTTACCAGAAATTAATGAAATTTCTTTTGTTCTTCTATTCCATGCTTTTATCTCTCTGATTTTGTCAGTTTTTTTTTCATTCTGACAAAATTTCATTACTTCACTGCCTGATTGATTTTTCTATATTTTACTTTCATTTCTTACGTAATTCTTGTTGGTGTTACATTTATTGCAATGTGATGAACCTACTTTTGATGTAAAGTTTTTCCACTACAATGTTTGAGGAGTTAAGTATATGATTTAAAAAAATGATATCTTAACAAAATGTCTAAGTTATTCTTAATATTCGATAGTTGCTAATCATGTATTGTTCTAGCATTGGATATTTTCTCATGCATAATGTAGTTTGAGCAAATTGTCCAATCAGAACCATGCTTTGTGTTTGATATGACTGTATTATCCAATCAAATTTTCTGTTGTTAATTTTACTAGAGCTTTTGGCAAAGCATGCATAAGCTTATCAGAAACTGGATGAAAATTAAGTAGGGCAAATATGTCCAATTAGAATCAGGCTTTCATGTTGTGTTTTGCAATATTATCCAATCAGATTTCTGTTATGAAAATAACATTACTTGTTTGTTGTTATCTGTGATTGTACTGTGATTAGAACTGGCTTGTCTTTCTGTCCAAAATCTGGGCCCAAGGTTATAAAATGTTCGTTTAGAGATCAGTCTCAGAAGACAGTCTTGTCATTGGTCAATGTCAAAATTGTATTTTATAACTGACCAATCAGAAGCTTGAGTTATTAGACTGGTCCTCTAGATAAATTAATGTGTATAGAAATCTCGTAACTGAGACCCAGTGTGTATTTGAGTGTTTGTGTATATTTTTATAGGTTCATGAGAGAATTAATTTGTAAATATGTTCATTGTGCTTCAGATTTTATATGTTTTTCTAGTGCTTATTTTTTCCATATTGTACATATATGTTGTCAGGTTGTTTAATCCCAATTGTGATTTATGTGTGTGACTTTAATAAATATATTTTTGATTGTATTGAAAGTTGGAAGTTGAATTTTGTTCAGAGAATAAAATTGTTTTCTGGATTTTGAAATGATGCTCTCTCCTTACAGTCAAATTTAAGTTGACAGCCGCCTGTGAAAAAAGGCCACTTTTAGCACTTATTTATTTAAAGAACAAACCAATAAGAATTAGAGCCAATTGTGCATGAAGGCCATATTTTGTGGTTTTCATTAATTGCTTTTGATCTCATGTTTGACTGAAATTATTTTTATTTCAGAAAAACATGACTATTGTCTTTTTACAGTATACAGTAAACAAATGGTATTCTTGTTTTCAAAATAAATTTTGACTGATGTTCTTAATAACACAATCTTACTGACAGTAAAAGCTACAGAAGTTACTCCCCATCACTCGCTGTTACTCTTTTTGACAACATTTTGTTTTGACTGGTTACCAGGCTAACATGAATTCTGGAAATTATCAACTTCTCACATTTTTTGTTTGGACTGGTTACTAATTGATTGGCATTGGTTTTCAACATTAAATTAATTCAAAATAATACCAGTCGATAATTCCACCAAGTCTGTTCATTTTCATATTTTGTAATACTTTTTCACCATTCATTTTATTAGACTGGGTGTGAATTGGACCCTATTTATTTCTTCAATAACATGATTTCACAATTACACGTCCAACTCCTTTACATTTAAAACGATTTTATGTACAAGTGTTTTCTATACGAAAAATGTGTCTTTGACAATAGTTGTACTACAGTTAAATCTATTGTGTGGCTATTTTTTCATAGAAAGTTTTTATCTATGAATAAAGGCTACAGTAGACAAAGTCAACCTTTGAATCAAGTCCATTTGCATTAAGGTCATGTTTTTTCATCCTTTGGTCTTTGTTTACAGGTTTAGTTGTTTTTTAATTAATGTCTAAAACGTGAACTTCTGAAGAAGTCCAAGAATTTGAACTGAATGTTTAATCATGCATACAATTGTTGAGAAGACTGTTACATAGAATTATTGCATCATGTCATAAGATCTGAAGTTAGCTACTCTTCATTTAGACTAAAGCTTCCTTCATTTGTGAAGAGCTAGTTCTAATTTTACTGTTTTAGGTGACGCTCAATTAGCCTGATAAGTGTGACTTAATGGTTCATGTATGTACTTTTTTCTGTTCTAATGTTTTCAGAACAGTTATTACGTTTATGTTATATTGAAAGTGAAAAAATCACGCACAGCTGAGTATAAAATGACATCTATTTTTTTTTGTATTTATACCCTGTGTACTTATTCAGTGTAGACTTGTATATAGAGACTGTTATGTAAACATTAACAAATGATTTTGTTAAAATATGTGCGTTGTTGTTTTTTTCCTCTTTCTTTCTTCGTGGATTAGAAATGATAAAAAGTGTGTTCGAATCCCATCTAGGATCAGACAAATTTCACATGTGTGAGGAAACTTTCCAGCTAGCTTACAGAAGATCAGTGGTTCTACCCAAGTGTAAACCTGGTGTCTAGAAGATCTGTGGTTCTACCCAAGTGTAAGCCTGGTGTCTAGAAGATCGGTGGTTCTACCCAAGTGTAAGCCTGGTGTCTAGAAGATCGGTGGTTCTACCCACGTGTAAGCCTGGTGTCTTCCTCCACCATTAAAATCCACCTGTAAAATAAAAAAATGCTGATAATTCACCGGCTTCCAGCATAACGTATTGGTTTAGGAGCGTTATCAGAAGTAATTATTTTTTAGATGTATAGTATGTGTTATATTACATTTGTAGCTTCATACAGCACTCAGTGGCCTGATCGATGCTTATGGTATAGATTCCATTATTATTAGTAGGTAACAAAGAAAACAAACTGTTTTCCCTAGACAATGTTACCTTAATTTTAAAAAATGATACCTTTATGCTCGAGTGTAGCATTTTGGTGCATCTGTTGTCCATCTTGAATATAGAAAAAAAGGATTCCTGGAAAAAAAAACACAAAAAATCCCATGTACCCCCAAATCTAACAAAGTAACCAGAAACCTACAAAAAATGGGGGCAGATAACCCCCCCCCCTGGAGAGGTACTGCATTGGAACAGTGCAGCAAGGCTACAGGGGTGTTCAAGCAAGTTGGGAACAGCAGGGGACAGGCCTATTAATTGAGTTGGTGACTCAGGCGAGGAAAGATTTTCTCTCTGAAAATTTGACTGAAGACAAAGTGTTTTGCATATTTCGTTTCCAACTCTGTTGTGTCATGTTGGCAGAATTGATAGTTGCTTTTGGTCAAAGAGGAATGGATTTAAACCAGGAGCATCGGTCAATAAAACATTCTTCTGTGCTTAATTGAATGGTTGTGGATAGACGGCATCAGACCCACTTCATTTGTTATTTGGTCATAACATTGCACCTGAATACGACAGCGTCTTAAAGGTCACATGTTTTTCAACAATATTCCCTAATGGGTTTATTTTCATAAATTACCGCATGGCTCAAGTTAAGAACCTGTTGTAAAAGAATGTCTTTTCTTAAAGTTGAATGTTCCAATTAAATAAGGCGATAAAAAGTTTCTACATTGACAGTGTTGGACTTGATATGATACCATTTTACTAGGACATTGAAAGATAGCAATCTGCACATTTCATATTTTCTAAGATTTTCAGGAATGAACAATGTTGTATCAACCTTATTTATCTCAATACGTTGTGTATGTATTTATTACATGACTGAGTTGGGTCATCGTGAAACGTTTAGGCGTAAAAAATGTTTGTTTCTAGTTTCCCGGCCTACCCTAAGTTTTCCCCGCTACCCAAAATTTTTTATTTGGCCAGAGGCACGGTTCATCCACAGTCTCAAAGATAATCTCAACAGCGGCATTCAAGACAAATAATAATAATAAATTCCCGACCTGCTTGCCCTATTTATAGTGAGCAAGTAACCAGAAACATACATTTTTATGCCTTGGTTGGATCATTGATAAAATCATAAAAAGCCATGCACAGGGTTTTATCATTAGTTGCTCTGAAATTCAGGCCACAAACTGTATTTTCAAGTCACTTATAACACAAAATGGTGTCTAAACTAATAGAGCTGGGAGTTTTAATGTTTGTGTGCTTAAGTACATCATCTACTTTTCTTATTCCAGACGGAATTCAGAAAGTGAACACTAAATATGGTGACATAATAGGATTTATTGACAATGCCAATTTTGACAACCAAACATATCAAGTTAGGAAATTCCTTGGGATACCGTACGCAGAACCGCCTGTCGGCGACTTACGTTTCAAGAAACCAGTAATGAAGAGGAATTTGTCATCACCTTTCAAGGCTCAGCAGTATGGTTCCCAGTGCCCACAGCCTCATCAGCTATTGATCGATGGAACCATGTCAGAGAACTGTTTATTCCTGAACATATTTACCCCCATGTCAACGGGCATTGGCGCGGTATCTAAACCTGTCATGATTTGGGTGCATGGAGGAGGATTTTTTTCAGGCTCTGCAAATGCATTCGATGGTGACGTCATAAGCGCATTCAATGACGTCATTGTTGTGACACTAAATTACCGATTGGGAGCACTAGGGTTCTTTAGTACGCATGACGACAACGCTAAAGGAAATTACGGACTGTGGGACCAACATCTTGCATTTCGCTGGGTTTATGAAAATATAGGGGATTTCGGTGGCGATAATGCAAACATGACAATATTTGGTGGGTCAGCTGGTTCAAGTTCAGTCGTATATCAAATGTTGTATCCTGGTAATGAAGGTGTTTTTAAAAGAGTCATAGCAGAAAGTGGAACAATAGCAGCTTGGGGCGTAAGTAATGGTATCGCAAACTATCAAATGTCTATGAAATTCGCACGAACGCTTGGATGCAATGAAACTAGTCATTCGAAATTAGTAACATGTTTGCAACAACAAACGGAAGCTGATATTGTCTCCTCCGCTGTGGCGAATTTTGACTTCAAAGACGTCAATAATAGCTGGGTTCCCGTTTATGACGGCGACTTTGTCCCTTCAAAAACTAACACTATTTTAAATGAATTGACAGACGCTAATCTGCAGCAGAAATATCACAGTTTTCATTCCTTTGACTTGATGATTGGCGCCAGTAACTACGACGGTTTAGTTTATTTCTCGACAATGTTGGGTTACTTTCCTCAAACGGAAAATGGGTCAAAATATGATGTATTTGGTGAGCACCTATTTGATTTCCTTATGCCAAGATCACTGGAAGCATGGTTAGGGGAAGCCCCGACACCACTGGCATTGAAACTCACTGAAGGTGAATATACAACATGGGCTGATCCTACCAACATCACTTTGCGAATGATAAGCGCTGCTAAGTTTTATACCGACTACGCTTTGAATGCCCCGAGCATCAGAACGGCAACAGCTCATGTCAATAACCAATCAAATACGTTCGTTTACCAGTTTTCAAATGCTGCTCCTGACACGTTTGTCGAAGTGCCTCAACCTTTAGCTGGTGACTACGTTGCCTCTCATGGAGATGAGGTCATGTTTGTCTTTGGTTTCCATCTTATCTGGTACGACCACAGGGTCCTTACAAAAAAGCTGACTCCGGAATTTATCAAATTGTCCAAAGCTATGATGACCATGTGGACCAATTTCGCTAGATCTGGGTAAGTTAATTAGAAACGAAATTCATTTTATTCCAAGAAGCTTTCTAAAACGTGTCTTGCCATTACCGAACAAATTCTAACTACTCGACAAATTAGAGCAGAGGATTACATCTATGTAGATATATTAAAAAAGGGATAATAAATCAGTAAAACCTCGATTTGAACTGTCACATTCAGCACCACAAAAAACCGATTTTAGTACTACTGTATGGGTGTGATTTTATTATCAGGTTGAAATAAAGAAAAAATAGAGACAAACGTTAACGGTCCGAAAATATGTAGTTATTGATATAATGAGATGGTGCTGATATAGGAGTGGTGTTTTAGTGAAATGATGCTAGATACTACGAAACTTCACCATTAAAAAACTTACACTTACATCATATGGAATGGACTTCGTCAAAAAGAAAAGTAATAACGTAGATGATGAGTGGAATAAATGTATAAATGTATCTAAATTTGAGAGATTATTGATCATGTTTGCCAATCAAGAATAAATAAATAATTTATTGAATTTTGATAGCCTTTTGAATAGCTATTGTAATCATACGAGGAGAAATCTTTTGAAACACAGCCAAATCTATGAATATACATGTACAATGCAGATAATGAAGGGATTTCCGGGAAAAAATAAACATTCAAATTTCCCACCTTCCTCAAAGTACAACCTTCCAAATAAAAATTCCGCGCAGAAAAGGACGGGGGACAATCGTAAATCCATAGATTGCCGCACGAACGATCGCCACTCAAGGGAGAAAAAAAATGAGACACGTATTGTATTTATGCACAATCTACCTTTATTCAAGTTCATGTAGTTTGGTTTATCAAAAATCATGTGCTAAGGGTGACTGCTTTAAGCCTACACAGATGGTCTCTATTCAAAGGTTGAAACGTTTACATTCACCAAGTCGTTAAAATTGCCAATTCAATTACATGTACTTAATATTTTAATAAATTCTGTTTATTCATTTTGCAGGAATCCAAATTATCCTAGGAGTCTTCAACCTCTCTACGATGTCACGTGGCCTGAGTTTGATGGGTCGGGTGAAAAGTATCTGGAAATCAACGACAAAATGTCGTCATCGTCTGTGAAACAGCGACTTGATGCACGAGCCGTGGAATTTTGGAACAACATTCTGCCAAAAGTGCAAGCGCTAACAAAGTCAAATTAGTTACAAGTTCACTAATTAAATGTCTAAGTTTATGTTTCTACGGAATCCTATCAGTGTTTTTTGCTTTTACATTTTCAGATTTCCGCGTTTTATATTATAAATAACTATAAGACCGAGAGAACTGTAAATGAAGTATTGCTAAATGGAATCCTTTTACCACACGAAAGCATACGCAGTTTTAAAGTGGGGTGGGGCCTACGTCCGACAATCATTTTCTAATAAAATATCACGCATCAGCACGAAATCACAGAGGGTTGGGTAAAGCCCCACATGGTTACCTGGAAATGAGATACTAGTACATGCAGTTTCAAGCCCATATTATATTGTACTCCTAAGTGAACCCTTATTAACACGAGTTGTTATAACCACTCCTGAAATGCGAAAATTTATTTCCAATTCTCACGTTTGATGTTTCAGTATCCAGAAATTAAAATTCGATAATGATATATTTTGTCCTTCCGTGTTTTGTTACGGTTGCAAAATTTTCCTTTGAAAATCCCTTTTGTGTAATGTCTTGAATTTCTTATATTAATGGTATGTGAATATTTGAAAGCCTGGTGGTACACACCTGATTCCGTATTTTTTCTTTACAGTGACAGATTTTTGTGATGTCATATCAGACTGAATAAAGTTATTTTAAATTATTTTATTGTTTCTCTCTATGATGTTTGTATAAAGATACCTTGTGTATACATTACATAATAAACTCCAGTCTGTTCTGTTCTGTTCTCGGATAACGTAAATGTCTTCCAGTAAAACCTCAATACTTACGGCACCTTTTGGACCACGACAAACGGTCTTAAGAATGAGGTGGTGTCACTATCAAGATGAAACATAGATGGTCGAAAATAAGTGATCGTTTTTATGAGGCTGACTCAATGTTAAGATGATTGCTAAATGAGGGTTTACTGTACTTATGAAATCTTAAACACGCCTGGAATTCTAATATCACATACTACTTCACACTTAAGATTTCTGTCCGTTTAAATCATTCCGATCTTGAGGGTTGAATCACTTTTAAATACCCCTTTTGCGGACCTCAAACGTACGATAAGATTTTACCAGGTCAATTTGCACTAATAACCCGGGTCACGATTTTCACTCGACTAACGGCATGCGTAGAATTTGTGTTTTTGTTTTTCAACGGCGGAACTAGTGTTTCAAATTTACGTGATGTGTTCTGTGACGATTTGTTTGTCGGAGTAAGTCCTCAGCAATTGATCCGGATGATTTCTGTGGAGAAGTCGGCAGTTCCTAACAGAGAACAAGGTTAGTACCTGTATTGAGCTCCCGTTAGGTTAGCTCCGCGTCGGTATATTGGAATACTGTTAGATAAAATTATAAAACTACATGTATTCGCAAACTTTGGCAAATACAATAGAAAGGATATACAACGAACATGTAAAAGAGACGCATGTTAACAATCCATATATCAAATTCATTGTTTTATTTCCATTCCATACTCACTTATAGGGAAAATACATAACGATGTACAATAAACACATTTCTATTCTTTAAAAAAATATCTAGCCTACTGAATGAAGATCGTGCGAAGTTTTTTCGTAATGTAAACATTGATTCCGGCTTAGAGATATCAGCCTCGAATCTAGCTATAAAGGCCATAGTTAGCAAGTACAAGTTGTCTATCCTGTGTAAATAGTTCGTGTGTCAGTCAAAATGTCTATCAAAACTAGTACAATGCAACTAGTATAATGAAAATATGTAAATATTGACTCATTTTCTTCATTCACATTTATTCAGTGATATTATAAAACTTTATACGCGTAAATTTGAGTACATGAAATCATCATACAGAGACTATAAACTACTCCAATTCTAGATTTAAGGTTTCAGACACTGTTGTTAAAAACTGTGTCTACGAACTAGATTTTGCAAAAGCTTGTGTTTTTGGTAGTAAATGGTTCCAAAATTCCGCGGCTCTTGCCGCGAGGCGATGTTTAACAGACGATGGTGACATTTTGTCATTGATTTCAAGATAGTTTTCGCCCGTTCCATCAAATTCCGGCCATGTAACATTGTAGAGTGGTTGAAGACTTGCTGGGTAGTTAGGATTTCTGAAATTTGAAAAAAGCACAGATTGTACATAACTACATGTATTTCTAATGCCTCTTTATAAAAATATTCATTATTAACAAGGCAGTTTTGCATCTGAGAATAATATTACAAATGTATTTTACATGGTTGGTTTGTATGCATGTATTATTGTTTCGCGATGTAAAGGATTTATTGAACACTGTGTTTATAGTAATAGGAATGATGAAAATGAATAACATAAGAATTAGTGATTGATATTCCACGAACATAGGACCGACCGGAGATTTGCCTGCAGTACAAGTAAAAAATATTATTTATAAACGATGTGAATCCGCTAACTTAAAAATGAACCTTTCTTGCTGTTTTCTTTTAGATGTTAGATTGTGAATTTTTCTTTATATTATAATCTAGGTTTGTACACAATTATACGATTCTAATGTGAAAGAAGTCATAAGATTCAGTATTGAAAAAAAGGTCTACTCACCCTGATTTAGCGAAATTGGTCCACATTCTCATAATGGCTTTAGAGAGCTTGATGTCGTCTTTGGTCACTCGTTCACTTGATAGTACTGCAAATCCAAATACAAACGCCAATTCATCAGCATGATTTGCTACATAATCATTGGCTATTTCCGTAGGGGTTTCAAGGAATGGTACTGGAATGGCGTTTGAAAACTGGTAAACATATGTACTTGACAGGGTGTTGTCATGCGCTGTTGCCGTTTTAATCATAGGAGCATTCAAGGCGTAATCTGTATAAAGTTTGGCGGCGCTTATCATTCGCATAGTGATGTTGGTAGGGTCAGTCCACGTTGTATATTCGCCCTCCGTGAGTTTTAATGCTAATGGAGTCGGTGTTTCACCTAACCAAGCCTCAATTGATCTAGGAATAACAAAGTCATTCAGATGTTCACCGAATGCGTGGTATTTGGATGCTGTATCAGAATGGTTAAGATAAGGTAGCAAAGCAGATACATAAACCAAACCATCATAATTATTGGCTCCAATCAATAGGTCAAAAGAACGGAAGCTATTGTATTTATTTTGATTACCATTGTCTGCTAATTCATTTAAAATGGTATTAGTTTTTGCAGGAACAAATTCGCTGTCAAAGACTGGAACCCAACTAACATTAACCTCATTGAAGACAACGTTCACCACTTGTTCAGCAGCGGAAACTATAACAGATTCGTTTTGTTGCTGCAGACACTGGATCAGTTGTAAATGATTAGTTTCATTGCAACCAACTAGTTGTCCAAAATGCATAGACGATTCATAATTAGCATTACCATTCCCTACGCCCCAAGCTGCTATTGTTCCACTTTCTGCTATGACTCTTTTAAAAACACCTTCATTACCAGGATACAACATTTGATATACGACTGAACTTGAACCAGCTGACTCACCAAATATTGTCATGTTTGCATTGTCACCACCGAAATCCCCTATATTTTCATAAACCCAGCGAAATGCAAGATGTTGGTCCCACAGTCCGTAATTTCCTTTAGCGTTGTCGTCATGCGTACTAAAGAATCCTAGTGCTCCCAATCGGTAATTTAGTGTCACAACAATGACGTCATTAAGGGCGCTTAAGACTTCACTAGCATATCCATCCGACCCACCTATGACAAATCCTCCTCCATGCACCCAAATCATGACAGGTTTAGATACCACGCCAATTTCCGATGTTGATGGAGTATAAATGTTCAAAAATAAACAGTTCTCCGACGTAGTCGCATTGGACCCTTTTATCTGCGGACATCGTGGTCCGAATTGCAGAGCCTTGAAAGGTGATGGCAAGCTCTTCTTCATAACTGGTTTCTTGAAGCGTAAGTTGCCAATAGGGGGCTCTGCGTACGGTATCCCGAGGAATTTTCTAACTTGATACATGTGGTTGTCAAAACTGACATCTTCAGTAAAACCTATTATGTCACCATACTTTGTATTCACTTTTTGAATTCCGTCCGGAATAAGAAAGCAAAACGATGTGCTTAAACACGCTAACACTAAGGTACCAATAATCTCATTTGTCAATGGAGCCATATTACAAGTATTTTCCAATGTTTGAGAAAACGAGCGTATTTATTAGAACTTTATTCTCGTAAAATGTAATATGTGTCCAACTTAGTCGCCAAGTACTTCGAAAATGTTCATTTAAGCATAAATACTACATTCAGTGGTGGTTTGTTATCGCTTATGGTTCTCTTAAACATTCCAAATGCTCTTAGAATTTATCAAAGTAAATTTTCCCCTATCTCTATTCGTTTGTTGTCTCAGCTGCACACTATCGTAGGCAGTGTATGATATTTTGACGCTCATAATTGTCAAATTTAAATTTAGTTTCATCAATTTGAACATGGAATAAACAACACCAGTATTGCAGATTTAAAATTGATATTACATGTACCAAGATTAAACTTGACCATTATCACATTACTATTGATAATAATAAAATAACTGAAACGATAAGATTCGTTTAGTTTTAAGTTCATCACCAAAACTGCAGTTACTTATAGCAGGTTAAAGTATATTCCGAAGATGTTACATGCAGAAAATCCTTTCCAAACATTTATTTTCTGCGTTATTCGTACTAAGTGACAAACGTTAAAAGTTTCCCATCCATATATTTAATCGCTATTGTCCTACATAATCAATTCAATACAATGTACAAAGAAATCTGGGTTGTTTGCAGTGACTTCGGGGTGTTACTATTGCTCAGTCGGTAAAGTGGTTGACTTAGTAATTACTTGGCGTTGCTGTGGCGATGTTGATTTGACACGTACGCGCACACACACACACACCTTTAATACAACAACACATTTCACAAAACGATCTACAATAGTGGTTCAAGAATATTCCATCTTGCAGATACCCAGTACTTAATCTTTAAAATTAAAGAACATCCGATTCCAAAAAAATGAAATTGATAAAATTGACGCGTTAAAAGTTGAATTTCAATTTTAAAGGCGCCGACACCAAGACCAAATGGTACATTCAAATACATGAGAAAAATAAAATCACCATGACGTAATATAGGTTCATATTTATATATTCGTTTTTTCATTTCATACTGCGTTTGTTTGTAAAACCTGCTAAATAAATAGAAGTAAATTTCCAAAAATAAATAACATTTGTCAGGAAAATAAATGAATACACAAGTACAGTGAAATCTCGATATTTGGACCACCTAGATCCCCTAATTTTGAGGTGGTTTCATTATCAAGTTGAAATACAGAGAAAATATTGAAAACTTGTCAGAAAATATGAAATGATCGCTAAGTGATTTTTAATGTACTTGAATCTATTTGCTGAATTATCCCGACGGATAGTCAAAATATATTATATCGTACGATGCTAGAATAAACAGTACTTTAAAATTTTTACTCAAATGAAAATGTGTGTTCATCAACGTATTTAATAATATGTTGATCTCCGCAAAATGTTTAGCTATTAAAAATTCAACTGGTCCATCAACCATATAATTTTTCTACAGTATGTTTCTCGCATTCTGGTCTCCAGTTCACTTGTTGTTTTAGTCATTGACTTCTTTAGCATGTTGTGTTTCGGCATGAACAGAGTTGTCAAGTGATTCTCTTCTATCGCCTTCAATAACTGCTCATAAACCTTTTTAGGAATTTCCAACAATGATCTTTCAGATAGCTCTTTTCCTTCGTGCATAAATTTGTCCATTTCTTTTATAAAAATAGATTTAATATAATACGATGGTATCAGCTGTTCTGCAGTTAGCTCAGCTTCTGCATAACCATATCCATCATTGCTGCATGTACTTTCCACAGTCACCTTAACTTCTCCTGAATCATTTTCTGACGATTTTTCAGTTTTTACGTTAACAGTGGTCTGATAGGACGAAGTGTTGTTACGCTTGTAAACTACCTCATCAGTTATACTTGCTTCCGAGGAGTCCTCGTCAGATTCCATCCCTGTAGAGAAATATTGATCATTACATCTATATTCAAATGCAATCAAACTTGTGAACGAATATCACGAATGTACGGAGCCCCTTAAGTGACATTCTACACTCATATTTTAACTTGTAGCACTCTTTTTTTATTTCATAATTACGAAATAACATTTCGTAATTACGAATTAGTATTTCGCTTATACGAAATAGTATTTTGTATTTACGAAATAACATTTCGTAATTACAAATTATTATTACGTATTTACTAATTAAAAATATTTGTTGAAAAAGTTGAATATGTAATGACAAGTTTGCCGATAAGATTCTGTTTACAATGACAAGATAAAACTATTTGAAGACGGAAAATATTCTTATCACTATATTATGGTAGAATGGACCACTGAAAGACAGTTATGTTACGGCATTCAAGCCGAATTAATTAATGTACAAACTGATATAGCCTTTTAACAAACAATGCATATCTGACATCCAAAAACGAACTTAACTAATTCACTTACCATTATTTAAGGCCCAACCAGACGGCATCAGTCTCATTAGGTCATCGTCATTCAATTCTCCAGCTTCCAGGTACTTCAATGAACAGGATAATGGCTCCATTCTGAATATCTTACACAATATATAGCAATCTCGCGCTAATGAAGACATGGACCTAATAGCTTCTGCTTCAATATGTTGAGTGCTTAGTCGCCATAGATCATCGTATGTCGTTTTACCTCCGAGATACAGACCAGTGACTTGTCCACACAATTTAGGAAGACAGTAAATTCCCCTGGATGTTACATCGTGCACAACATTACAATTCTGTATGGCTTCTTTGGGGTAATCGTTTGTAAATACCACTGGGTTGAAGTCGATTGAAATGTCTAAAAACTTGTGCAGTTTCCCACGAAATGAAACCGTTTGGCCGTTCAGTTTGCTTAAAGGGTACAAATTTAACGCGAAAAGTGGGCTACTTTCCGGAAGCAACATACAGCCAGCATAAATATGACCATCAAAATCCATCTTGCTTAGAATTTCATATGTTGCAAGGCGAGAAAGTTTGGAAAAATAACGAAGAATGTGTGACCCACTTAGGCGTCTGTCTGCCCTAGGACAAAATCTGAAAAGCTCAGCTGGTGCTGATTTTTTCAATAAAATGAACACGTAACCTTCGGTTCCACCCTCTTCGATTGTCTCGACATGTTTTGCTAATTCTGTCAGATTACATAAGAAATCAAACTCATCCGGATATCCAGTTTTTACGCCTTCATATGTACTTCCGGCTCGCAGAAGTGAGCAGCTAAACAGAGGATCCAACTCACTAATACGAGCAGCAATATTTTCAGCATATTTTACAAGTAAGTCAGAAATAAGCTTTCCTTCACCACGATCAAAATGCACTCTACCAAAACCATTGCTATCTAGAATATACTTAGCAATCTCGATTGGACTTTTACTTTCGTGTTTGAACTTGTCCGCCAAGTCACTGTAGAATTGTTCTACATCCTCTTCGTCTATCAATGGCCTGTTTGGAAAACATGAAGAAGGAAGGTTTCCGAATCGAGGTTTGTGTGGAGCACAAAGTCGTTCAGAAACCTTTAAATGACCCGTATACTGTGCTAAATCTAAAGGTGTTTTTTCATTTTCATCCCGCTTGTTTCTGTCACAGTTAACACTTAAAAGGTACTCGAGGGATTCTATGTTACCGTCAGCAGCAGCATAATGTACCGCATTTGCTCCGTATATATCTGTTGCGTTCTTATCTGACTGTTGAGCCATATATTGTATGAATTCAGCGTCACCATTTTCAGCAGTCAAATGAATTGGTCTAACCCCAAGTACTGTTTCAGCTTCAATATCGGCTCCAGCCGCAATAAGAGCTTTCGCTGCATCAATATTTTCGAAAAGGCATGCATGATGAAGTATTGACTCACCGTGCTTAGCTTTTGAGTTAACACATGCGCCATGGCTGACAAGTACATCAACAACTTTAGTGTCCTTATTTCTTATCGCCATATGCAGAGGGGTGCGCTGAAGATAATCTTTTATGTTTACATCTGCACCTAGATGGCAAAGTTTTTCGCAAACCAAATGACTTTGAGTAGCTGCCGCATGATGCAAAACTGTGGACTTATCAACTGCTTGGGTATTGAGACTACACCCAACTTTAACCAACGCATCGAGTAATGGAAAAAGTATCGTGTCTATTTCTTCAACTCCAGTGGTCCATTCGCAGTATGCACAAATGCCATATATTGAGTTCATACCAAGATTATCTTGCAAGTCGGGATGTTTTGTGCTCTTGACTAATATATTCAACAATGTCAAATTTTGTGACAGAGCTGAGTGATAAAGGCTCGACCGTCCGTCTCCATCTTTTATATCTGGATCTGCTCCTCTTTTTAGCAAATACTCGACTACATCATAGCCAAACTGAGTTGGTTCCAAACCTTCCGGTACCTCACCCTCCGGGGCAATCCTACTGATAGCTGTCAATAGCGGAGTGCTGTCGCTATAATCCTGAGCATTGATGTCAAGACCTGCCTTAAGCAATTCTTCGATGATGTCTTGCCAGTTATCATTCTGCATTTTATCAAGAGGATTTAGTAGTTCGTAGATGAATGTATGTAAGGCAGTGGAATAAAATCGTCCTAATGTAGTCATGTTCGATCCAGCATGAAGTAACTTCCTAACGACTGAAAGCTTAAGCGTAGGGTCGATATTTCGGTTTACCAAAGTTATAGAAAGAGCAGTACGACTACGCAATGGTTCGTTCATGTTAACATCCATTTTTCCAGCCAGGAGATAGTCTAACATTTCTTTATTCACAGTTTCATATGACACAAGCTTCATTAGCAAGTTATAGCCTCTTGGACTTCGGAACATATTCAAATCAAAACCAGACTTTGCACATATGTCGATAATATCTGTTCTTCCAGCCTCCAAAGCGGCAAATGGAATTTTACAGATGGTGTTTTCATCAGCGGCAAAGAATTCCTTTTTAATATCTTCTATCAGTTCTTCTGTACTGTGTCCATAGCCGTCAGTTTTATCCATTGTGACGTCATTGTGTTCATCTTCCATTTTTTCTTCATCTGTGTTCATGTCGTTTTGAGTGGATTCTTCTGAGATATTCTCTTCCTCACTGTCTGCTTCGTCCGTCTCATCAGAATCTGTCGTGGAATCCTCCCAATCACGCTGTACTACGTCCTTTCTAAAGAAAGACATCATGTTGGCTAAAACTTCCTCATTGGTCGAGTTGCTGATGAACTCGGATTTAAATTTATCTAATATGATATCAACACTTTCTCTATTTGGCTTGTAGTAGAAGGGATCTATATGGTATTTTGTACTTGAATTTTTATAAAAAGCCAATGCCTCATCATTTGAAGAAAATGGAATGGTTATCCCTCTTTGTTCGGGGATATTGTTCGCTGCCATATTTCATGGATAGCGTTATTCAAAAGTATCCTGAAATGAAAACATAAGCGATTGCTTGAAGGGACTAGACTACAAATTTTACTTTTGACCTTTTCTACAAATTTACAGAATGAAGCAATAGATTTTTTGAAAGCTAACCGTTCAGTATGGCATTGAAAAACATCGATTTTAATAATTACTATCAAATTAAAGGATCTTAAAAATTTTGAGAGAAAAAACATCTGAAGTCAATAGTCCTACTCTTCAAGACACATGTCTAACCGAGGTCATATAAACAATTGTTGACTAACAAATATTCCAAGTTCATTAACGGCCTAAACCGAAACAGGAAGTTTAAAAATAACTTAATTCTAGTTTCGTTTTTGGTAAAATAAGTATTTTTCTCTAATATTATCAGGATAACTTCTAACAGAATATAAATCATCAAAAGTTATCAATAAAATATGCACAATTAAATACTTACAGCAATTAAATAATCATCTGTCAAGCGAGTTTCATTCCAAGTATTGCACAACTCGCATATCCCTTCCTGTATCCTGCGTGTAGTTATATGTCCTGTAGCGGTAAATCCCCTTGCGATAAGATAATTAACGTTGAGCGAAGGGAGATAAGCGGTGCTATACTGTGCTATAAACTGGTTCATGTTTCATGCTGCTGTCCTGCATTCATGCTGCACCAGTCTGGATTACCTGCCCCTGACACTACGCGATATAATGTGACTTGAGTTTTTAAAAACAAAATACACAAATATATTACTTATTGTTGACAGAATTAATCTTTAGTGAATTACAGGAACAAGCATTTAAAATATCAAGCGTCTGCTCATTAAACTGTGATTTCTACGTTCAGTTTTATTGTACCTTTTCTAATTCATAGGAAGAGGCTTTGTTTGTTGTGTGCCTGATCTAATAATCGAAGACTATATTAGGCAGGGAACCAGACTACTATTTACCAAAGGGTATTGTACAGACAGTCAACGGGACTCGGATTAATTGCGCTGTTAAAATGGGAGTTAAGTATGGAAGTATCCGTTTGTTTTATTATTAGAGTTGTCTTTCTTGAAACAACCGCTAAGTATAATTTTGATACCACCCCCACATGGCGATATGTCTAGCGTGACGGTTAATAATTTACACTGCAGGTAGATAAACGCCTCTGGGCCGTATGTCATTGACTATACATACTTACGTATTTTAATGACTAAAATTGTTCTCAGCTGATCATTATAGCCATCTTCACCTTATATGGTGAAACGTTTAAGTGTGTTTTCGGATAGTACAGTTTAATTAATAAATATGTAGTGTTTCTTAATTGGATTTCTTTCGAGTTTTGATGCTTTTGGAGTACATATTACTTACATAGGAGTGATTACTGAATACTGGAATTTGTAATAAGTTATTAAATCTAACCGGTGAGGAAGTTAACCGGTTTTGCTGGAGGTAAGGGCATGTATATAAATCAACTATTCTTAATCTATGATTTACGGGCCTGCCGTTTCGGATTTTAAATTTACTGCCAATTTGATACGACTTTTTAACGCACTCTCTGCTGGTTTATTTATTTGCTAATAAAGTAAAGATAAGTTCTATTGTTTATTAGCTAAATTTATAGTTGTATATAGAATATAAAATTATATGGATGTACAAGTTATTTCTTAAATGTAAATGCAAACATCGAATAAATACCCGGTATTCGCTAACAGCCCTTTTTCCACAAAGTTGAATGGAATTCTCCTCATGCAATAAAACCTCTACCTACGATACTTCAATATTAGGACCACCTCGTTATAACGAACACTTATTTTTGCACATATTTTCTATAGTTTTTCTGAATTTCAACCTGCTTATGAGACCGCCTCAATATTAAGACCATTTTTCCTTGGTCACGAGGATGATCATAATATCGAGGTTTATGGTAATGTATATCGAAGTCGAAAAGACCGGATTCTTTATTTGATGGAAAGTTTTGAAATGCTTTAATGGATCATAAGAACGTGTGCATCAAGTTTACAAGTTTGTAGCTTGTTTGTATTATACAGCCAAACATTTACGCAAAGGCACCGACCTATATAGACCTATATATGCTCCCAATACACAGTTGGTTTTTATTCAGAGGTATAATTGGCCTGAGATATCAATTAGTGAGTGTGGCCATTGTTTGCTAGTTGGATTTTATTCACAGGTTATCAAACTATTAGTCAAGTTTGACTGCGTCTGAAAGTGTCTCGATAAATTGATTGGTCATGTAGTTAAAAATCTTAAAATGAAATTTCGTACTTCAGAAAATTAAAACTCCTAGCTACAGTGATATGTACTTCGACCTGCCCGTGTACATCTTTACACGTGTCTAGATTATGTTAAATTAAAGTTAAACCGTATGCGAGCATGTGTGAATGTTTTGTGGTCAGTTCTGCTTGGGGCAAAATTAAACTGATCCAATCAGTTACACATAAATGTGGCTTAAGTCAACAACATTTAGATCATTTAATGAGACTGTGACACTAACCATCCTTCCTTCCAAGCGTAGGTGTCGGAACTTTCTCGTCTACAAATCCAGCTTTTCTGGCTTACGACAATTTTGTGAACGATTACTTTCGTGGACACTGTGTTCGATTAAGTTTGTTTCAAACAAATCATTTGATCAGCTTGTTCTTTACGAGATATTGAAATATCTTCGAAGTTTAATGATAAGATAGGGTTGTGAAATAGGCCCTTGCATGTGTGTCACTTCGATTGGGCAACGCAGATCAAATCTATGAAAGTGCAAAAATTCTTCCAGTACGTGTTAAAATGTACCATCATTCGCACAGATTGTAGACTTACAGAAGTCAGTTTTTTCCGTATAGTTGAAAAGAGAGGGGCCCGAACACACAGATTTTAGCTTCATGGTGTATATATCCTGAAACAGTGACCGGACTCGCAGATTTAAGCTTCATGTTGAATGCGTACTGAAACGGGGTACGGACTTACAGAGTTTTAGTTATAATCGTTTATAAATGGAGTTTCTTCGATTTCCATGCCGATAACTTGTTGTTAAACAAAGAATACCGTTTATTTGTATGAGGACATACATTGCAGGTGATGTTCTGAGCTGTTAAAAGAATTTGTGTTTCTTTCTCGAAAGCCAACGATCTATTTATTTGCATGTATTTCGGACAGAATCTTTCAAATTGCCAAATCATACCGAAAATTGCGTTCGCAAGAAAACTGACAACGATTCAGTGCACATCGTGATTTACTGTCATCTAAATTCTTTCAACGGATCATTTTTTCCAAAGGGATACATACTTCATGTTTAAATTCGGATGTTAATAAAAAATAAAAACAAAATTTCAATAGGTTGTGTCCAAAATCCATTATTTTATATTTATAGAGGGCGCAACTGGCTAAATCCGCTCATTAAATATTTAAACGACTCATAGGTCGCGCATAGTTCTCGAGTTTACGAGTAAACTATCACCCTTAAACATGTAAATGGTAGAAATTGTTCCAATATTTGCGCATAGACTCGTATAATTGACATTAATATCGTCGTATTTACTAAAGATCGTGTTTCGTGGCCAATATTTAACACATTAAGATATAAGATTTGTACATTGGTGGCAATCTTCCATACAAATCTAGTTTGTGGGTTTTTTTGTTCAATTCATATGGATCTGGCAAGCTTACAACCTTATCATGGGAAGATTATTTTCTGTGTACAGTTAAACCCCACTTAGCTACCACCTCATTGTAACGACCAGCTGGTTTTCATTGCAAATTTGACTGTATTTTAACAGGAAGAATAAAAACTTGTCGTTATCACGTATATATAGTGCGCACGTTTGTGTTATTATTCAAATGTCATGTAATGCTCAAAGCAAGCAATTTGTCAAAAACAACATTTAAGATTAATCTCACATTACGCAATGTAGTTGTGAGAGATTTTGTTTGTTTTACGAACATTGAAAATTTTGTACTTAAATTTTTAGTAGTAAACGATTTTCAGGCATAACCGGAACTGTTGTATTTTTATAGTACTCGATAAAGTCTCATAAAATTTGGATTTAGCGTCATTTATCAATTATACAGTAGAGCCTCGATATTAAGACCACACACAACACCGGACTAATATTGAGGTTTTCTCATTATCAAGTTAAAATATTGAGTTATAGTACAAAAATATTCCATTACTAAGTGGTCGCTAAAACAAGATGGTCTTAATATTGAAATAGTTTCTGAATGAGGTTTTTTATGTATACAGTGAAACCTCACGAAGCCACCACACCAACAATACGACCACCTCATTACAACGACCACTTACTTTCGGATTGGTCTTTAAAATTTCATCTTTATTTCAACTTGATAATAAGACCACTTCGATATCAAGGCCATTTTTCAGGTCCCAAAGGTGGACTTAATACCGAGGTTTTGCTGTATTTTACTAGTTTACACATATTGACCATTTTAATACCCCCCAGAAAGGGATAAAACGTTAAAGTACATTTTGTATGTAAACTATAGTAAGAATAATGAGATAGGTACTTCCATTGAGGATATATATATATTTTTGAAATAGGTTATAGTTAGTATTTAATTTATAAAAGTAGTTTCAATGCATTTCTGAAACTGTATGGAAAAAAGAGCGAGAAATGACCATTTATAATATGGAGTAGATTAAACAAATCTGATATAAGTGCGGTGCTTGCATGTTTTCTCTAAATGGGAGAGGACTTCACTCTTACTTCATTTGCGTGGATTATATATACTTTTTATAATATATACGCCCCCTCCCCTCTGGATCCTACATCGCCATCCGCCCAGAAACTCGCATGGTCAACCCGTCGAGAAACACAATCTACCATACTATCCATCATCAACTCCGGCATCTGTACCACCTCCCCATCCGAAATCATACCCTGTCCGGACATCTGACTATCGTCTTTCAAAAACCTCTTATTGTATCACCATATCGACTAATTGTTTTTTTTCTTTGATTGATCTATTCATAATTCATCTTTGTTATGCATGGGTACAGTTGTCAATATTCTTTACTTCTGTTTTCAAACTGACAAGGTCCGATGACTTTCGGCTCATATATCAATGCTTATCGGACGGGTGACAGATAATCAGATATTGGGTTTACGTCAATTTTGAGAAGCAGTTTTATCATTTTCATTGAATGGCTGTTTATTGACAAGTTATTACATCTATATTGCGCCTCATTTGTCATGACCAACCTTTGATCCGTTCGTATTTAAGTCAGCATTCGGCACATATCAAAGATTTCGGCCTTTATATGACAATATAAGGGTATACAGTTATGAATATTTGTTTGAACTTATAACTTTTATACAAATAATTGTATGTTTTATTCGTCAATAAAAAACTGACACGGGGCGGCGAAATTACCAAATATGTGTCACGGTCTGGATAAAAATATTGTCTCCAAACATCTTCCATTTTCCTGCCCCATTTAATTAAACTTAATGAACCAATCAAATCCTCCATGATTGTTTTCTATACATGTATATGAAGGGATTAAAGCCATGAGAAATTATACTGCTTCCTCATTACTTTATTTTACGATTATTTCAACAACATGTGTTCGACTTTCACTTTCTGTTTGTCCAATATATTTGTTAACTTCAACAATCAATGATCGTACACGTTGCTGAAAGACAAACATTCTAGATGATGGGAAATCGATACAACACAGAGCATTAATTATTTACCAATTAAGACACTAAGTTAATTAATTACATTAAAGGCATCAAAGCAATGTATAATTGTATTGTTTTCCTATGTATACTCGTGTGTGTCCATTAGTTAATATGACACAGCGTCCTATACTTGGTCGTGAAATGGTTCTACCGTAATCCGGATAAGAAAACTACAGCAAAACTTGCTGCTGCTGCTGCTGCTGTTGTTGTTGTTGTCGTTGTGTGGTTGTTGTTGTTGTTGATGATGATGATGATGCTGTTATGGCTGCTCTTGTTCTTGCTGCTGCTGCTTGTGGTGATGTTGCTGATACTGTTATTGTTCCATTTGTTGTTGTTCCATTCGCTGTTGTTGTTATTATTGTTGTTGTTGCTGCTGTTGTTGTTTGTCTTGCTGTTGTTGTTGCTGCTGCTACTTTTGTTGTTACTGCTAGATATGGTATTGTTACTGCTTTTGCGGCTTTCGTTGGTGAAGTTTTGGAGATACAACACAAATCGAATTATAAACTGGTGTACTAATACCTTTGATAATACATGATATTATGCACATCATTCTTTGACAAAACTTATTGACGACATATTGACCGACATTCTTACACTGAGGTACTTTGGGCTTGATATTCTATGTAAAACTGAAGTGTCTATCAAAACAAATGGATAACAATGACCGAACATATGTAAAGGTACACAAAGGGTTTGCAGATTAAAACAGTGACAATAATATACGACACATAATCCTTTATTCATTGAAATCAATCAACTGATTATCATCACTGAACAGTGTCTATTGCTATCTTCTTTATTGGAAGCTACGCTTTACAAGCATTTTGTATATTTCTAAGGCGTGGCTCATGTTTTATGGATTAAGGGATGGTTACGCATTTGTGATAAATGCATTACTGGTTCATAATAAAATGTTTATATCGTGTCTGCACCTATATATGAACTCCGTCCAAATCTATGCCTTGAAGGAATGCTAGTATGTAGAATGCATTTTATTGCGGGGAGCAAACGCTACACGTCCATGATTTGCACCTCTTAACTCCATTCCGACGTCAACAGAACAGATCGCGTCAAAACGAAACCATTTTTGACAAACTGTCACTTTCCTAACACGACTATTTTATTATATATTATTGCTGATGGTTGCTCTAATTTTGTCTAAGTTATATATAATATTAATTAGTAATTTCCGACAGTACGAAACCAAACCCGACAGCACATCACATTTTCCGACGACATTAACTTCTTTTCCCACGACGAATGAGTTATACACCATAATTGTCGGTAGGTCTAATTATGTGTCACCTTGTACATATATAAATTGAAACGCTTGTCAATTTATTTACGGCGATATATTCTATGCGTCAATCATTTACGATACTAAATCATAAAACATGAATACTCGATATGTAAGGTGTTTGTTGAATCGTGTTCCGATCATAGAACGTGTCACGCTTTTAAACAAAGAGTTGTTAATGGTTGTTTTTTTGTTGTACAAAAATAACATTAATTTTGGCGGAAAGTTTTTTATCTTTTTTGTCGTGAAATGCTTGCAATATCCGAGTACCATGTACATATCTTAAGCAATCGAAGATAGGTGAGAAGAAAAGTACGACCAATCAATCATAATCCGCTAAAATATTTTATTGACCAATCGAAATCCATAGAATATTTCATTCACTATCGAAAATAATTGATCTATCAAAATCTGTACAATATTTGATTTACCCATCAAATTCCATGAAACATTCTATTTTTACCAACTGAAATTTGTACAAAAAGTGGAACATTTGATAAACCAATAAAAAAGCCAGCATGTCGAATACAAATGTATAGCTATGTGTTATATGTTGGCAATTGTTCACTGACAATGCAATTTATAAGTTGATTTCTGCTAAACATTTTGCCCCATCCGAATCACCCATACCCGCACCCATTGGTACCCATTCTAAGGATTCGTAGCTACTGTTGTCTCTAAGCGTTAACAGGAACCAGTAAAGTTTCATCGGGCGACTCAGATTACTCCCAACATATTTTATCGAGAAGGTTTATCTTGCAAATTTTCTATTTGTGAAGAATGTTTTTGAATGGTTTTTTCGCCAAGCAATTGCGCTAATTGAAACAATGCTATTAAATCGCCATTTTTATCTTATTTAAGCCTTAAGTGGGAGAATCCTCTAAATTATTTCACTTTCAAACTACACCTGCATAAAAACGCATTTTGAAGCGGTGTTCAAGTTTACTATTGTTCTGTTTTCTATGTAAATATTAATCAATCAAAGATAATTAATTCATATCATTGTAAGTAATTACAACGTCTGGCGAGGTTTAATGCGTATAAATAACAATTAACATTTCACCCCAAATATATTCATATCATAAATAATTAATAAATGATATTTATCGATACATTTATATTCATTATACATGTCATTAGCATTCAGTGAAAAGTTAGTGATCTAGTTATTTACAAGATAATGAAGTCGGTGATCTATCATATTCCAACCGTTTAATGTTTTCAAATTGTTTGGGAGGTATGATGTCAGCAATGAATTCATTTTTGCATTAAGTATACATACATAAAGCCTAGATAGCCATGTTATCGTTTGAAACGGGTGTCTGATGCAAGTACCATTTCTCTTTTCTACATATCGTAGACGACCAAGACAAAGATCGTGCCAACCTTCAGGTCCGCTCCAGTTCATCTAGTTACACAATGAACGACAACTCTGGATAAAGATTGGTACGGACCAACTCCATAACATGACACTTTTAATTAATGTAACATCGACAAGGTGTGGTTGAATATATGGGTGGTAAGGGAAACTGTCAAAGACTTCACATTTTATTATATATCTCGATATATGGATGTCACATTTGTGCAGAAATAACGTAAAACTCATTTTTCAACGTCCACCAATCTCATAGTAAACTTGCTCCCGGTCCAGTCTAGCATTGCCATCGAGACTGTTTGGAGCCCACCGCACGGAAGCCGGGAAGCAGTTTAAGTCTTTATACAGCAACCACTCTTTTTCTAAACACTTTCGGTCTTATACGTACACCTAATTTCTCTGTTCCACGAGAGTGGTCGAATATTTAACTGTTTAATCGCATGGGCACTTGAATGTTTTACATCGAGAAACCGGGTACCAATTCACAAAATTGCAATATAAACTGTAACAAAGTACCCTTTTTCGTATGCGCAGCAGCAAACAAAGCGTCAACGAGAACATTTTATGGAAAGCACAGAAATAGACATAAGCGGAACATTACATTCACAGATAAGATGTCAAACAAAATCTCATTTATTTGAACGAGACGTGTTTTCTTTTCGACTTTTGGTAGTGTCCCAGATGTGAATAGATACCAATCTATATGTCTGTTCAATAGATTATCAATCGGATTAAAATTTATTTAATATCGTTCCGCTTTTAGCTGATCTTTGGGTTCCACATGTTTTCTTATTGCGATTTAAATCTTTTTCATTATATTTTGATATCATTTGACGATGTATTCAATAAATAATGTACTAGTTATCAATGTCAATATTTGAATTTCTTATTAGACACACAAATGCCCGGATAATGATTATTGAACCAGTATTGACTTAAAAGTGCCTCTTTTTGCGTAGATACAAAATTTCATTGACGTTGTTTTACTCAACATATTGATTTAATCAATACAGCGTGATGAGTTTTCAAATTTACGGACCTTCATTCTTTGATGCGTAATTTAAAATAGATTTAAGATAAAGCTTTATCATTCTTATGTAATGATTTGGATTTAGCGATGACGAGAATTCTGTTAGGGGTTATTAACACAGCGGAGAAAGTATATTTATTCAAATCATTTGTTAAAAGAATAATCGAGAAATGTTTTTAATGAAGTATACGTGAATACAGTGCCGACCCCTTACAAAATGACCAGCTGATTAAATTCATAAGTCGTTATTAGCATGTACATAATTATTTTGCTCTTACATCGTGACCATTAGTGTCAGAGCTTTAAGACATGAAAGCAGTAAGCTACTTTTCTTTTACTAGTCGAACTGGTGGCTTATCAAGGCAATCGGTCTGAGCGGAATGTCTCTGTGAGGAATTTGAACGTTTAGCCACCGAGACTCAAATACTGCTCATATGTTCACAACACAATCAATTTATCAATGTGCTCGTCACTTTAAAAGTTGATATTTCTTCTTATATACCTACCGTAAAACCTCGTATATCGTCCACTTTGTTATTACCCCCCCCCTTATTATAAATATAACCTCCATTAATTTTCAGACTGGTTTTCAATATTTCCGCCACATTTCATCTCTGTAATAAGACCACTTAATAGGATCGTTTTGGGTTCCGAAGAAAAGTGCTCTTGATATTGAGGTTTCAATAGAAATTCTCCAACTATTCGGGATGCCACGGGCTATATTTGTGATTTCAATTCGGATATAATCAATTCTCCATTTTTTTTGTGAAGTGAATGACTGGTATACAACCAATCATATATTGTATATATACCAACAAGTATTGAAATAACTCATACTTACCAAAGCGTTAACTTTAATATACAGCTATTGAAGTGTGATTGAAGTTTAGTATACTGTTTGTTCTTACACTTTTATTGATGTGTTGCGTCAATATTTGGAGAGCTTATGTAAACTTTGGAGCATATAGGTAGTATGTAAGTGTACACAATCGTTTAAATATTATGTTACCGATTACCTATATATGAGAAACGAAAGTTGTTCATGTGAACATTTTAATGGTGCCCCCCATGAGTGGACAAGCCACTTAAAACTTGTATTTAACCCGGCCAATTTTTTCATACTACAGTAAAACTCAGAAAATAAGGGCACCATTGAGATCAAATCAATTGGTCTTAATATTGAGGCGGTTTCAATATCAAGAAGAATCATAAAGGAAATATCTGAATGTAGTACTTCTTAAACGCAAGCACTTAGAACTCAGAGTGTTCAACATAACATGTTATACATGTACAAAGAATCTTTACGGCACATATCGTGGTATGCCCAAAAATAACATTTCGGTGTTGTCTCTTGCTAAAAGTTATTTCACGGGGAGATGAGCGCTGTTCGGAGTATGACCCGACACATTTTTGTTGGTTGGGACTCTCTTCAATTAGTGTCAATTTTATCCAAACAAAATATCAGCCAACTACTTGTTTTGCTTACACAAGTATTAAATACACAAAGGAAAATGTCCGTAAGCATTCATTACGCCTTTAAACTCTGACTGACTGACTGACTGACTGACTGACTGACTGACTGACTGACTGACTGACTGACTGACTGACTGACTGACTGACTGACTGACTGACTGACTGACTGACTGACTGACTGACTGACTGACTGACTGACTGACTGACTGACTGACGGACTGACTGACTGACGGACTGACTGACTGACTGACTGACTGACTGACTGACTGACTGACTGACTGACTGACTGACTGACTGACTGACTGACTGACTGACTGACTGACTGACTGACTGACTGACTGACTGACTGACTGATTGACTGACTGACTGACACATTAAACTGCCGTGAAATCTTGATATTAAGACCATCAAAGTGACCCAACTGAACGGCCGTAATATTGGGGTGATCTCATTGTCAGGTTTAAGTAATATAAATCGAGATAATATAAAAGAAGCTGAGATATTGAGGTGATCGCTATGTGAGGTTTTACCGTACCTAGTACAATTCGTAATAAGCCTGTAAACTGTAGGTCCTGTGGTGTCACAGTAGTTCCGACCACCCTTAACGGTATGAAATGTAAACTGTAATTACATGTAAACTAGAATATGGACTTATGTAATACAGTATGTGCTGAGTGAACGACCTCTTATGAATAGTGACTATCTGTGGACAAAGTTCTCGCTCCAGTACCGATTTATTCAATAGACAATAGACCAAATTCATCTCTGAGTGATGACCAACTGTGCTTAATTGTCATATTTCTTCTCTCCAATAGGGGGTCTGTGTTCACAGGTTTGTCTGTATGTCCGTACCTATTACGTGTCCTACTGCTTCATTAATGTTCGCATCAGGTCAATAGCTATCACCGGACACTATGCTTGTAAAAAATGTGTAAGATTCCATTGAACAAAAAAGGACTAAATTGGTTTGCTTGAAAGCTTCATTCTAAAGCAAAAGCATATTTTTGAGCAAATTCTTTTTGGGTGTTAAACTCGTCGGGGTATAATATCTGTGATTATGATACTCGTTTCAGTGTCTTTGTCATTAAACATTGTACACAGTTGGTGACCACTTCAAAAATACATATCCCAGCTTTGTACTTTAATTCGTTTTGGGTGGCGATCTTATTTTTATTTACTTACTTAATCCTACTCGGAGATCACGGTATTTTCAAAATGCGTTTTACGAAGTCACCATAGGTTACTGTCCGTTTTGTCAACCCCAGTTAAACTTTTCGCTAATAAACCGACGTTTTTTCTTAATGCGTGCTCTTTTTGAAAATAGATAGTGGCGAAACACTTTTGTAAGATACCCTTTTCATGGAAATATGCTCTTTATGAAAATAGATACTGGCGATTCACATTTGTATTTTACCCCTGTTAGCGTTGAACAGAATTTGAATAGAAAGTCACGCTAGGCATACATTGGTATCCTACTTAAACTGTGTTCTTAGTTATTAGCGAAAAATATGAAATATTTACTGAATCGTGATTTTGTTGAATATTTATGGATTTAGTCAATTTCATTCATATTTAAAGCTTTATTGAAACTAACTTACTGGATCACTTTTTTTTCGTTTGATGGCTGTATCATGAGGATTTCATCTTGTTCCGCATAAAATCGACTGTTTCCGTCAGTCTCCGTAAAATGGCTAAAATCTATTGCATTAACAAACAAGCTTTAAGAAAGACTTAGTGTTGAAACATTTTTTTCCGCTTTTAAAAGTAAAATTAGAATCTGGTGCTCGGGGCACCCGCTGTCATTTAATATAAACAAACAAACCACCCAGTGACGGAATATTTGGAATGCTTTAGTTGTCATGGCGTTATCTTAAATGTAATTTGTGAGTAAATATATGAAAATTAAAGCACTGGAGGCATCTATGAGATGTAAACATATGGATGAGGTTGTAAGAGAATATCTCTGTTGTAAATGCGTTTTCAATTAGTAGATTTATATGAAATCCAACTAGGATAGAGAGTTTATATGATGACAAGATATCATGAGGTACGGAGTCCAGTCAAAGCTATCATTTTACTGATGAGTAGTATCGTAGTGTCGGGCGTCGTGGGCGATAATTCGACGTTATGATGGTCCTAACATGGTCCCATAGTGCAATGACCCTTAACTAGATATATCTTGTTAAGTCGTTAAGCATCAATTGCAGGGAAGTAACGCTTAAAAACTTTTGATATTTGAATTGTGATATTTTCACACACCTCTTACCAGACCTCGATGAAAACACGGTGAAATGTTCAATCTCAGATTTCGCACTTCCCTAGTGGTCACGTAGATATAATCTATTCGAGGTGTTTCCGATTGATTTTCGTTCAAACTCGTCATTTCTTCGGACTATATTTCCAGTATCATGGCAACTCTTTGATTTTTTATTGGTATATACATTTTTTGTATTGTGGGTAAGTTTTGTGTTCCACACTATCAAGTCTTCATAAATCTTACGGTACGTCGAAACTACACCAGTTACGGTAATCTGGGCCATAAAAAACTGAAATAGTTGAATACTCACCTAAAACATGCATCTGAGAAGTGATACTTAGTTTTAGATGCTTTAGCACTACAATAAAACTACCAACAATAGGGAAAGAATGAAGATCCCTTTTTACTTATGTATTAACAAAGAAGGACATAAAGATCAGTCAATCCAAAGAGCCAATACTACACAGTGTATTGGTATTTGGTTAATCTCGTGAATTTTGAGAATATGCTATGGTAATATTCGCAGTAAAACCTCACTTTGCGACCACCTCAGTATTAAAACAAATTCATCATAACGACCACTTACCAGTATTTTAAACAGGATTTTAGTATTACATTTACAGTTCTTTTTTATAATAATCGAGACCATCCGATGGTCCAATATTAAGACTATAAATTACGTTGGTCCCAAAGGTTGTCTTAATATTAGAGTTTCCCTGTACATTAATACAGGTCAGCGATTAGACTATAGATAGCTCTACTATTTTTTGGGTTGGTTTTTTACCGGTTAAAAGTTACTTTTTTTAAATCCACGCAGTTTCAACAAATAGGTGCGGCACGGTAGTTAATAATTAATGTTTTAATTAACGATGCTTAGACAGGTGCGTGTTTACATTTACATGTATTTGTTTGTAAATGATTATGTTGCTATCAATAGTAAAATCTGGTCATTACATAGGAATGTAAGTCGGAGATATGAATGTTGACTCATTGACTTCTTGTTTTGTCCTTTTCACTGAGGCCAGATATTTATTACTAGTTTCTCGGGGAGTTCTCATCAGGCCAAAGGAAGGCAACGGAAATAGCAGCAAGATTTCTGACTTGTGCAAGTCGAAAATGAAAACAGAAATAAAAATTACAAAATGCTTGTTGTTCTTTCAGAGCATAAAAAAATAAATTCAGTTGATACCAATCTATGCACACGTTTTAGAGTGCAGTGAATCTACTAAAAATATGTCAATCCAATAAATATTTGTTTGTAGAGTTAATGAACGTTCCATATATATGTGATAACAACCACTGAATATAAACAATCATGTAGAAAAATTCATTTGGGTTCTAATCACGAAGTACTCAACTCGATGTACGAAAAATAGTAATCAGAATGTGTCATAGACACTTTCATTCTTATTTTGAAAATGGCGAAAATTAACGCTTCTACATGCTTTTGAGAAGTGAAAGGTAAAAGAATGTTAGCTTAGCCAAATTTATCTCCACATTCTTAAGAAAGTTAGCAAACGCAATTAAAACGCGTCTTAGTCAATTAAAAGTCATTCATGGTCCGTAATTATGTCTTTATTTTTTTTAGTGCGCTACGGTCAATTTGAACAATTTAAGTAATAATCATTATGTGTATGACCTTGTCTTGATGATCATCTAAAGCTTTACTTATTGATTGAATCCTTGTAATCGGTACTATGGGAGTACACTCCATGGTCGTAACGCATAAAGTCAGCCCAAGCTTAAATCTACGGAATATAGTGTTCTTGAATTTTCAAATTTTAATTACATGTACTATAAAGCAATGACGATGCTAATCATGAATTATCCCATAGGTCTGCATAATTGATCTGAATTTGCATTTAGATATTTAACAGTGACTTCTTTTCAACTATAATACTTTGAGAATTAACTTATTTGATGCAAGGACTCAACATTACAAAATAATGTTCTCAAGTTTTATAACCTCGGGGCCAAATTGGAGTTTTTTTTATCAAAGTTTGGAAGATCTTTAAATTTGATGGTAATTGTATGAAAACGTAGACTTTTAGAAGGTATATCAGTGATAGTACTGTTGTGTCTATAGATCTAGCATGAGTTTTGTCGCTGCTAATGAATGCAATGTAATTTTGTCCGAAAATGAAACTATATTATAGTATAGGCACTATTACCACTTATATCTGTTGGCTTATACGTCTAAGCCCAGTCATAAAAACAACAACAACAACAACAAATAAAACAAAGAACTAACGCTGAATAACTTAGTTGGTTTTGAATATACCTGAGACCATTTAACACACATATATATGTGTATAATGGTCTCCGAATATATTAACCACATCCTTGTTCGCGCACACAACATCTAAAATACGAAGTTCGTCCAAAATTATCGCAATATTATTAACACAGTGACTCATCTAGTATTTAAAAAACTATACTAGCTAACTATTTTGCATTCATGATTATCAGTGAAATGAATACGTATATGACATTATCGCCGCTTCAGTAGATCAACACACGCAATTTTCTGTACATGTCCTATTTAAATTTCGCGCACATGTTTTGGCGGAAATAGTGAACGCGCATGCGCAGTGTATAACATGATCAGTGACTTCCACTTTCATTTTTCTTTAATTACAGGTAAACTATGGGGTCGAAAAGGGACCACATGTCCCTGGACCAATGTTTAGAGGCTATTAAACAGAAACAGGTAAGCGTTTTATTTTATCATTGTATTATTGTCTTTTAATTGAGTCATCCATGTTTATAATCACGCCACCTGTCAAAAATCCAAGTCGTGAATACACATCCAAACAGGTGTTCAATTAGGACGTTTGATAATTATATTGATTAATAAACAAACTATATGACGCTGACTCATTGTATACAAAACATATAGTATGTATTTTAATAACGAATATAGAAATTCCACACAAACTCATTTGTAAACATGTACATAATATAAGTTGTGTACATACCAGTATATTTTCCTTTTCTAATTTGATGGTCCAATGTGTGTATTTATATTTTGTAGGCAGTATATTTCCGCGTCACTAAATGGTACCTAAGAAATATGTATTTATGTAAATTTTCAAAATTTTTATTGTTTTACTTAGTGTTTTATTTATTGATATATCCAGTTTTTCTTATCATTTAAAATGCAGAATAATATTTTTATAATAAAATTAATAGAAGACACTGTCCATTAAGTGCAAAATTAATCATCTTTATGTGGACAATCTATTGGTTCCATTTTTTATTCAATATCTATCGTAATGAATCTTTGTATACCTTTGATAAAAATAAAACCTTTTTATTCTGAACACCTTTCTTAAAATGTGGAGTACATGGCCTTTGTTCACAGGTTGTCCCTGTTTACATGTGGCTGTTAACGCAGGTATATCTGTAATATAATACAGTTCTTTGTATTTTTCAAAGCTATTTTTACCATGATATTTTTATGCCCCTACTTGAAGTATGAATTGAATATTTAAAATCTTTCTAAGCATGACCGTGGATTGAACCAAAATCTTAAATTCAGTGATTTTACAGACAAAAATAGTAGTTACACTTCAATGCATTTTGATAAATTGCAGTAAATTTCACACCACTTCACACATAATTTATGTCTCCCAAACACAAGGATCAATTGATCTAAATTGCACCCATTCATTTTGCAGTCCATAAATCTACAGTGTACAATTATAGTTTGTGTAATACAGTCTAAAATTAAGTCTGTTATTGGCCTATAATTTGAGGTAATTGAGGCCATCCACCCTAAATAAATACTATTTAAATTATTTTTATTCAATGAAATGTACAACTGACATTAGTTTTCTGGTCATGTGAAAATATCAATTTATATTTTTTTATGGGCAAATATTAATTGAAATATCCATTAATTGATTTCATTGGATCCCCGACTACTCAATGTAGGCAGTGTCAGGGATTTGGACCTATGATTCATGAGTTTGAACTAATGGTTCAAAACTTGTTCTCTATGGTTTGATTGAAGACATCATGTCTTAGATCATTCATCTTCCACCTCTGATCCAAGTGAGTTATATGGAGAAGTAGGCGTTTACTTGCTTGGAAATTAGATAAGTACAAATCTAGGACCACCCAAGATCACATTTAGGCTTTTAGTTTATAACTGACATAATGTCGAAAACTGGTGTAAAATTCAGTAAAACTCTTTAAAATAATGCAGTTTTCCTCAAATATTCAGTTTACATCAAGTTTTTCTTCCCCTTTTCGCAAAAATACTATGTTATTTTCCCCAAATTTAAGGAAACACCCTTTCTCCTGCCTGTGAAAAAAGCTCTTGGTAGAAAAAGATAAATAATTTGAAAATTTATAAAAATGAAATTAAGTAATCTTACTTTCTGACTGTGTAATAATTGTTGTCAATTACATTTGATATTGAGTCAGTAAAAAAATAGGTCATAAATGAAATCAAAGATGAATCAAATGAATATATTAACAATAACATTCGAATGATAAATTTGATAAAAAAATTCTGATACGTTGATACATCAAGTCAGGGTTATCTTTCAAAATGAGTTTTGTGAAAAATGCAGTGTCTAAAAACTGAAAAAAAACACCTTGAAGAACATTCTTTGTTGAAGAGCTTTTTGATTGGTAGATATTTATGTGTCATATGATTGGCTTAAAATATCCACCAATCAGCAAGCAGCTCTGTGTTTTCTGCTCAATTCAAAACATGAATCAAAATAAAAGCACCTTTTAAAAGCACAGCCTGTTTACCCTCTTTTGTACTTCACTATCCAACATCTTTCACTTTTGCTACTAATACAAAAAACAGTAGTCCATTTTTTGTGGATGCATCTTGACATGCTCTTTGACATTAAAATAAGCCTTGTTTGTAATCATAGACAATGATACACTAGTCTAGGGATGTCACATGGTCAAAATATTGTCCAAGGAAAACTAATAATGCCAGTGCTTCTGTCTCTAATTGTAGGAAGGTTCGACAGGAACTAGTATATGAAATCATGATTCTTTGCAGAGTTATTGCCCCTGGACTGTAATTTACGTATCTAATAACATTATCATTAATTATGGCTAGTGACAGCTAAGCTTGCTGTCTATATTTGACCTTAAAATTGTAGCTTTGTTTATTAATTAATGTGTTTATAAAAACGACTGTTTAATTTTCACAATGTTTCTATTTTATTCTTGTATCCTGTCAAACTGTTTTTGTTTTTGGTATTTTGATTGGTGTAAACTGTATTATGAGAATTTATATTCCGAGTATAATAGATTAATAGTTTCTATTTAAATAATTTTTGCCAGGGTAAAAACTTGTCAAACTGACAGTTTGCTATTTAATTCACCGGGACGTTTATGAGACAATTTTGACTGGTGTAGTAATTGATGTTAATGTTTAGTACTGTATGGTGTATTCCCCTTAATTTACAACAGGTGCCTTCTCACCTGACCATTATTTGAGGCAATTGTTGAGGATTTCATGAAAGGTTTTAAATTTTAGCTTAATTATAAAAAGAAATACTTATGAATGTAATAGTAAAACTGAAGTAGACTATATTTTCTTAACAGTGCATTACCATATTTCTAGGAATAGTATGGTCATAGAAGAGTTATCCTCACAATGTTCATTTGAGAGATTAGCCCCTTGTTTTGTGTTATCTTGAAATCCAAAGGTTCTTAAACGGATCTTGGCTTTTCATTGTGTATGGTTGTTCTAATTGAAAACAATGGTTGTAAATGAATGCCTTTATCCCGATCTTTGACCTGTTGATTTTCCATCAAGGCATTTTTGGCCATTTGCAGCTTGACCAAGTTACAAGTTACCTGAATGACCTTATTTTTTAGCACCAACCCCTAAGTTTTTTACAGCAAAATCCAAAGTACAAAGTATTAGGGGATGAATGGTACCTCCCAAGTAGAGAAGATATGTTTAGAAAAAAGGATTAAAATTGAAAATTTTTACGACCTACCTGCCCTATTTTTTTAGTCAGATAACAGTAAGCATGACATTTTTAGCCTAACCTGTGATAATTTATTATTATCCCGATCACCAGTTGGGACCAATGACTGTACTTCATATTATAGCTCGTTACTTGTTACAACTTTGTCAAAAACATGTAATAGTTACATCATGACTAAATATGCGCCAAAAGAGAAATTTATGTCATTATGTCTAATTCTGACAGCATGTATGCCTTAAGATATATTTACTTTATTTATCTTTTGCCTGATATATGTAAATGTGTCGATAAACACCCACTGGTTAATTAGGTCATTATATCTCTGTTGTACACAATAGTAAAACTGTCTGTACAGTGGGTACAGCCATTAACAACTTGTTGTTTACTTAAGTTCTCACTTTATACGACTAATAATCACATGTGTTTAAGTTAGGAGTTTAGTATGTACTTTAAATGAGGTTGAAGGTGGCTTAGATAATCTATCCTCAGACACTTTTTTGGGGTTTCTCAATATCTCAGTCAAGATCCAACCAATTTGAATATCTAGCAAAGATTGTTCCAAGTGACTAATGCAGGCTGTAAATCTTTTCAAATCGTTATTAGCGATTTCTTTAACTTTGCATTAAAAATTGCTGAACAAGTATGTTCATTTCATTTTAAATTTCTAATCCTCATATTGATGTTTGGTGTCAATGATTTAGCAGATGTTTTAATATCAGTATATTTAAGTAACTGGTACTTTGTCTATCCATCCATCTATATTTGTCCATCTCTCCGGCTATTCATCTTTCCATTTGTCTGTCGGGACACCTGTCTGTCTGTCTGTCCATTCATTCATACTGAGGATCATTTGTGTGGCCGTCTGTCTGTTTGTTCATCTCTGAGACCATTTTGTGGGCTGTTTCCTACGATTTAATCAAATGTTCAGATACCAGTCAAACTTGCCACAAATTATCAGTCAGTGTATGCCTTGAGTCAAGGTCACAGACAATATTATAATTCTGTTGTTTTTCCTGCTAATTTGGTCAATCTCGATATATTATTCTTATTCCTGTATAGTTTAGAACATCAATCAATCTATTATCTTTTTAACATTCCCCCACCCGCTCCAAAGAACACTGGTATTTTAAGCTTAATACAAAGAAGAATTTTAATCCTAAGATTACAATAACATTACACATTTAAGGTATTAAAGTATACGAAATCTGTAAAATCCATATTTTGTATACCAAGTTTTGTAATGATATGGTTAGTGTACTACTTTGGTCAAAGATAGTTTAAATCACTCCTGATATTGATACCACAATTTAAAATTTTTTGATGATCACCTTTTAAAATCTAAGATGAATTTATTGTATTTAAGACATTTGAGAACATGCCCATAGTTTGAAGTAGGTTTTAAATGAATCTGTGTTTTTGTTGTAAATATGTCTTTCTTACAACTATGTCATCAAGTTATTTGAGGCAAAAATACAAGCATGTTGTCTTTGGAATCTTGCAATCTTACAATAACCTTGTTAAATATTAAAGGTTATCTCCACTTTAAAATATCTTTAATTCATCTATAAATGGACTTGAGGTGAAAAATAATAACTCAGAATTGATGATAATAGTCATACTGCATTCTGCTAATCAAATCATATGGATATTTATGCATACATAAAACAAGGCTATTTATTCAACATAAATACAGTAACATTTTAGCTCATAGCCATCTGGTTATGTAGACCAAAACATATGTGCACAAAGTATCTCTTCATCACACATTTGTGCAATAGAACATATGAGACTAGTACACTATTGGAATGGTGTATGATGGTGAATTTGGGTCTAAAATGGCCACTTCTTGCTAGCTGTTTTTGGTCTGCATAGCCCCAAATTCACCATTAAGCACCCTCCCAACTACATACTAACCCCCTTTGCAAAGTATAAAATGAACCTCATAAACGAAGCCCATGTGCATAAAAGCAGTGATTTTTCTCTCTTTGGTGACCTTTGTTCACAGGTTCGACTGAACATCGGGAAGAAAATAGAAATTTGAGATTGATGACTCTTCTCGAGTTTTTTAACTTCCTACAGGGATTTTCCTGACACGGGTTTCTTGCGTCAGGCCTGATGCGATATTCAGCTGAGGAACTCGCATTGAGAGTGACCCCTGCATCCTCGGGACCCCTTCCATTTGGAATTTGCCCTTGGCATTTTCTGTGTGTGACCCCCAAAAATCCCAAGGGACCCCTAAAATGTTGGAGAAGTAAGTCCTGGGGACCCTCTGATGAAATATCTTTGGCAAAACCCTGTTTCTATGACACTCATGTTGTAAGTTTTCAAAACAAAGGCTATGATTTCACCCTTACTTGGTGTCTAAAATTTCTCAGAAATTCATGTCAATGTTAGTTCACTTGCAGACGCAGAATGTCTTCACTTGCATGTAATCAAAATTGTCACCAATAATAATCCATCATCAGTGCCAATGTATTGAAAATCAATTTTTGCCTTATTTATGGAAATTTTTTTGGGGGTTGAGTTGAAGTGCTGCGATATCTGTGGAGAAAATGGTTTGACCTATGATTACATGTTGCTGTTACGTGATATGATCCACAATATAAGAATTTATCATCAACAGTGCTTGAAGAATCTGAATGTTTGTATCTATGTAATTATATCTATATATATATAATTACATAGATACAAACATTCAGATTCTTCAAGCACTGTTGATGATAAATTCTTATATTGTGGATCATATATATATATATATATATATATATACACACACAAGCAATATGTTAATATACAACCTGGTATTGTTTCTTCTTACCTAATTATGTCACTTAGGTGTAAAAACTTAAAGAAATAAGAATAATGACCTTTATGTACAGGTGACCTTAGCTTAGAGGTTTATTTGGTCTGTTATATCCAAAAAAATTGTTTTAAAGGGTGGGTTCTGTGTATGTGATGGTCATTAAGTCAGGTTTCATTGTTTGTATATAAGACAAAATTAAAAAATCAATATTTTCTCATTACCTTCTGTTTGTTATAATGTAGATCACCTTAGTGTGAAAATCCAGTCTTGACTGAGGTATTTGAATTTTTTATCGCGCTGGTATTTTACAATTTCCTGTTTTTCAAGTCTAATATGTACCTGATAAAGTTTCCTTATTATACAAACATTTATTTGCTGGAAGGAAAATATTGACTTAATTTTCTAAATGAAGTAGGAAAAAAAACGCAATGTAATCAGTACCCCACCCAGTTAGTGTATTCATTAGATCGTAAACGTCTGCTGTTGATATCCATCTTTTTACTTGAATGACTAAATGTAACGTACATGTTTTACTATTCATCTTATCTTTAGTGACTTGATGTGACATAAAACACGCGTTATGTTTGCTAGGACTGACAAATGTAAGATGTAGTATCCTGCTTGTACTGGATAGGACAGTACGTCTGCCCAAGAGGAGAAGTTAGGCCATTTTGGTCATAATACTAAGTCAGACGCAGTACATATTTTATAATATGGTGGCCTTTATTTACAGGTGGCTTTTAACTCCCAAGTTTTGCTATATTTTCAATCCTAAAAATAGGGAATATATTAAAAGAAAGGTCAGGCATTACTGACGTATCACTTACTCTTACTTAGGTGAGAAATAGCTTTAAATAATTGCAAAAATGACTTGTTCTGCAGTTTTGATGTCAAAATTTTTGTGTATAAAATTTATGTATGCATGTTTCAATGGAAGTTAGGTCAAATTATGACACTTTTATATTATGTGTACAGGATTATGTTTTATGATAAGTTACAGGAGTTTTATGATTTATTCAGCCAAAATGATATAGAGATACAGAATAATCCCTAATAAATGCCCCTATCCTGATTAATTCTCTTCCACCAATGAACACTCCTCCCCCTAATAAATGTCCTCCCCTTATGAAAGCTTTGCCCCTAATAAATGCCCCCTACCCTGAGAATGCCCCTTTAATGAAAACTCTTCTAGCAGTAAATGCCCATACCCTAAGAATGCTCTTCCTCTACTGAAACCCCCTTCCCTGTGTATGCCTCTCCTTTAATGAAAGCTCCTCCCATAATAAATGCCCCACCAATTATTTAGTAAAAAGATTAGCATAAATAATTAAATAACTCTCTAAGTTGAATCCAGTACTTTCTATATTCACTTTAACAATAACTTAACTTATTAAAGAAAATTTTGTATAATGTAACGCCTGCGTGGCTGGGGTAATTTTTAGGTAATATACAGTTTTTTTATGATGATTGATAAAAGTCATTACGCTCTGTATTTGATTTGTTTTTAGATAGCATTGTATATAAAATACATTATAATGAACATGCTTTTATATGTGTTGTAATATGTGTTTTTATATGTCACATTTCTCTTGTTATATTATCAAATATATCATTTTAATGGGCAGTGTTTGTATATGTGTACCCATATATCTATGCTGATATGAAATTATATAGTTATATCATACATCAGTTTTGGTCCTTGATGTTTTCATTAACTGTAAAATACAGCAAAACCTCAATATTATGATTGCCTCTTGGACCCAAAATATTTGTATTAATTGGTATTGAATGATCAGATTAAAATATCAACAAAAAAATTGACTGCAGTGAAAAAAAATTGGTCATTATAATAAGGTGGTCTTAATTTTTAGTTGGTCAATAAGTGAGATATACTGTATATTGTTTACAGCTGTGCTCATTTTGATAGTTGTTGGTCCAAGTTTATGTCTGAGAATGTAGCATTGTTGTTGGTCAGTAAGGAGTTAGACTAAAGGAGTTATGGTAAATACAGAGAGGAATTCACAGATCGTTTCATTTTATGAACTCAGTTAACTGTTAACTGGTTGTTATTCATCTACAATGTGGTTGATAGCTATTAAAAACAACATGTATGTTTTTTCTCTTTATTTACAGACCAATATTCAAGATATACCATTTCAACATAACCAGATTGGAGTACAACAACAACTTGACACATTACATGCAACAGGCGATGATCTAAAACCAATCAAACGTAGAGTGGATGAATTTCGTAAATCAAAGGTAAGTTGATACATAAATCCCATTGGAGGAGTGAGATGTTACTGACCCTTTTATATGGAACAAGATACAATCTTCATGCTGTCATAGAGTATCTAGTCGTCTTTTGGCTGGATTTAGTACAAGTGACTGTGAGGATGTATCACAGTTGCCTTTTAACCCTTTGCCTCATAATACCGTATTTCCCCCGCATCCGAAGCGGATGACTTTTGAAAACATTGCACCAAAAGGAGACATTGCATGTAATGAGTGTTGACTTCTTTCCCCACAATGTTTTTCACCCTGTCAGAAAGAAATAACCCAATTTTCTTAAACAATTGGTGTTTTGTATATTAGCTCTGAATTTGGTAGCGTCCAAAATATGCTTATGAGGAAAAGGGTTAAAGGGCCTAGAGTTACATGAACTTTGTGGAGGAAGCTGTAAACTGAGTTTGGAGAATGAAGCTTTTCCATTGGTCAGTTTTAGGTCTGCCGCTCAAAGGAACCAATCAGATTCTTGTCTTTAGTGACAGGTGTTCAAATATAGATTTATTACCACAGACACTCGTCCACAGAATTTTAATACCTAAATTGACCCTTAAATGCTTTAGTTAGTTAACATGGAGTGAACAATTACAGTTTCTTACCTACTTAGCTATTTTTCATATAGTATTTCATAGTATTCTTACTGCTCTTTGAAAGTGCATTAAATGCCATTAATTTACTCTCTGATCAATATTTTTCCTGACAAACCTTTTTGTACCAGAATGATTCCAAGTCAGGGTGACATTTATACAACATCATGCTCTGCCTCTGTATGTCATTGAACTAAAACATTGTGTAACACCGTTCATAATTCATTAGTCATCAATGCCTGAAGGATTTGTATGACAAAAGATGAATATGTTTGCATTTTTCATGATCATGGTTTAGTAGTAGTTTCTGTGATATATGTTCAGTATTGTCTACAAATTCTAGACTGATGATTTTTAATAGGGTCGGAGTTTTATCTCAACTTTGTCTACTTGCCCTACTGAATTGAGTCTACAGACCTAGTGTTTGGTACACATCATGTCATTTACCATGTGGTTAAAGACATTGTGTCAAAAGTCATTCCTCCTCCACTGCTGATTCTAGTGATTCACAATGTGGAGAAGTTGGCAGTAACTTGTGGAGAACTAGGTTAGTACTGGAATACAGGAATACTTGTTAGATTAACTGACTGCCAATACATAACTGAAATGCTGCTTGAAACAGGTTTAACTCTCCCCTTCCATGAAGAAAATATGTTTGTATCTAGGCTAGGGTAAATATGTCAGTACATAGAACATTGAAATAATGACCTTTAACTCATAGTTGGCCCCTTATTTGAAACATCTGGAACCCTCCACCATTCAGGGCTCGACAAATCCACTCGTCTGCTCATAAGTATGAGTAGAAATTGACTCAGGATGAGTTGAAATTGCTGTAGAACTGTAAAATCCTAAACTGATCATCCTGCAGGACAAGTACCCTGAAAAATCATTGTCTAGCCGTGCCATTGAACATGAGAATGGCTGTTCCTCTCATCCCTAAGAATGATGCTAGATCTGCGCTTGAATCTATACATCTATGCATGCACTCTCTCTAGACAAATCATGTAACTTGTGGATGCTACAGTTTTTAAGTATTGGATGATTAGGACTTCCAACATGCCTTACTCATCAGAGTAATGTAAGAATTGATGTTTTAACAATATTGAAGCAAATCTGTCATGATACCATGTTGCCACGGTGACAGAAACTTTGCATGTTGTGAATATAACAGTCTGTTGCACATTTTAATGATGGTATGACATGCATAAGTACCCTAGAAAAATAAAATGATATTGAAATGGTTTTTTGTCATTTATTGTGCTATATTTGTTGGTTTTGCTTCAAACAGAAAAACAGATGTTTTGAATTGTATCAAGTTTTTTTTACAAACTTTGTGCACTAAAAAGATGGCATGCCTTCCATACCATTTTGCCTGAAGATAATACATACTGGGTACAAAGTCATTTGAAATTATTTGGTAATGTTGTCATCTTGCTTGTGGTGGGACATGTTAGTGCCAGTTGGTAACCTAGTAATGCTGTGATTATACCATGTTAATTCATATTGATGACTGAAATGCTGTTAAATTACTATGTCAAGTATTGAATTTGCACATATGTAATACTATGATTATATTAAGTTACCTCTGCACTTGGTTATTTGGTTTCAGTAACTTTTATATCATTTGGCAAGGAGAAGGGGTTGTGTGTGGGGGGGGGAGTCATTGGGTCTTCCTTAATTATTCATGTATTAATCTAGGGATCAATGAAAGTCCCTAAATAATTTATTCTTCTCTTGTAGTTGATAGGTTCCCTTTATACTTTTATGATTTTTTTCGATAGTCATATTATTTGTCACTTCTTTATTCGTTTCTGTGTATTGGGATCAACCGAAGCCCTTTTTAGGGGGCCCCATGGTCCAGTGGTAATGGTCTCCGACTAAAGTTAAAGATGGAACAGTCACCAGATGACCCTGGCTGTTGGTGTGAAGTTATGAACCCCAGAAAAATTTTAATATTGAGTTCTTCTTATAAAGATGCTGGTTTCATTTTAGTGCCGAATGCTTTAAGTACTACTGAAAGTAATTAGGGAGTCTTTGAGATGGACCCTAAATATTAGGGGTTAGTCAATAGAATTAGGGATTGGTAGCAACTTATGTTAGGACTCTGCTGATACCAGAGTATAGTTTTCCAAAGGCTATTGCCCGCTGGTTTACAAAATCATGACACCTGTTAGTAAATTTAAATAAATCTGTCATATTTTATATGTATGTGCTTATTTACATACAATTATCTGATAGTTTATTATAGCAGAGAACTACAATTATTGTTGAACTTGGGAAAAGGGTTGAAATCAGAGAATATTTTAAGAAATAAAGAGAGCTAGTTCCTGATTGCTCAATGCAGTTTGTTTTCACTAAAGTATAGACATGAATTAGTGAGTTCTATCTCCTACTGTTGATGATTCTGTGTCATGTTGTGAAGCTGAGATCAGGGATAAGTTTTAATTCTTACTGGTTCATCTGACTGGTTGTTTCTGAGCTAATCTTTGAAATTTGTTGAGTGGCTGTGCTCCATTCTGGGGCTGGTCCCCATAGTCAGTCTTATAAGCTTTTGGTCCACGAACATTTTGTCCTGGGAAAGGTTGAAATTGAGTTATACTCAGTTTACAGGTAATTTTGTGGGCCATATATTTATACATATATTTATCAACATCTGTGTCTATAGTTTGTAAAATTTAGAGGTTTGCTGAGGTATTTCTGGGCGTGTGTTTGGTTTAATGTAGTTTGGTAACAGTATGTCTGTTACCCATGGTGGTTAAATAACCCTACCAATAATACTGGGTTACCTAGCACTACTTACCTGTTCCCCCTCAATCTGATAACAAATGCCTTCATTGCCATGAAATGTGTGAATAAGTGGTGGAAGACAAATTGTCCACCAGAAACATGTTTTCAACTCTTGTCTTGACCCATGACCTATCATTCAACACACAGCATTGTGCACCACAAGCTGAGTCAGATCATTGCACTCTTTGCTATGATTTTCTGTATGTTAAGCCTTTAGGACTAAATTTTATCTATGTATTATTGAAGTTATCTGCTGTACACTTGTAATTTTTGTTCTATTTTCTGTATTTTCAGAAGCATGTCAAAGATTTACCTACATTAGAAACAGAATATGCACTGCTTGAGGTTAGTACTTTGGTACCATGAACTTATTACCATATTTTGACAAACAATTGTATCTAATTAACAGTAACTCACTTGCAAAAACAGCAGTCTAGAATGATTGATTAAATCTAGTGTCTCTAGAGATAAACAATCTCCCTTGTTAGTGTCTGTCTAATTAAAAGTGTGTTACAGGGAAAGCCATATTCATGAAATATCACCAAACAAGAACACCGTACTGCAGGTACTAGGGTATTATAGAAAGTCAGGAAGGCAGTTGCTAAATGCCAAAGGGGAGGGGCTATGGTATAAAAGGGGAGGGGTTTCAGATGTAAAACAAAATGAAGTGTTTGTTTCTGGTTACATGCTCATTTATTTTTTTTTTATTAATCTTGAAAGCTTCTCTTGAGATTATTTTGTGTGGAAAGGTAAAAAAAGTGAGACAGTGGATGTACTGTACCTCAGGCCCAATAAAAAGGCTAGGGTTGTGTGGAAAAATAAGTGTAGGTCGGATAACCAGAAACAAGCAATTTTTTAATCCTAAAGACCCTATTTATTTCTCTCCATCTAGTGCCCTGTATATGTATATATAAACATTTCATTCTGTCGTATTAAAACAAGATACATTTGTTGTAATTTCTATTTGTTTGCATACAAATTATCTCATGGTTTACGATTATTCATATCATATCATGTTATTACTGTCACATAGCTTGATGGCTTCTGGGTAAAACAGAATTTTTAATACATTTCAGTTAATGCATATTCATAACATTGTTGATTTATTTGTTTGCACTTCAAGCATTGTACATTATTCTTTAATTAAGTCTGACATAAAATTAAGAAGACAATAGGTTAGTGTGTAGTCTTTCCTCTGTCTGTTCATCTGTCTGTATATGTGTCCACTCAATCCATTTATCTTTCACATTGTAATCTTTTTTGCTCTTTAAATCTTTTGAAACTGAAAAAATAGTTTACCTTAAAGTGACCTGTGTGTAGAATGCAATGATTAGAAAGGGTCATTGTTTGTAGGGGCTGTAAAGTCATTAACTTAAAATCTGTCCTATACCTACTGTTTATAATACATTGGGAGTCCTTCACTGCTGAGCTGACAGCTACTTACAGGGAACAAGCTTAGCACTGGTCCAGAATCCAGGTACACGGGTAAGGTTAGCTGTTCACCAGTACAAAACTGAAATGGCATGAAACCTGAATAATTACTTTAAAAAGTAGAATGAAGTTAATTATTTAGACCCTGACACTAGACTCACCCAGCGTAAGTTAAAAATCAAATTTAAATGGTATATGACTATGATATTGACATTGATATTGCTGTAGACTTAATTTGTTTATAATGTACTGATATTGCAGAAATCTTTAACCTAATTCTTTGGCATTCATTTGACCTACGCTACTTTAAATCTTAATTTATTGAAGAAGTCTTACACTGTGTGTGTTTTATATTCAATAATTTGAAAATTGCCGATAAGACTATTATTTATGTGCGAGTACTACGGGTATTGAATGTCATCGATACAAATAGGCGTTATCAAAGTGGACAAAACTTAATCTTCATATGTTACAAATATCTAAATTTATATCAAAACGAGTCTTGATACTTGACGATACCTACGTTTAACTATTGATAAATTATTAAATAACTCATTGGTACATTCATAATACCACTATCACTTATTTAAATGGGTTTAACAATATGTAAACAACTATGACCCTTAAATAACGTATGAAACACGATATTGGATAGATAAACCATACCTCTGTATTTTATCTACGCTAACAGTTGCCTTTTAAATGTGAAGTATGCGAAATTATGTTGAGACAACCCCTTCTATTGAATTAGCCATTGTTATTTTATGCTTTGTCAAATGAAGGCAAGATTAGTGATATTTCAGGTTACGATTACATGTAGAGAAACATGATCTAGACAAAGTGTGCCTTTGTTGTTCTTCCTCATTGTTATGATATTCCAAATTGTATTATTTTGTTGTCAAAATATCCACTTACAACAATGCATTTTAACATTAACTTCGAATTCATCTTTGTAGATCAACTGTGCTGATTTTTAGAAATGATAGGAATGATTTATTTTTTGTTACATTTTTCTATAAAATGTTATTCATAATATATGTATTGAATTAGTGTACTCCAATAGTTATTTATTCAATTATAATCTTAGCCTTACCCTTATGTTTGTCAATCTAACCTTTAAGAGACTACAGCATTGTATCATGTGTACTCCTTTATATCTATTGCCACCGTACGGCTGGTCTGGTCGATTTCAAGAATGAACTCTGTAACAACCAATCAGATGCTTTCATTTGAGACTTAAGTTATAGTTCATTTTAATTTTCTCTGATTCTTGATGAAAAAATTACAATTATTGCAAGTCCTATGGTCAAATATATGAATACTACATATTTAACTGGAGTATTATATACTGTTAATACGTTGCATTTTTTGTTCATCAGTATGCTATTTTTCAAGCATGATTGAGCCTTTTATCACCATTCTTTCATCAATGGCCTTTTTTGCATAATGAATGCCTTGCACATAGCAGATTCTTATGCGATTACTTGTCTGTTAATTTTAGACTTCACACAAACCATCAAATTTATCAAATGTCCTCATATGCCAGGTTGCAACTCCCTAAAATCCACTTTGGTTAATCAATATCCCCTTTTTACATACACAGGTAGAACAATTAATTTCTTTGCTTTCCCACACAGGAGATAATTTTGAATGGTGAAATAGACTTTCCTTTGAAACCCTGAACAGGCTAGCTATAGACTTAACAGTTTAAGTCTTTGAATGTTAAAGACTGGGGTTTGATCTAAAAGGCCTTGAAGGGATTAAATGGGACTCAATAGTTAAATTGAAGAAATGAAACCAAGTTATTAGTCTTGGTGTAAAGTTCACTGTTTGATTTGGAACTAGAATGGATCTAAAATGGGATTTGTGCTGAGGAATATGTGAACTAAAACAGTAAAAAAATATTTGCAAGCATGGCCTTATATATAGCTGTATGGAAATCTGTGATATAATGCTACATATATATTTTATAGCATATTGAAAGAATGTCTTAATGACAGATTGTGTGTCATGTGTTCACCAGTAAGGCAACAAAACATAATGTAAGGTGATATTAAAATTAGTCTTTGTTTTCTGTCACAAGGTCCTGGTCCAGTTTTGTGTTAGATGCAGGAAATAATCATTTGTTGAATAAAAGCCCAAAACAAAATTCTTAATGAAATGTACTAATGCTTTTGACCCACTTTAGGCTAATATTTTTTTCATTTGGGATGGCAGTAACGGGACAATAAACAAAACATTTTTTCAAATTTCCCTTAACAAGATGTTATAGTGATGTTGATTATATTGAATATTATCAAATGAGCCTGTGACCTATATTACTTATTTATAATGTAGTCTTTGATTGGTAATCACTAGCCACTCACTGCTATAAGCTCGAATCCCACCCGAAACCAGACAAATTTTGCATGTTAGGAAGCTGTCCAGCTAGCTTATGGAAGGTCAGTGGTTCAAACTTAGTGTTTACCTGGGGTCTTCTTCCATTGTTAAAACTGGAAAAGTTGCTAAATGACCCTTGCTGCTGGTATGAGGTTTACACCCCAGTGAAAAAATGTGCATATGTGTATCTAAACTGCCTGCTTGCCTAACCAAGCTTGATAGGGATTTAGCCCTTGATAGTGAACTTTCAATACCCAACAAACCCCTTAATTGAATCCTTGGTGAAGGGCTCAAGTACTAAATTTGGTAAATTAAGTGTTCACATTCCTGTGATGACAGCCTCAATGAATTGTTTTTAATTAAAACTGATTTCATCCAAACATAAATTCAAAATGTTGAGACTTTTTCCATATCTTAACACAACAATGATTCATTGTTATAAATTTGTTACTTGGTTACCTGCCAATCCTTGTTGTTTTGTTATTGTCAATAAATTGTCCACATTTTGCGGTTTTTGCTAAAATTGCTCATAGGTTATATATGCATATATATACAATGTACTTTATTTAACCTTTAAATTTTGTTTTATAAAGAAATTATCGTGAACAGAAATTTAAGTAAAAAATGTACTAATTGCTAAAAATTTCATTGCACATATTTGGACCAATTATCGGGGAAAATTTCAATGAAACATTGTTTAATTTTTGCATTTTTTTTTGCATGTACTTTTTTCACAAGTAAATTTACTCAATTAGCATACCTCAAAAACGTCATGTTTTTGCAAAATAATTTGTTACGAGTATACAAGCATAGAATCAAGCCCATTGTATACATAAGATATGTAACATATATTATCTTTATTTTTTCAGGACCAAGCTTTACAAAAGAAGAGATGTTTGGAATCGGTATTGTACGTCAGTGAGATTGAAAATCTATTTCAGGTAAGGTCATTAGTATGTATGATATCCTAATTGATAGTCCAAATGTTTCCTTGGTCAGTCAAGTTCCAGACTGCTGATAGAGAGGTCTTGGGTTTTAGACCCAAGACGGACATGCTTATCTGCTGTCTCTGTATCTTTACTTTGCCTTTGAACAAAATATCAGTTGCTTCAGGAGAAAAACAAAAAAAACAGACTTTTTCAATGAGGTTTAATGCTGCATTAAGAGTTAGGGTCATTTGGCAACTTCTCAGCTTTAACGATTGAGGAAGACTTCGGGCGGTAGAACCATTGACCTTCTGTAAGCTAGCTGGACAGCCTCTCCACACATGCATTTCTCTGGTAGGACTGTTAGTTATTACAGTAGAACACAATTGTAGTAAATTCCGGGGGGAACAGAAATGATAATTATCTGAATTTCAATGAATCCTTTACCCATAATAAAGGACTTGGATAGTGAAAAACAAAAACTTCATCTGAATTTTCTTTACTTTCTGAATTCACTGTAACTGTGCTTGATAGCTTCATTGTGAACATATTAGTGTTTGTAGTAGCCCTAAATGTTGAGTATGAAAATTAGAACCATTACAAACATTTAAGGCTTTTTACATTTTAATAGCTGTAATAAAATTTGTTTATTACCCTGTTTTACACCTGATCTAACAATAGCCCTCTCACAATACATCTGTGCTTAACTTCTGAACAAGGCTTGTTTTCATTCATACAATTACTTAATATGTTTTGAATTACCAAGTGTGAAATGCTCGTTTGAATAATGCCTCATGAATGGATGTTTGTTTGATATGAATTTATTAGAATTTTGATGCATTCTTATTCCACTTGTTTTTGTTATGGAACACATTGAGTTTGGCTGTTTATTTGTATACCTTAAATCACAAAATATTGTTTGTTTAGTTTAACCCTTTGCCTCATAATATCGCACATCCCCGCATCTGAAGCAGATGATTTTTGAAAACATTGTGGCAAAAGAAACTATTTCTATTGCTTGTAATGAGTTATGGCTTCTTTTGCTACAATGTTTTTCTCATCTGTCAGAGAGAAATAACCCAATTTTCTTGAATAAATTCATGTTTTGTATATTTGCTTTGAATTTGGAAGAGTCCAAAATATGCATATGAGGCAAAGGGTTAGGCAGGATGTTTATGTCTTCCTTATTCACCATCTGTATAAGTTAATATTATAAGTAGATGTAATACATTCTTACTATGAATGTTATTTACTAGACACTGGCTTGCAGCTCAGCTAGTTGAGGAAAATACTAGATGATGAAAATACTTTCAAATTTTGAAAATACTCCTTTGTTCAAAATTCCAAATATTTTAAACAATTTAAGAACTCGGTAGTATGGCTTAATCAGTGGTCTGAAAATTTAGCATTTGATTGGTTGTTTCCTAGCTGTATTTAAATTGACCAATGACAAGGCACCATTCTGAAGTCAGTCTCCAATCTTAGCTCTGTTAACTTGTACCCTAGGTTTACTCAATTAAAAGGTTGTAGGTGACCTCAAAATGTAGATTCTAAGGTCAAAGGTGAAGGTCAGTGCAAATGATTAAGGTTAGTAATAATGTTACATTTTCTTTATTTTTCATTTTCAGAATGTTCAGACAGAGTTTGAGGAGAGAGCCTTGTATCTTACTGAGAGACAAGGTGTGTTTGATAGCATATATAGACGTGAACATATGGAACAATCTTCTAGAATGCACAGAGTAAGTCTTGTTACCATGACAACATAATTTCAAAATTTGGACTTTTTTCAGAGATACTTACTGAATGACATTACTTGTAGATTCTGGCATTGAATTTATGTTTTTTTTTAAATTTCCTGAATGTAGAATAATTGATAACTGATCATAGGTAAGTGCTTAGCTTATATGCTGATGGTTGCAGGCTCAAATCTTGGTTTGTGTAGGATTTTTCCTGTGTCTGAAATCTGTGAATACAGAACCTTCAGTAGCTATTCTAATAACCAAGCATGTACACTTATTTGCAATACAATAATTATTTCACAATCAGTTTAAAAGCCGTTATTTGAATCTAAAGATGTGATTTTATTCTTTTTTTTTCTCTCAGGAATGCGTGTACACTCTTAGAAAAAGTTGGAGCTGGTTAAACACTGTATCCAGATGTACTGAGATACATCTATCTAATGCTGCTGATTATCATCAGGTATATTCTGTTGTGAACATCATTAAAAATCTCATCTTGAGAACAATCTTAGATCAAAATTTTCATTGGAAACAATTCACAACAATCATCCTTTTAGTTTGTATATTTATTGAAAAGTTTTTTTCTCAAATATACAACTTTTCATGGCCATCTGATATTTGTAGTTAGTGATGTTAATTGGCATTTAATGTCAGTCTGAAGGCCCAAAGTTGCATGCTGCCGGATTTTAGTTGTATACAAATTATTGCCATGAGAAATCTCCCATTATTGACATTAAAATTCTTTCAAGTAAAAGGCTTCCTATTGCTTTCATACAATTTTGCCTTCAAAAATCTTCATATTAGTTATGTTCTATATTTTCAGTTTTTCCACGATTCACAATACTTATATGAAGATATGCAGATATATTTATCCTGGTTGGATTCTGAGAACATGAGAGAAAGGGTTGAAACTCTTGAACCAACAACTATGATCAAACATATCAGAGTAAGTCTTCATTCAGCCGGTCTTTTTAGCTCTGTTGGTAAAGGGCAGGTCTGTTGATTAAGAGGTTAGAAGTTTGAGACCCGGATGAGGCTCAAAGTTTGTCTCTGCCTCCTGATATTGGTACAACACAAGGCTATTTATGTAGATTAATTTGGATTTAGCTAGCTAAATTCATCACTAAGTGAAGGACATGCTGTCTTATGGCCGAAAGATACAATTTTTAATTGATTTTAATGTAGGTGTAGAGAATGAGTATTAAGGTACATTGTTTATTTAAGATCGAGTTATGTGAATGTAATTGAAATCAGTTGATATTGAAAGATTCATACCAATATATATTGAATTTAACAGATTATTTTATGTTTTGTGAACAATGATTTTTAAAAATTGTTTTATAATTTTCAGGATGTAACTAATCGCTTACTGGACTATCAGTCACGTGTCGAGAGACTCGGAGAAAGAAGTCAGGAAGTGTATCCTATCCATTTAAGAAAAGATATTGAAGAGTACGGAATCAAAGGGAGAGCACTGGTGGACTACGAGCACAATGAGGTAAAATTCTACATTATAAGCCTGTACATTGTATGTCAATGCAACTTCGGTTTTTATCTAGAAAAAAAATTCTGTGGACAATTATAACATTCAATCGTAACTCATGTGTCATTTTTTAAGGATTTCTATTGAAAAGATTTCACCGTTTATTGTTTCAGTACACATTCAGATCAATTATGCTGACTGAATAACGTAAGATTAATTTTATCGATGTTTAGTCATAATTAAATTCGAACAATTGAAAGACACAATATGAGATTTGAGCTTAGAAAATGGTCTCAAGTTTATTATGAAAGTGTCAAGTATAATCATGAAATACTTTGCACATGATTTTGTTGGTGAAATTTTAAAAAAAAATTATGTCCTGAAAGATATACAAAAGAGTTATCATTCACCTTTTCTGTATATGTGAATTTAAATATTTTCAGGTTAAATTAAAAGACGGAGATGAATGTATAATTCTAAACAACACAGATTCAGATAATTGGCAGGTATGTCATGTCTTATGGTATATCCTCAGTGTTGTCTTAAGTACAATAAAACCAGTGATATTGGTCACTTGTGGTTGAAGCCATCTGTGGATAATGTTCACCTGTAGTACATTTTGTACTCTGTCATCTTATAGCAAAATTTTATAACATTAAGAACAATACATAATTATGTTACTAAAACATTGTCATTTTTGTGTAATGGAATCAATTACTAGTGACAGGAAGATAGCTATCAATCATTGAAATATTTTATACCATGCCTGTATTTACAGATACGTTGTGAAAATGGCTCTGAGGCAGAGGTACCGGGGATCATACTCGTTATTCCACCACCTGATAAAAAAGCGTATAATGAATCACAAAGGTAACTAAGCTTTTCTTTGATTAAAGATAAGTTTGTTCTTTTCTCTTACATTAATTACCTTCTTTATGAAGATTCAGTCTTCTTTTGTATTAAATTTTGTATTGTTTCATTTTATTGTGGAAATGTGTGCCTGTTGATTATTTTCTTCAAGAAATTGCTGAAGTTTTTTGTTCCACAATTTGTTTATTTTAGTTGCTATTTTGATAGATTTGTGTTTTAGCTTTTTTACCTTCTTTCTGGAGATTCTTTTTTTTGTTGGTGTTAAACTGACTTTGTTGTATTCTCACTATTGTTATTCTTTGCTCAAATCAAGTTGAAGAAGCTTGTTATCAAATGTTTGATTATTGCAGAACTTAGTCCTATGGGTGCAAGACTTTCATAGTATCCAGGTTATGGGTTTATAAAACAAAGAGATAGTCATTATTCTCTGTGAAAATGTAACTAATGATTTCATTCTATAAAATTTGTCAATTCATCTGTAATTACTCTTGATGTACGGTTCTGGGGGACATTGGTGGTCATTATGCTGTGCGGGTAGTGTATAATGGTGAACTTAAGCCTTAAGCCTAAGAGTTTTTTGGTCTGTGTTTCACTCTTAGGCCTGAATTCGCCATCCCACAACATACTAACCCCTATGGTTGGAGGTATTACATTTATAAGGGAATATTAAAATATTCTTTAGGAAGATTTTAAATGTAACAAATTCTGTTTTCAGAGCTAAAGATCAGCTTGTCATTAACTGGGACACAACGTTAAAAAGGCTCAGAACACAAATGACACAATTTTTGACTGCGTCTGCTGAGGACACAACGGTGAAAGAGGTATTTGTATAGAAAATCTCTATATCTAGCGCTTTTTGATAGTATTTCTGTTTAGAAGAATGAAAAGATAATGTAATTCTTCACTGAATTCTTAATTAAAGACTTTACTAAAAAGAGATTTAGACTGATCTGCTGTTTAAGCCTATAAAAATATATGTAAACTTCAGCTTTAGTTCTCCAAACCTATTTTGGATTAAATGGAATGTAACTAAATGATTGATGAGATGACGAAAATTTGTTGTGTTGATATATTTAAGGATGGAGGGCATTTTAGTCTACATTTTGTACTAAGATTTGAATGCATGTAATGTAGAACACAGTACTGGGAACCCAAATAATTATTCATATTATATCCATATTTCGCTATATCCATAATAATGAATAGAGAAGGGTATGTTCTGGAAAAAAATCTTCACCATATCTGATTATTCAATGTATCCAAGTTCACCATAACTATGTTTGACTTTATTTTGTACTGTAGATGGCTCATTAAAATTTAAACTGTATAAATGACCTATTTATAACTTCCATTTCTATTTAAAGCTTTATAGTATATCAGCCAATCAGAAAGCAGATTTGATGCGTCTGATGAATGAAGCTGTGCAGGTGCTTCAACCCGACCCATCACAAGATGATGTCGATTATCGTGACTTGGTTTCCCAGGCAACCAGCTTTCGAAAGATTCTGAGTCAAGTAAAACCAACGGACAAAGACACGGAGAATGGTACCACTCTAACTTGGCAAGCCAATTCAAAAGCACTTGTCATTTATAAGGTAAGATAATTTGAGAGTTAACTATTCACTGTTATAACCAGGCCCAAAACTGTTCGCTATGCTCAAATCTTGACCCCAGTGCCTCCATGATTAATTGGTTTTGGTCTTTGACTAGTAATCAGGGGCCCCTCACCATTGTGAGTTTGAGTCCCAACCAGAACCAGACAAATTTCACATGTGAAGAAGCTATCTAGCTGGTTTATGGAAGGGCTGTGGTTCTACCAAGGTGTACGCCTGTTGTGTCTTCCTCCACTGTTAAAATTAGAAAAGTCGTCAAATGACGCTGGCTGTTGGTGCTATATTAAACTTCAGTGAAAAAAATCTTGGACATATTTTATCAGTTTATGAAATATTAGCCAGAGTTCAGCTGCGCAAGAATTAAGTCAGGAGTGTATAGCAGCCAGCCATGTTTTATCATATAATAATGTATTATTGGTTTCCCTATGCTTATAGATGTATATATATGTGGATGTATATTATTCATAGGAAACAGTGCAGACAGTGATAGCTGGCATATATTGTTACATATTTATGTGCTTACAAATAACTTATCTCTGTCATATTTATTTCAGGAATTTATTACGTATGCAAAGACCTACAAGAAGGATCTACATGACACCAGAGAGAGAGCTGGTGTTCTGTTGTCAGAGACTACTGGTCCTACATATTCATCAAAAGCCTACTTTCAAATGTATGTAATCTTTAATGATCATGTGTTGTATTATATCTGTTTTTTTGTTAAACAATAATGTGGTATTAATATTATAACTTGACTGTGGTCGTCTGCTTCCACACTGTGTTAAGACTTCTTGTAAATGAAACCCTGTTTTTCCACTGGTATGAGTTTTATTTTCTAATTTTTTCTCTGCTTCTTTATTTTTGTAGCACCTCTTTACAAGGAACAAAGCTGAATATTAAAACAGATATATACTATGTATTGTATATTTTTTATCAACAGGGCCTTACCTGTTGTTGATATTGATATTCAAACAAAGGAAACTTCGGTAACAAGAGTACGATCTGAATTGTACATCCACGAAAGACGTCATGGCAAACCCCCAGTACCACCGCCACGTCGACGTATGAAACTCAAACGAATGGCATCAGCTGTCGGAGGTGATAGTGCTGCATCATCGGGTGTGCTGAAAGAAACGCAATCTTTTGTTATTGTTGGTATGTATAATATAAATTGATCATTGGTCTGTACTTGTCAAAAGAGAGATATGTGGGAATTATGACATGTTTGTATGATTGAACATACAATTCAATTAGACATTTTTGTCTTAGATAGAAATTTTTATATAAAACTTTACCCAAATGTCAAAAGGAGGGATGCATGAAAATTTCACAGATTGTTTATCAACTGTGTCTAAAGGATGTATGGTTCTAAGTTGAAATACAAATCTCTTATTAATCGAACTTTTAATGATGATATAATTGTTTTTGTTGACATAAACATGATTTAATTCTGCCTCCCCTTCAACAAAGGGAGTCGCATGCTTTCATCAAAGCCAATAAGAACTTCCATGTAATGAAAAGGAAACATATTGGCAGATCCTAAATGAACAACCAGCCACCCTGTGCCTAGTTAAATAAGGTTATCTTGAAATGGGTGAAGCAAGAACTTCATGTAATGGTATCTCTCACTGTGTGTTTTCAGGTGTCATAGACCCTCGTACCAAGCAACAACTTAGTGTGTTTCAAGCACTGTCTAATGGTGTTCTTGATCAGATAAATGGAACTTATCGCAACACAGAAACGGGTGAGATCATTTCCATACCAGAGGCCATACAACGTGGTCTCGTCATCGCAGACTTTAAAGACCATCATCAAAATGGTGACACAAGTGGATTCACTCCAATGAGAAACCAAATGCAGACTTTTAAGTATCCAGTAGAGGGCGTCATTGATCCAAAGACTGGAGAATGGATCGGAGTGAAGGAAGCGATAACGGCTAGAATTATTGATCCACGGACTGGTTCCTATATTAATCCTGTCACTGGAGAGAGGATGAGCATCATGGAAGCAGTCCAGAATGGATACCTTGTTGCCGACCCTGCCCTTCTTGATGAGATTACTGAAGAGAATGGAATGTTTACTTGCGTTGATTTTTCGGATGTTTCTTACGATGTACAGTCAGTCATTAATCCTAGCACAGGAGAGGAGATGACATTAAAACGTGCAATACAAGATGGTGTTATAGATCCCATGAATTCACTTTATCGTAACCCTCACACTGGTGAAACTATGGCACTAGCTGAAGCTATTAAAAAAGGATTCATTAAAGTTCGACCAGTGGATGGTAACACAGCTCCAGAGAATACATTGACCTTTAAACAACTTCATATCAAAAAGCAAAAGTTTGTTCCAGGTGTTGGTGATATATTAGAAGGTTTAGATGATATAGATGGCGTTGAAAGAGACCCTAACAAAAAACTAGCTGAAACATTAAGATCAAAACATGATGTATCTTTGCCATTGGTGAAAAATTCAGGTCGCCGTGAGGTTTCTTTGGAGGATGCCATTTCTCAAGGAATGATTGACTTTGTGAAAAATGAATTTAAATTGCCAGGTCAAGAGCCTATGTCGATTGAAGAAGCCATTCAAAAGAAACTTGTTTCACAGAAAGCTGCAAAACAAATTCTTGATGTATATAAAGATCATTCTATTGGTAATTTAATCGATGAAGGTAAATTTGATCCTGACACAGGTTTGGTCACTGATCCAAACACTGGGCACACTATATCACTCCAGGCTGCCATTGCACAAAGAATTATTGATCCAAATATGATATTTTTATTTGACAATGACTCTGGAAAGGTTATCTCCCTTGCTACTGCCATTGAAAACGGTTTGTTTAATCCTGAGACAGGTAAATTTGTTAATCCTAAAACAGGCGAAGAAATGACTCTAACGGAAGCAGTACTTAGTGGTCTGGTGCAAACTCATATAGATCCAGACAAAATAGTTGACAACAGTGAAATGCTATCTAAATTAAGTGCTTCAACAGATACTGGTGTTAAGTGTGTTGTTAATCCTCTTACTGGAGAGGTGATGTCATTGGAAGATGCAGTAAAAGCTGGAATTCTAGATTTGAAAAATGGTCAATATGTGAACCCCATTACTGGTGAAGTGATACCATTGGCAGAAGCCATTAAAGCTGGAAAATTAGACCCACGCTTATGTGTGCCATTACTTGAGACATTGAATAGCATGTCTTTGCAGAATGTAGCAGACAAAGGTATACTGAACCTAAATAATGGCATTGTAACCGACCCTAAAACTGGACAGAAGATGACTATGGCTGAAGCAATTGAACAGGGTGTTCTTGATCCAAATAGTTTAATGCTTGTAGATAATGAAAGTGGAAATATTGTAAGTCTTGGATCTTTAATTGATTCTGGAATATTTGACCCGGAAATTGGAAAATTCCGAAACCCAATGACTGGTGAAGTAATGTCATTGGCTGAAGCTATCGAAAGGGGTTTAATTGACCCAGTAATTGTACCTGGTGCTTTTGCTGACACATCATCAACACTTAGAGATTTAATTGATAGTAACAATGTCAATCCTAGAACCACTAGCTTCATCGCACCCAATGGTCAGAAAATGTCCCTACGTGATGCCCTCGCTAATGGCTTCCTGACCATGACCTCAAAGGTCAAAGTTGATCCATCAACCGGGGATGTTAGTCTTGCTTCAGATGAAGAAGTTGTGCTCAGTCTTTTGGAGATTAAAGATCAGTCAGAATGGTTACAAGATATTGAAAGAAACTTAGCACAGCAGAGACCTCCAAGTGAACGTTTAGAGACATTGGAGAAACAGAGAGAAGATTGTCATGTAAGTATTCAACTTCATCATATCATTAGCATTTTTCATTTTTGATCTAACTGTTCATCTAGTCAATCTTTTTGGAACTGCAGCATGGCCCATTTCCCCTGCTTGATAAGTTTATATCAGTGTTGCCTTAATCTGTGATAAAATTCCCATAATTTCTTGATTTCTGTGTCTATTAATTGAAAAAAGATATTGTTAGTCTCTGATCCTTGATATATATTTAGTATAATGGTTAAGAATGAAATATTGTGCATATTCTTAGGATTCAATTTTTTTCAATATTTGTAGGTATTTAAAATTAATTATCATAACATACAGTTGTTAATATGATTACAAATAATTGCTCATTAATATGGATGGATTTTTAATTTGTTACGAGTATAGGATTTGAAACAAGGTCTTGAAGAAAAAGAGACTGAAATGAAACAAGCTGTACATTTAGCTGAGGAATTGATTGAAAATAACAAGGGTGACAAGAAAGACGAAGGTGCTCAGCAATTACAGAAACTGAAATCTAGTACCACAGATCTTAAAGTTCGACTTGATTCGGTAAGTCTAATTCCTGCTATCTTAAAGCCTGTCTAAACCAGATTTGTCTGGTTATAATGGTGCTAAATTCAATTTGCTGATGATATATATTTTATGTTAGAATGTCATTCATCACGTATGAGGCTTTACCTATTGCCTCTGATGCCTAAAATGGGCCATTAGGGGCAATTTTGACTAGCTAGACACTTGACATGTAGAAAGGTTACATCAAGGTGAAATGATGTGGTACATTCATTGGATGAAGATATTTGTAGTAAATCCAACCATTAATTATGATCTCATCCTCTTAAAGAAATAAATTTTAATTTTACACATTCCTGTATGACTTGACAAACATTAACCCTAGTTTACATTATTTTAGGGAAGAATTTGAAATAAATCTAAACTAAACTTTTCTCAAATGATCATTAACTGCAACAAAGTATCTTTTGTTAGAATTCATGTCTTGTATATATAATCTTCTAGCCTGGCATGACGTGTAATTATGTATGTAACACAAGGATACAAAAACATTGATTAAATATGCATAAATCATGTGACACCAACCAGACATCGACTTGAAGTAATCAATCACTTGTGTATTGACACCATGGCGTGCCCAGTGTCTTGTTCGGATAATTGTATGAGGAGAGAGAAAAAAGTCCAAATATTTATGTTCTGTGGTGGCCATCTTGTTAAAGTCACTTTATGAGTTTATTTTAAAGCTGTATGATTTGTTTTGTCTTTCTTTTGGCTAGTGACTTTATAATGACCCCAAATCACCCAAAATGGACATCATGTCTAAAATTTCAATTGAGATTTAGCATATTCATTGAATTAAACAAGCACACACAGTATATTCTATAGGCAAATCTCTGTAGTGTTTCTTACGTTGTAGTTTGTCATCATAGATCTGGGTTGTGTTTAGAAAGTTGCCTTCCAATTAAAATCATGACCTACATTAGGAAATTAGACCATCTTATGAGAAATAATAAGATTGCAGGTGTTTCATTGGTCAGTTTAGAATCTAGTCTCATAAACAACCAATCAGAAACCTTGAATTTTGATATTTTCAAATTGTCTCCCTTGGTCTATTTGTGTTCTGATTATAGTAGGATCAGATTGTTGTTGATATTTAATCACTCAAGTTTATTATAATTAAATTCATGTATCAATGAATTGGAAAATTGGGTAAAGGCAAATAATTATAAAAGTTGTAAGCATTTTCATAGTATTGTGAAAAACACAGTCATTTTGATAATAATAAGCCACATCATTTAGACACTTTATATTTGAGGACAAATGTATAAAAATTTCCATTTCACTGGTCCGGTTTTTCTGTGTGAAGTGAGCTGTAAGATGAATTATAGTCAAGCCTTTGAACTGAGGCCATCAAATTTGTCACTTATACACAGGTGGTCTTTATTCAGAGAATTCTTTGTTCTACTATATGAATAAATGCATGGTAAAAATGGCTGGTTGCAGGGTGGCAAGTATTCACAGGTGGTCATAAGAAATGGAATATCTTTACACACAAATTTTATATTACAAAGGAATATAAAAAAACTTGGAATTAATGCAAAGTGACCTGGTAGATGTGGCTAAAACAATATAATGCTTTTGTGTGTGTCTTTTAAATTTGAGGTCTTGTTTTCAGAGATTTTAGGGAAATTTGTGACACTGAAAACAAATGTATGTTTTTTTTGTTCTAATACATTATTTACTATTGGTCTATTTTGTTGTTAAATCAAAAACAGACTAATGTGATCTAAATCTGAGCCACACTAGTGTTAAAATAATTATATTTAAGTATTAGTGCTGTAACATGTCAGGGTAACGTTGATCGTCAAAGATTTAGTTAGGTATAAAAAGTTGATCGGATGTAATACGGGGTTCAAGTGATTTTTGGACAGGTTTATGTGTTTGTATCGATAGAATAAATACACAGTTTTGTTTTGATGGATTAGGAAAAGAAAAAATAATGATCGATTGTGTGTTCTATGTGTTTTTTGTTCGTAAATCGAGTATGAATTTATCAAATTTTTTTTTATGAAGGGGAAAAAAATGGACAATAGATGAATATATATGAATATATTTATTAGTGATTTTGGTTGATGGAAAATTGTGAGCTGGAAATTTTTATATGATGTGAATTAAATGAGATAATAAAAATTTAAATAAAGACGTTGTGAATAATTTGTGGAATTATTTGAAAAAATAATTGAATATTTTAATATGTTGATTTTTGTACATGCATGTCTGTCTGTGTTGTTGTTGTGTTACTATGTTGTTATTGGTGTAAGATGTTGATCACATAATTGTTGCATATTTGTGATAATTAATTATGTGACATTTTTTATGTGAAATTTTTAAAATTTTGCTTAAATAAAATTAGTATTTGATAAAATTTCATTTAAGTTTTCAAGTTTTTAATTTTTTTTATTTTTGTAATTGAAGTAATAAAAATATCAAAAATGATGATAAAGTACTTTGAAGTCTTGTAATTCAAAAACAGTACAAAATGGGATAAATTTATGTCTCAAATAATGCTTGCTTAAAGTGTTTGTGATTTTAGGCATTGAAAATAGTTGTAAATTCTTCAAAGAACTTTTGGATTTAAAATCTGTACTTTTTTGATAGTAGACCCCTTTTTCATTGGCTGTGTTGTTTTCTGAGAATATGGCCCTATTTAATGATTGATTTAAAGGGTCGACTGACTATATCATGCATGATTAAGGTACATATGTACAAAAAAAAATATAAACTGAAGTTATCGTGAAATAGCTAGAAAAAATACCTGCACCCAATTGTATAAACATTGGTTAACTTTAACCACTTGGTTAAATCAGAGTTTTGGTTAAAATATTGGTTAAATGTTGGGTTGGCTGTAGTAGAAAATTTTGTTTAAATTTAACCGAATGTTGTTTTTGTTAAAGCTCAAATAAATCTAACCCAAGTCTAAGATGCTGCTTAAATCTTAACGTAAACGGTAACCAGTACCAAAATGGCAGCCCTTTTTAAATGTTTAAATGATTTTTTTTGACGGTTAGTAAACCAAAATGGTTAAATTTAACCTTGGTTTAAATTAACCATTTGGTTAAAGTTAACCAATGTTTATACAATTGGGCGCTGTTGGTTATATCATCATTCAAAAACAACATTTCAGCAGGAGTGGGTGGGGAGTCATCTCAACACTTGATCAGAGATGGACATGGCGAAATAAGGGGTTATTTTCTTTGTCATGATTTTAGAGATAGTACTGTAGATAGTTCTAATTAGGGTTTTTAAGAATTCCGAAGATTGAATCTAATTACGGGTGTGTTTCTTTATGGTATAAACGTAACTGAAAATTGCTTGCTAAACTGTCTGGATGTTATATAAACTAGTACAATATGTAGTTAAAGGTGACTGTTGTAATCTACATGGTACATAGGTATTAATTGTAGGGTTTAAGTGACATTGTAAATATTCCCTGATCCTTCAAAGGTCGATCAATAGGTAAAAAAGTACAAAAATATTTTTTCACGAAATAAAATTTCAGTATTAACACCAAAATGTTGTGTTTAATATAGAGGTGGTATCATTTATCAAGTTGAAAATACTGAGGATTGCTCTCTTTTTTGTACTCTTTTTGACAGGATATATATTTTGTGTTTGAATATCTGAATTAAATATTCCTTTTTTGGTTCAATAACAGCATACAGATTATAACTTAATTTTAGCCTGATGTTAATTACTTACTTGATGTAGGTAAACTAATTAGAATGGAAGTTTTCCCACAATAAATGTCAGATTTATGTGGCAATTTACTTTTGCCACAAACTTGTCTGTGAAATTGATCAGTTGCAAAAATGATTGCCTCCCTTTGACCACAGACTGGTTTATGTTCCCTAAAGCACTTTTTTGGAATAATTTCTTTGGTAAATATGTTTATATATATGGCATGATTAAATTATCACATGATTTGTTGAAATCTAACATTATCAGTTAGGTTAGTTTCACTTGGTGAATATTTCCATAGTAAGACCACCTCATTTTAGACCATTTAATTTAGAACCTGTTTTTAATACTTCCTCTATATTTTTACTTGATAGTGAAACTGCTTCAATATTTACAATAGTTTTATATAGTTGCTTATTTCCAATATTATGAACTGCCCATTTTCAATATCATTTGTCGCTCTTTACTAATACGTACATTGAATTGCCTATTGTTAGTGTTATGAGTTACTCTTTGCCATATTACCATAAGACAAACATTGCTTAGTGCAATTGGTTCTCTCATGAATTTGTCAATTTGTCTGGTATTGAGTGGAAAATGTGCACAAATAACATTAAGTACAGTAATAAAAATGGCCACCACACATGGTCTGTGTCCCATTTCAAGTGCTAAGTTTTCTGTTTAAATCTGTTTTGCCGAGTGTTTTAATGTAAACATGACTTAATTTGTAATTGATGGACTTGTATGTAGGTTAACTAAGTAAAATGAAAAACAGCTTTCATCCTGTAGAATTTGTATGAAATGATAAATAACTGTTAATTATCTTGCAGGCACATAATTGTTATCTATAGTTTGTAGCTGGTTTCTTTATTTGTATTAATTTAGGTTCTTATTGCATTGAATTGAAAATTTATAATTTAAACTAAAGCAGGTGTTCTGATATTTCCAAATAAGGAATTAATGGTTAATGTTGATTATTGCACCTCATAAAATGAAGTTTCTGTGGAGTTAATATTGAGTCAATTGAATTATTTATGTCTACTCGTGTTTTGTGGGAAAATGGAGAGTGTTGTTATGTGGTGTTTCTTCATAATGCCAGAAAGAGTAAAAATCCAAATTAATCCATTAATTAAATTATAAGCCTGACTGTTGACTGGTTTTCTGTTTCTTTCATGCCAGTGGAAAGTGTGATGGTCATTGAACCAGTCTCATTTCTAAAGCTTCTGATTGGTTAATTTTGGGTACATTTTTAAAACAAGCCAATAAAGATGCTTCATTCTGAGGTTGGGCTTCCCTCTTAGATAAGTTATAACAGATTAGCTAATTTTTAGTATTGGCTTATATTTTGTTGTGAGAAATATCAAATATTAAATAAGCAATCATGAATTGACCACTGATAATACAAAATACTGTTGTTATATGCACCCTTTTTGAATTCAGGATGGTAATGTAAACCTTAGGATAAGAACATCTATGGTCAATTCACTTTTCTTTGGTCAATAAATCTCCAAAGCAACCTTACTAATGTGCAATAAATGTTTGGTAGTAATATTCAGTCCTACACTAGTGTCTTGTTACATGTAAAACTGTCTTATGTTAAGCAAATCAGTGTTTCAGTGTTTCCTGTGGCAAAGATTTTATACAAAACAATAATCATTGTGTTCAAAATTCAGTGACAGTTTGATAATATTTTCCCTAAGCCATAAAACGAAACATTTATTTTCAGTAGCTATATGATTTGCTTAATTTTCACACAGATTTAGTGATTGTGTACCATAAATAGGAAGTGGATTGGTACAGGGTTGTTGCGACTAAATAATGAGTCAAGACTAATCTTTGAAAGTTGAATATATTTTGTTTGTGATAATCTGTGGACAGATTTCATGAATTTGAACTCCAGTGGATTAAGGTTGCCATAGGAACAGTTTTCAGGAAGTTTTGTTCTTTTTGTTAGTAGAAACCAAATTATTTAGAGAATGCTGATTTATCAAGTCGTTTGTGATTTGTTTTTGGTGTAAGAGTTTCTTCCCTTTGACATGTTCCACTTGAAATTCTGTTATGTTTCAATGAAACTGTCTTACTTATACAAATTTACTGAAAAAATATACTTTTAGAAGTCGAATGTTGTCGACTGAAATGGATTTAATACATTTTGAAAGAAAATATAAAGTGAATTAATGGACAAAAAAGACATTTGTTTTAATTTTGGATATTTTGTGCAAAACATTTAGTTATTTTACTGAAAATGTACAAAGAATGATGTTCAAACGTTACCATGGATTTATTCGGAAATGGAAATATGGCGGATGTTTTTGGTCAGTTAGACAAAGTAGAAATGGATATACATACACAGTAAGTTATATGATTCAGTAGTGGAAGTAATCAAAAGTAATTATTCTCACTAATTCAGTTTGTGCAAAGTTATGTTCATAAAAGTCTACTAAAAAGATCGTTTGGATCTTAAGATGAAAGTATATATGTTTCTGTTATTTGATCACTGTTTTCAACACTTATTTTTTTATCTAAGGCTCCTTTAAAATGGCTTTAAAGCTACTGGTACATATCCGAAAATGCTTACACCTTTAGCAGCTTATAACTTATGTGGACCACTACTTCTGGTGTCTGTATTTTCTATAGCCTGCAACGTCAGTGTCCTAAACCTTTTATGGCCTGCACCTTCAGTGTCCTAAACCTTTTATGGCCTGCACCTTCAATGTCCTAAACCTTTTATGGCCTGCACCTTCAGTGTCCTAAACCTTTTATGGCCTGCACCTTCAGTGTCCTAAACCTTTTATGGCCTGCACCTTCAGTGTCCTAAACCTTTTATGGCCTGCACCTTCAGTGTCCTAAACCTTTTATGGCCTGCACCTTCAATGTCCTGAACCTTTTATGGCCTGCACCTTCAATGTCCTGAACCTTTTATGGCCTGCACCTTCAATGTCCTAAACCTTTTATGGCCTGCACCTTCAGTGTACTAAACCTTTTATGGCCTGCACCTTCAATGTCCTAAACCTTTTATGGCCTGCACCTTCAATGTCCTGAACCTTTTATGGCCTGCACCTTCAGTGTCCTAAACCTTTTATGGCCTGCACCTTCAATGTGCTAAACCTTTTATGGCCTGCACCTTCAATGTGCTAAACCTTTTATAGCCTGCACCTTCAATGTCCTAAGCCTTTTATGGCCTGCCCCTTCAGTGGCTTACACCTGCAATGGCCTACAACTTCAATAGCCTGCACTTTTTGAGGTCATCACCATCTTGGGATTGTGCCTTTTGTGGGATTATGCCTATACTATCTGGTGGTGGCCTACATCTAGTAGTGGCTTTCACCTCTGGTGGCCTTAATCTTCAAGGGCTTCGACTCTTTTAGTATGATTAGCTACAGCCCCTGTCTTATTTATTCAATGGCATCCTGAAATCTTACTTTGGCATTAGCTTTTCTCATGAAACAAAAATCAAAGAATCATAATTATTGTGTGTTGTCTTGTTTTCATACATATGGGTGAGATAATGTCACATAATGTACACCATAAATTTAATGTTAGCTTTTATTGTTTATCAGAAAGTGTCAGAAAACCAGTTTGCTGTATAAATTACCTTTTTACACGCTACAGGACAACATTTTATGTACAGACTGCCTATTGTAATGTATCTCAGTGATGTTCGATACATAAGATCTGTCCTGTTTTTTTTTAAACTTCATTAAGTGAATTATTCTACATCAGAAGAGGGTAAAACAGGGGTAATGTTGTTTAACTTGATACTCATTTTGTTTGGCTTCATTGTGATCAACGCTTGCATTTTGAAATTTGATTCTATGTTGGGTGGCCAATGATTTTGCTATTAGTTTGTTCACAAATATTGTGCATGTTGTACTGAATTTTGGTTGACAAAGTCACTTTTGCCTGTTCTTAATTGTAAAAATATTTGGAAATGAAAACTGAAATTATATTGGGCTGGCCAAGTCTGTTGTGATCTCTATGAAAGTCTTTTTGGTAAAATATTCAATCATTTTACAAGGACTAAGGGGAGATTAAATTGTTTGCTTATGACAGTCAAAGACGTATTGGAAAGTGCTCAAATCTAATTAGTTTTCTTCCAATATGCTGAGGTAAATTCTTTCAGTGCTTTGTATCATAATAAGTCTAGAAAATGAAAGAAATTTTTTCATGAATGAATGTTTAGTCCATGCTTCTTAAATATTTCAAAACAGCAGAATTTGAAATTCCAATTGATCTGATTGGCTAACAAGCAAGTCATACTACCTTTTCATTGGATGGAATGATTTTCTGTTTGAAATGTAGGCTTTTAATTGGTTGAATTAGAGTAAGCCCTATTTTGGGGTTCTTTATGTGCAAATGGCTGAGTTCATGTCAAACCCTGGTTGACAATATTGAATACTGGCATGAGGTTGAAAATTTATCACCAGTTTAATCTCTCTTTTATTAGATACTCATTTCCCAGAGTTGAACACCTTTTACATCAAACAATACAATTTAATCTTATCTTATTTATTTCAACTTTATGCTTAAATTTTAATAAAATTAGTTGCCAGGCAATCTTAGGAAACGTGTACACTTTTATTAGTGATGTTTGACAATTATGTCATAAATATTCAAATTTATGTGTGTGTTATATACTATATGGCTTTTCTCACTCCCCCTCTGTGCCTACATGGTGTATCGAAAATCTCAATTTTTAGATTTTAAAGATGTTGGGATGTAAAGAAAGATGGATTGTGTTAAGGTATGGTGACTAATCAATTAATTTCTGCAATAAGAAACCAGATCGTTTCGACTTTGTCTGATTTTTTTACGGTACAAAAATGCATCTTTGTTTGCCACAGATTTTGACATTTGATTTGATGACCACAGTTTTGTCGTTTTCTCGGCAGATTTGTTATTTTAAGTTTCGTTGTCATGGATTCTTGCTGAATGATGATTTGTGATTATTTCTGTCTTAGTCAATGATTTTGTTGATATTGTTGATATAGATTTTAAAAAGTCATTGTTATTGAATATCATTTTGTGAGAATAACTTGATACTAACTTAATATTTCAACTTTGTAAGCAAACAAAAATGTTATTTTGAAGTGAAAGTACTGATATATTCTCAAACATCATTTAAGACCTGTTGACATTCATAAACACTGCGTGTATTGAAATTCAAAATTTGATTTAATTATGTTCAACTTCAAAGATATTTCGATACTCATTATGGGAATAATTACCTAAAATGATCGAGGATTGATATTTCTTTTTGCCAATTTTAAGTCTTTTTTACCGGGATTTGAACTTTTATTTATGATTAATTGGATTTACTGAAGCAAATTTTGTGCCAGTTTTGACGTTTGGAGTCAGTACTTTTTGTCTGATGTTTTGATGTACTTATTAGAAAGATGATAGTTTTGATATTCATGCAACGAATGAATAAAATGTTATTAAAGGTCTCATTTAAGGGAGACTGTAAAATTGACCCTAAGTTGATATATAGACGGGATCTCCTAAAACGAAATAAATCAACACGTAAACGGTATTTGAATTACTGGAAACAGGTTGGTGAATAATTATTGCTTTTGGTACATTTGAAAAATCTTTGAGTTCATTATCATTAATTTGTTTCATTGCTTTACTTTGGGGTCTTTTAAGACCTTTGAGTTAATTATTGTTGTTTTCGTCTATTAGTTTTACTTTTTGATGCTTGATACTTATTTGGTAATAAATTACTTTGGGGTCATTTTTATTACTTTGAGTTATTTAATGTTATTTTGTTTTATTTGTGTACCAACTGTCATTTAATATATTTTGTGTCTTAGTTGGTGCCTGGTCTACAAATTCAGCAGATTGCAATATTTTAAGTTTGTAAAATTTCCTCTTATCAGATATTTCTGTATTCAGTTTGAGAGAGTAAGATGTTGGTTTTAACACTGATCACTATTGTTGATGGCCTCTTTTAGTTGTTGTTGTTGTTGTTGTTGTTGTTGTCTTCTCCAAGGTCATTGCTGCTACAGCTGCCCATGGAGTTGAAGTTATTTGTACAATATGTTTCCTTTACACAATTTTACTGCATTTGTCGTACTGTGTCAAATATTCATGAAAAATCTAGTTGAAAAATTAAATTTGTGTTGAATATGGAACCAATTTTGCAGTGTTACCTCTTTTATGCAGACGTATCTGAACCAGGCTAGTTATATGTATATATTATCAATGATTTCTCATGTTTATTTTTTTGACTTTTAGGCTGCTAATGAGGCTAACAAAAGATGCAAGCGTCTGGATGATATGTGTGATGATCTGGAAGACTTTTATGGAAAGCTTCAAGAACTTGATCAGTGGTTGGACCTCGCTTTCGAACGCACTGAAGACCTTCAGTCATCACAAAATGGCATCGACGTACAGTACAGTAACTTCAAGGTATACATTTCATTATTAAATTTGAATATTTTAGAGAAATTACTAAAGCATGTATGGTCAAATTTAAATACGACATTTAACTTTTTACTCAGGTGAAGGTCACTTGAAGATATCATTTCCATAATTTCATGGCCTTGACCTTGCTATTCAATGGATTCTTATCAAAATTTGTATTAATTTTAAACTGCATTCGAAAGAAGATTATCACTGGGCATTAGCCATGCCTTCTGTTAGGTGATCAAGGTCAAGGTCACAGACATGAGGGTAGTTGTTCATGGTTTTTGTTTACTTATCAGTGATTTTTTTTTGATAATCACATAAATATAGTTGCTCGATTATCTAATTATATTCCTGACTGTACTGTATAACCATGATATTTTTATGCTAATAAATTGTATATATTTTGAAGACCATGTGACATTTGACCTTTGACATACCTGACTGATCATTCACAGCTATTCAACATGTCTAATCAAATTTACATTGCATGTACTTCATCTGCTTTTGCTTTGGATATAAAAAGATAATTCTTCAAATGAGTTTAAATAAAAACATGTTTAAATTTATTTCAGTGAATACCTCCCTTTAATATATCATACTATCTTAGATTACCTCCCTTTAAGATGACATGCTATTAGAGATTACCTCCCTTTGATATGAACTTAAATGGCAAGATTAAAACATCACCGTAACATTACAGATAATTTTATTTATCATTTAATGATATTAAAATTATATAAATTAAGAAATAATTCAATTGTGTCAAAACTAAATTCAATTATGTAAGTAAACATAAAAAAATGGAAACAAAAGTTCAAGTGGATTTTATGAACTTGGTATTATGCTATGAGCTATAAATACTAGACATGTGGGGCTGGACTGTATAAAATGTATATAGCACAAAGTCAAGTGCAAAATAAACAAAGAAAATGTCAGTTTTGAAAGCTTTTATATATGTACTTGTAAAAATGAATATCTGTTAAGTTGGGTATTGAATAAAGTCTGTGTTTATAGTTTGAATTGTATGGATTTAGCTGTTTAGGTAAATATGCAAATATTTTTAGATTTTTAAGTGTAAAAATTCTGCAGAACAATATTTAAAATAATGGTTAAATGATTGCAAATTGTTTGCAAAATAAGAAGTCACTATGTGTGAGAAAATATAAACACAGTTTCACGTAAGAAATTTTGGTACTGTTTTTTGGGATAAAAATCAATTCATGTCATGCTAACTTGACGCAAATTATAACTCAGGATGGTACACTTGTGAAAAAGATAACCATGATGTTCACTTGATGATTAAATTTTTGATCATTGTAATACACGTAGACTGTTTTATATTGATGATTGATCTTATTAGAGTAATAGATTGACTAGGAGTTTTTGTCCTTAGATGAATTATCTTTAACCAAATTACAAGGACTGGTATTCATATCACTGATTATGTGTGTAGAAAATAATATATTTGAGAACATAGTTACCTGAGCTTGTTTGTGAAGAGTTACTTCCCCTTAATTTCATGAATATATAGTATTATCCCTTTTTATTATCATATTATACCATATTTCATCATGTAACTTTAAACTGTTTCGTATTAAGTTACTTTACTTAGTTCTTTTTTATTGCCTTTTTGATTATGCTTAATTGTTTAGTTAAAATGTGTTCAGAGTTAATACCGTTTATTTTCCCACTGAATTTGTCAGTTTCAAAGGAGTAATCATATTTTGTCACAGCCATTTCCAATAAGATAGTAATCTGTAGTTGATTCCTTGACAACAGCTTCATGAGGAGTTTCAGTGCTTTGAGAAGCTGATGACTATCTGTGCCAAAGAGTAATCTCCCTTTATTTCTTTAAATAAGAGTAATCTCCCTTTATTTCTTTGAATAAGAGTAATCTCCCTTTATTTCTTTGAATAAGAGTAATCTCCCTTTATTTCTTTGAATAAGAGTAATCTCCCTTTATTTCTTTAAATACGAGTAATCTCCCTTTATTTCTTTGAATAAGAGTAATCTCCCTTTATTTCTTTAAATACGAGTAATCTCCCTTTATTTCTTTAAATAGGAGTAATCTCCCTTTATTTCTTTAAATAAGAATAATCTCCCTTTAATTCTTTGAATAAGAGTAATCTCCCTTTATTTCTTTAAATAAGAGTAATCTCCCTTTATTTCTTTAAATAGGAGTAATCTCCCTTTCTATTTATGCAAGTTTTCATATTTGAGTTATCTCCCTTCCCCCATCATTTTCTGTCTGAATTTGTTGTGTCCTATGAGTGCTTCAAGATTGTTATCAAATGTACCTAAAGAAAGAGTAACCGCCTTAATACATTGTTGAAATAATAGCATAAACATCTATTTAAAACTTAAGCGTATCAGCGCCATGCCTCTTTACATATACATAAATGGATTTTCTGATCAATTATTCAAAAGCTTATTAGATTTTTTCATTATTATCGATGTAAATTCTTTAATACATTTTACAGATATTATCTATTAGTCAGCTGTCTCGTTCATTTATCTGTTATATGTTTTTTGTTGAAATATTGGAGGCCGATAAGTTAAATAATTTGTTTATTGTGCAAACTTTGTATGACTTTTTTTTAATTGCTTTTTCAAAATTTTATAACATTGTTCTTTGATATGGAAAAATATATTTATCAATCAGATAAAATAAAGAAATGTTGCTGCCAATTTTTTATGTTTGTTTGGACTAGGTTGGTATTGGGCATGAAGCAAACAACAATTATAGGTCAGCCTCGGCATATAATTAATCAATAATGGGTTCAATCTTTGATCTATTCCTGTTTTATAAAGCTACAATGGGTCTAGATAGTATTCATTAAAATTGAATTAAAAGATAAATAAAATAGTGATGATATCGCTGTGTATTGAATTACTGGGTCAATAAATATTTGAAATTTCTCTGATAGGAAAACAAACATTTGTGAATCAATTTATTGCATGTAAACAAATGTGAAAGAGTGTTCACTAAATGTTATTGTTGTTGTTGTGGAATTTGGAGTTATTAATAAACCGTGAGAGAGGAAAATTATGATTAAATAATAGTATTCGAAATTGATTGGGACAGGAGTTCATATTATGAGACTAATGATTTGTTAAGGTTTTTGATACAGAATAGAAAGTTATTTATGAAATATTGAGGTGGGAAATCATTTAATATTTAGCATAGAATTGGAAATTTACTTCAGTGCAGAATTTATAACTGTGAGTGAAAAATGTCTTGTTTTTGTGATAGAATTAAAACTTATTAAAACATTGACAGAAAATAATCGATAAAATATGGTATTGTGAATCCATGGATAGGAAATAGGTAGCTGATGACAGTATAGACAGAATTATGTATTGATCTGCTAAATAATAATCTTGCTATATAAGGTTAAATTTGTTAAAATGTGTGTTTGAAAAAGTGTGTTAAAATGTGGAGGATTTCCATGTGATTAGAAATATTGATTAGAAATATTGAAGTAGATGTGTGAAGGAAACAGCATTGATAATAGAATTTATTTTAAAAAATGTTGGAAACACAATTTGGTAAAACACGGTTCTAGAGAACTTGGTTGTGGCGAAGATTCAGATAAAATGAAGTGTTTAATTTTCCTGAAATACACCTGTATTTATTTCAATATGTAATGGATAGAGTGAAAAATGGATAGTGGAGTAATTATTTGGGTCCCCAGGAATTCACTATAACTGTGTTCTACTGTATGTATATAGAATGATGTTGAAATTATATTTCAATAACTAAAAAGACTGTTCAGAATACTTTTAAGAAATGGGTGTTAAAAATATGCTTGAAGGAGGGTTGTTGAAAAATTATCCATAATTATTTAGTTAAAGATATTTAGCTGGAAGGTCTGTTGAAAAAGTAGGATAAAAATGTATTTTTCATTGATTATGTGTGAACAAAATATTGATTATATAATTCTTTACTCTATGAAAACTTGAATATTTATATATGCAGGTAGAATAGATTGAAAAACATTTTATCTGAAACAAAAAGGTCCTGAATTATTTGACGAATTATTGAAATATGTTAACCAATAAATAATCAATTGTTGACATGTATAATTTCCGAGAATTGAATTGTAGTAAAAAAGACTGGTTTTCTGGCTGCGGCCGTGGTCCAGTGGTTAGTGTGCAGGACTTGTAACCCAGAGATCTGGGTTCGAATCCCAGTTGTGGCAGATCATACTCTTCTATGAAAATTTGACAAAAATGTTGATTTTCCTCCATATGTGGAGAAGTTGTCGGCTCCTGGTGGAAGGGTAAATTAGTACTGGTTAGTATACAGTCCAGGAAAACAGGTTAGGTGAACCGGTCGCTGTATATAACTGAAAAATTGGTGAAAAACGGCATTAAACCCCATTGACAATAAGTCACATAAAAACAAGCAAACAAAACTGATTTACTGAACTAAATATGGCCAGCCTTTAAAAAATGTTGGTTTGCTTTAATGTGGCTAACACTTTAAGAAAATTCCTTTACTCAAAACAATGCCAAATTTGATAATTGATCTTGAATGATGTGGTATAAGTATTTGTATTTTAATGTTGAAGGTATAAACTTTGAAATGACATAAAAAAGAAATTCTAAAACTGTCATCCATTCATTTTTGTTTCAGATCTTATATTTAAGTATTGAATTCAGTAAATATATCCCACAATATAAATAAGCTTAAAGACATGATATTTACTTTGTACTGTTCATTTATGGTGGGGGTTAGTTGACTTTGTTAGGAAATAGAGACTTATATGATCAAGTTTTTCACACCAGTATTGATCTGTCAGCTTATGGCATTGAAATAAATTCTCTAAACATTTTGTATATATTGTTTGTATAACTAATTTAAATATATATTCTTAAAGTGTATATTTTTATAGTAATACATTCAAACCAGATTTAATGACCATTTTTCAATTAAGGCCAGCTTGTGAACAGATGCCACTGTTTAGCACATATTTGTTGATGTCATGGATAGAATAAAAACTTCTGAATAAGAGCCAACTGTATATAAAAGTCATATGTATTCATTTGTTTTGGGGACCTTTTTAACAGGCTTGCCTGTATTGTGTTTTTGCCTGTCAGCATTACTTAATAGGTTTGGTCTATGGATTTTTTGTTGCAAGATCAAAGTTTTGAGCGCAGCACACGGTTTCTCTGACACTTTGGTTGATGACGACTATTTGCCCTCCACCACTGATCTTAGTGATTCATGTTGAAGAACTAGTAACTACTTGGTTAGTACTGGTACTGAATTCATGAAAATTGCCTAATTTTATCTATCTGAAATAATTTGTTGAAAACAGGCATAAAACCCATCAAATTTTATTTTGTATGATGCTTTATTTAACTTGACCGTTTGCAATCATTTAAAGCTCATTTAAGAGCATAAAGCAATACTGTATCTGAATGGTTTAAAAAAATCCATTTGCATTTTTTCTGTAATCTGAGACAAGTCATGGAACATGTACTGACTGTCTGTCCATCTGTTTGTCAGTCTCTTTAAAAACCATTGTGTTTTTGCAATTACGATATTTTTAGATATTTGAAAAATTCCAGTGACTCTTAATTCATATTGAATGTGATGGCTAGTTTCTAGAATCCAGCTTTGCCATTAGTCATTTTTTTACCATTCTCTTTTAAGACCTATCCAATCAAATGCTCATTGTTTTTAGATTTTTCTTAGATCTCCATTTATAACATCTAATAGAAAGATTACTTGCAGGAAGTTCTTGTACTCAGTGTTATACCAAGTAAATTGCTTTTCATATTGTCTTTAGATAAAAAAATTTTGAACCAGTTGACCCCAATGACAAAAAAAGCACCATTTTTAAGATTATAAACTAAAGCTTCATTACCCCAAACAGAGTTAAGCTTATGACAAATTATTTCATTGTTATGCAGCAGAATTGCTTGGATATCAATCTTGATATTATAATGATTAAAGATAAAAGTCAATGTATATATGTCCTAGGCCATGTAAAACTTATCGCTTGCTTGTTGTTCCTGATAGCCCTTTTTTATAACGGCCCCTACTCATTTATGTATACCAAATATTTCCTACTATACGTATATTCACCAATGTGTGTTACACTTTTCCATTTGTCAAGTCTTTGTATTTGACAAATACCTGTTCATGTTAGTGATAATTTGAAGGATAATTAAAACATTCATGATAAGTTACAATTTTTTATTTTTCTTGTATTAGCCAGTGGTGCATTTATTAGGGATGGTTGTTTATTTAGGAAAATTGGATATATCTTAATGTATATCAAAAATGGCTGCGCAAGGTTTGCATTGAAGGCCCCTTTCTTGTACCGTTTCCTATTTTGATGAATTATGGTAATAACTTGATAGTCAGCAGGATCAGAGACACCAAAAAATCCCCAGTAATGAAAGTAAGAAATCTTTTGTCCCCTTGAAAGAAAAAAAGGAGACTGTTCTGTAATATATATTTTTTTTTATTTTGTCATTGTAGTTTACCAGAAAAGTGATTAATAGAAATAAGGAACCACCATTTATCTTATTTCTGATGTCTCTGAGTATTTGTAAATTTACCTGTGTGTATGTATTTGATAAAAAAAATCATCTGAGGATTATTTTGTCAGATAAATCATCGATTAAAGCAAGGAATGACAAGTTTACTTTGAATTGTGGGACAGAGTTCTTCGATCTTGCCACGACCTCTAAGCATACGATCTATTGTAGATATCTGTAATAAAATTAATTTTATCTAAGTATATCATTTATTTATTTATCTTCATAGAAATTAAGCTTTTATTTCAAATACATGTACTGCTGATTTTTCTTAAGGTTTAAAAAATGTTCCCGATTTCAACTAATCTGACAGTCCCCTTTTTTTCTTTTGACCCTAGACATGTTTCCAGTCTTGGTCGATTTTTTTCCAGCAGATATTTTCATTTTCATATGAACTATATCTCCAAACTCTACTGACCGTACAATTTGTGGGCCATGTTAGTGGATGTTTTAGCTTGACTTTACTTGTTAGTTGAACCCATGTTGTGTTTGATACAAAATATGATTTGATTTTGTTTGTTTTCAGTATATTCAGTTACCTTTATGATAATTTATTCTAAGTTAGTATGTAGTATGCCATTAACTAATGAAATGAATATTTAAGCATGCAGAATGTGTGTCAAGAGACCCCGAATAGCATTAGGACATAGCCCTCATTAAACACTTGTTTGATTGCATAACCAAACTGATTCATGAATTAATGTCTGACTAAAGTTTGAAGGGGATTGCGTGAAAATATTTTAGCTGCACATTTGTGTACAAGTTAATACTCAAATATTTAGGGGCCCATTTGATAAATGAAGATTCACTCTTGGTTCACATTTCAGATGTTTGTATTCAACAGCTGACTTAAAATTTCTAAAACAATCATTAGGAACAAACTCTCCTATTTGCAAACAAGTGGTTGCAAGATTTTAAATATGAAAACTACTGTATTAGCTTAGATGTGTCTATCAAAATGGGTCCCAGATTTGTTAACATTCTTATCTGCTATCTACCAATATACCATCTTGGATTGTTACAAGAAGGGGTTATGTTAAATAAATAATCCTTTAAGGATAAACTCGTTATTAAAACATTTGAACTTCCTATGTTTTGAATTAAGTTGTATACAGGTCACAGTTCTTGTCTCCCTTTTGTTGGCCATTGATCGCAGGTTTTTATTGTGTACAAGGTTAGATTTAAATATAGTTGACTTCCTGTTAAAAACGAACTTGGTCGTTTTTTCACTTTGTTTGTTTGTTTAAATTGTTTCAGAAATCTTGTTTAAACTTACTTGATGCTCTTGAAGATTTTCCTTTAATGCAGACATGGTGATCTCAAGCTTTCAAATTGACATTTTCTGAAATATTTTGTATATTTACCTAGCTTTGGAGGTATACATTTCATACTGGTGTAATCAAGAACTACAAATTGCTCTTTTAACTGACCAATGATTCATTTGTATATTCAAACATGGAAAATGAAACTGAACATAATGAAGATTAGACATATGAAGGATTTACTTGACGTTTCCATTGTAAAAACAACATTTAAAGAAGATGAACATGTTTTTGTTGATAAGTTGAACAGCTTGAAAGTTTGAATGTTGAATTTGATGATGTTGAAGACAAATTAGTTGTTAGTGAAAAGAGGTGTACAAGGAAATTCCAGTGTTAAAATTGACCTTGAAAATTCCAGTTTTGAATGCAGTTATTCTAAATGTAGGTTCATTGGTTCATTCTTATTCAAAAGGAACTAGTGAGTTATGATAACATGTTACGAACAGTTGTACGATGTTCAGACCGACTCGACGTTATAAACATTGGACTATATGGAAAATTGAAAATCATACATGCATGTTTTCCAACCCACAGGACTTTGTTGAAGAGTTACAAGGAAAGGAGGAAGAAATGTCAAAGGTCATCAAGATGGCTGACAACTTTAAAGATGAGACTCAGGTATGCCTTCATATATTGGTATTTTGAAGTACAAAAGTCTTGGTATAGTTAGAACTTGATTCCTTCGAAGGTCTGTAGAGATCTGTTTTAAACTTCTGTTTTGAGGAAATCCTTACCCTGATGTTTTTAGATCTGGTCCCAAGAGATAAAATTTGTTTCAAAATTGTCATAGAAAGGTTTCAAATCACCCTGTACATATTCATGAAAAAATTTAATGTGAATTGAGTGTTTCCCTTATCAACAGCAGTTACCATAAGAAGGCAACCATTATCTTTGTTTTAGCTTCTGCATTGATTTGGCATGGATTTGAACTCGCTGCATGTACAATAATAATTGAAAGCCTCTTTTTCTGTAAAGCATAGCTAAGACTGGTGTATAATTCTAAAGTTTTCCTTAACAATATTCAAATAATTTCTTTTTTCCAGGACTTTGAAAAAGAAGCAGAAAATTTTCGAAAACGTCTACAATTTATGCCTCCTATCCAAGAAGAGGGTGATAACCAAGTTATTGATGATGAGCTAGAGGCTTTGGAAGCTAAATATAAGGACATTTCGCGTAAATGTGCCAAACACTTGGAGAAGCTTTCTGGTCTTGTTAAGTACAAGAAAACATTTGATGATTTGCATGATAAACTGGGTAATGTGTATCCAACTATTGAGCAAGCCCTTGTTGAAATTGATGAAGATTCATTTGGAAAGAATCCAGATGAAGATAAGAAGAACTTTGCACAATTGAAGGACCTGAAGAGTGACCTAATAGGTCAAGAAAGAAGATTGAAAGATTTTACTAATGCAGCTGATAAGCTTGTTGCAGGATTGAATGAAATGAACATGGGACATAAAGCAGATGAGGTTCAGAAGAAGGTTGAAGATATTAGAGAAAAACATGATGGTCTCAGTGAGGAAATAATTGAAAAAGAACAACAGCTAGACACTGCAGTTTCTCAACAACAGAGTGTTGTAAACCGCCTGGAAGGTTTAAAAACTTGGGCATCAGAGGCAGAAAATATGTTAGATGAAAGACCATTAATAAGTCTTGATAAAGACAAACTTAGCCAACAAATCCAGGATCAGAGAGTACTGAATTCTGAGATAGAAACCAATAAAGGATTAGTTGAACGTTTGTCTCATGAAGCTGCAGATTCCTCAACTGCTCAAGATACAGCTGAAGCCTTAAGTGACTTAAGTGATTTGATTGGTGAATTAGAACATAAAGCTGAGATACGTATGTATGAACTGGAAGAGGTTCTTAATAACATAAATGAGATTGATGGACTGATGGTTAATGTTGATGGTTGGGTAACTGATGCTATCAAATCTTTGAAGACTAAGCCAAAAGGTTAGTACATTATTTTGCTTGGTCTTCATATTAATTTCTATCCCAAGCATTTTAAATGAAAGTGTTTGTGTATTTTTGTTATTTGTAACATCAAATAATTTTGTATAATATCATTCTAATATTTTTTATGGAGAATGATTGAAGTTTACAACCCTGAATGATAAAGTTAAGATTTGATAGTTGTAGTCATTTAAAATAGTCATAATATTGGTAATAATTGCATTTAGCTGATGATTTTGTTGAAATTGATTACTCTGATAATGTAAATGATATTAGTGATGATTGTGACAGTGATGAGAGAGATGTGGATGAAAAATGGAAGAATATT